>JAVTVJ010001393.1:0-308908 GCA_034509425.1 Eopsaltria australis
AAGCCTTAATTCACACAAGAATTTCACATCTCAAGAACTGCTGTAGCAACCCTGCCTACTTTGCTCTTCCCAGTCCTAGAGGAAGGGCAACTACACTTCCCCACCCAGAATGATTCTTCAACCCAGGGATTAGTCATGACAGAGGTAGTCGCAGATAGACAAAGCTAACAGAGGTAAGTCCAACACAGCCCTTTCAAACACATCTTCTAATTAAACCGCTGATAGTCTTTAAGCAGGGCAGAAACATGGAACTAGGGATCCCTTCTTGTAGTAAACAACTTTGTTGATAGTTTAGAAAACCCTAACATGTAATGTGCAAAGACATCTTTCCAGCTTGGTGACATTTTTCAAGCTGTGGAGGAAAGGGGAGTACTTTGAAGAAAAAATTCCCCTCCAAGTGGAGAATGACGCCATTGCAAAGACCCGTCTTTAGGTGCTTACTTATGAAACAAAAGAAACTGGCTCACAAAAAAATCCCCAACATTTCACATTGACCTTGTTCTCTGGAACAGCCAAGCCATTTCTAAGTTTCAAGCTGGCTCAAGAAGGATATGATGCAGAATCTCAACAACTGCAAATGTTTTCTGGTTAACTCCTACCAACTCCTCCAACACGCTTGCAAATTCATCTATAAATCTTGCCAAGATTGTCTTGTTCTTGTTTCCTTCCCAAATAAAATAAACACTTTGGAGAAAGTACTTTACATCTTGAGAAGAACAAACACTGACACAGATAACAGGCAGGCAAAATATGGCTTAAAGGAGAGCACAGAGATAGAGGAAAGACTGAAGAGCTTAATCTCTTGGATTCATTTACTACAGCACATTTTGCTGGATTCAGTGCCACATCCTGGAAGATGCTGCAGATTGTATACTGGTCTGTGGGCTGTCAGTATCAGATACATGCTACCACCTGCCCCATTCAAAGGCCAGTAGATCACGACAGCTATCCCTTTCTCTGTCAGCTGAGCTGAATCATGACAAAGGAGTAGCTGTAGCAGGTCACAGATACACACATCCCCATGTAACAACACAAGCTGTGGGTCACGAGGCTCTTTCTTCCTCATGCATCTCTCTCATAACCTCCTAGTCTTCTTGAGAACTGAGGGCTTGGCAAGTTAAAACTGTTGAGGGGAAAAAAAAGTATTGTAGTTGCAGAAGAAAAGGAGAGTCTCATCACTCCATAACTGGTAAGACAGATCATTTGGGTTAAAGCACATGAAATACCATAAAATGCCACATTCCAAGACGACAGAGGAGAAAGCAGCCCTACAGATTCCCAAACTGTCTTATTTTGAGCATGCAGAAATAACAAGCATTTTTTGACCTCACTAACTTACTGTCTCAAGTTGCCCACTTTAAAGGGGCTAATACTTCCTAATCTTATCAGACTACTGCCAAAGATAATTACATGACTGTCTGGGAGATACTTAGATGCTATGATGGGACCAGAGAAAAGAAACCCAGTTTTGCATTTGGCCTAAGGTAGGGATACATGTACTCAGAGGGCCACGATTACTCACCATGCGTATCAAATAAACAAAACTAAACAATATTGGCTAATGACCTACATCCTTAGACAGGAGGCATGTGGAAATGGAGTCAGAACACACACCCAAGGCTTGGAAGCACAGGAGACAAGGATAACCTCAGTCCTGCAGTCTTGCCAAGCCCTCGACTTATCCACGCTGTAGCTTTAACACCTCTAACTGTGGCTTCTTGACTAGAGCATGGTAGTTCCCCTCAGAGGAGTAGGGAAAGACAGGGCAGGAACCAGAGAAACCTACTGAACAAGCAAATCAGCCTTTGAGGAATAAATCAGGATCTCGCCTCCAAAATCCTGCTTGAACTCCAAACTGCTTAGGGCAGGCTGAATAACACACCTCCACTTGTGTGAAGCACAGCACTTTTGAGCACCAACCCCAGCCAGAATAGGATACATTCTGCAGACATTAAGTCCTAGCACTTCACTTAGGGAAGCCCAGAATTAGAGACTTGAGATTAGGGAGCCTGAAGTCAGTGGGAGATGGTACAAGCCCTCACTGAAGGCAATGAGAGGGGTTAAAAACCAAACTGGGAAGCTAACTAGTACCCATTACGTGCATGCAAACACACCTTAACTGTGTCTTGACAGGGCAATTTGATCAAGGAAAAACAACTGCAAGCACAACACCTAATTATTAAAATGCTGAATGGTAAGTGTTTGACTGTGCTGCATTCCCAATGTTTAGTGCCTCACGTACATGTGGTCACTGTAGCCCACTTAAACAGCTTCAGTGAGATTCAAACCTGTGATGAGCCTGAGGTACCAACAGGACGGGTCACAGTTGTTCAGCTACCTCAAAATATTGTAGCCCTACCTACAAGATATTTAATCAAACTTGAGAGGAGGGTGAAGGACAACAGTTCCTACATCCCATTTCTTTGTTTCATCTTCAGTTACTATTACATATCTCCCAATATTTAATTACTTTTTTTTGCAGGGCATTACATACCAACATCCTCAGGATACTAGATAACACTAAACAGTGAGGAGTTAGAAATAAAACTTTACCTCTACATACCAAGGAAACATTATTTAGTATTACTACTTCCTACTTTTAGAAACCTGACAATCTGCGACTAATTCTCACAGCATTTCTTGACTGCAGGAAAAAAAAAAAAATCTCACTTTGGAGGCTGAAAAGAGGAAGAGAAATACAAGTGATGTGAACACATGCATTGAGCAAGTCAGTCCAGAAGCAGGATTATAGTCATGACCTGTGATACCACACCACACTTCCTCTCTCCATTTTATCTCAGCTCTCCTACAATAGGGTTTTTTTTTGAAAGTCTGTTTTATGAAAAATGTCGTTTTCATAAGACACTCATCCTTTCCTCCCTTATTCCCAAAACCTCTTCCAATAGAAAACACAAGGTCACCCTCCCACACAACTCAGCATGACCTCTCAAACCCAACCCACTCTGCGAGCAATCTCCTGCCAGTTCCCTCCCATCCCCAGCAAGGTTCCCAGCCAGCCCACACCTTCACTCCCTTCCCAAAGCAAGGTCCTCACAAGCCAAAGTCAGGGGTGAGTGGCAGAACAGGAAAAGACATGCTTGGGCAAAGACTGAAGACTGAGGACTGGTTGCCTTGGACACAAAGTTCATGATAAAACATGTTCCTTTGCAGCCTAAACTGTGTCCTAGTCCCCCTGTCCAAAGAGCGTTTTCCTCCACTCTGATCCTACCAAAGTGATGCTGCTCCCATGCAGAACTCCCTAAAAATCAGCTGTCCTCCCTGAAACCAGCCTAGCTGCAAGCAGGCTTAACTGAACAATGTTTTCCTGATTATGTACTCAGATCTGATCTTGCACATGCTGGACTAGAGTTCCCCTTTCTCTCCCCACTGCATGGCAACAGCCTGTAAAAACACGCAAGAATGTGGAATGGGTGACAGAGGGCAGGATGAGCAGGAGGACTTTATGATCTGCATATCCCACACCAATGCCATCTAGGACAGTCATTTGGGAAGGCGCTGCTCCCTCAACCCCTCTGTCAGCCAGACAGAGACCATCAGGCTTCTTCCAAGATTGTCTCCTGAGCACCCCTGGCATCTATTTCAGACGTTACAGGCTACAGTGGGTACAGGGGACTCTCATCCCTAGAGCATGTGAAAATTGACTGGAATGCGTGAACCAAAGCCTGCACAGTCCAATGACTCCCCCAACGGCAAGTCTCCAGCTGTGGAAACCCTCCCCAACCTCGCCTCTTACTTTTTTCCCCAGTCACTGGGAAAAGAATGTGTTTCCTCCAGACATCGGAATGCCCAACCCTTAGCTTGCAAATTCAAATAAAGGCATTTATTCATCTGCTATTCCTGTCACACAAATACCCCGGCACCTGGTTCCTTCCCTCTCCCTAGACCACATTAACGTAACATTAACACAGACAATTTAGTCTCTGAAAATCCAAAAAATTCAGAGCGATGGTTCCCATGGCAATGCTGCTAACTCATAAGTATCTCTATCATATACCCTGTGGCAAGGTCTTGAGAAACAGGAACTCCAGCTGAAACCCAAACACCCCCACCCCCTTTCCTCCAGGCAAGTCATGTAACCTTTATGCCATTCAGGGCAACTATCTGCAACGTGGAGATGATACACCCGAGACCTGTTGCGCAGAGTAACTCACACCCAGACTTTCCCGAAGCAAAGGGCACGCAGAGAGCGGCGGCTGCACTCATACTGATGGCATATGCAATTTGCCCTTGGATTACTGTTTAGACATTGTTTGTTCATCCTGACACACAAGCCAAGCACCAGTAGTAAAGGGATAAGTTGGGGTGGAATGAATAATGAAGTCGTTCAAAAGCCACAAGCAGACATTTAGCCTCTCGTGATCAGTCTGGGCAGAGCAGGCACACACAAAAGAATCGACAGACATAGTAGTGAGAATTATTTTGTGCATGTCTCCTTGTGGCAGTTACCATGGCTGTGGAAATCTTGACTGAGAATTCAATGGAGAGTCAGTTATATATATGCAGGTCAAGCTGAAATACAGGAGGCCAACTCTGGAAGCTCTACAAGAACTATTTTTATAACATGGAAGAGGTCAGGAGATTACAGCCCACTCTCAACACACAATACTCCCTGTTCTGACATAAATAAAGCATTCTCCATCTAAAGTTATATAGTATTAAGCAAGGAAGACAGTGGGAAAAGCTGCTTTATTTTCTGCAGGCCAAGTATTGACTTCATACATCTGAAAAATATCTGCAAGAGGGGAGAATGCAGGAAGAATAAGGACATTAAATCCTGTGGAAGATGTTAGTTTAAAAGGTTTGAGTGCCTTGCTCTGATTTTCAAATTCCCAGGTTAGGTTATACACTTCAGAAGAAGGGCCTCCCAGAGATATAAACAATCTGAAGCACAGCAAATACCTCCCTGGGTCCAACAGGCAAGACAGCTTCAGTGTTTCTGCTCCTTAAGAGTTGCCACTCAACAGCAGAGCCAAGTCAGCCTGTTCAGAATGGACCCTACAGTAACTAAGGAAGCCTCACACCATGAACAAAGTTTAGCTAAAATTTAGCAGAGCAAGGAGGTCAAATGCTAGAAAGAAGGTTTGGGCAGAGAACAGAAGAGAAAACTGCAAGAGGTTCTCAACTATGTTCCTCACAGCCACCAGGGCCTGACTCTCAGGACAGGAGTTTGGGTGACTTCAGGAGGTTTAAGTGCAGTTGCCTCAGTGGGGTTGTGCGGTTCAGAGACACATTTGTATTTCGAACGCCTGTGACAGCCAATCCTCAATCACAAAACAGGGGTCTCCAGGCAGCTGGAAGCCTCCCCTCATTCCAGCTTCTTGTACATTTCCAGTACATCCCCATCCTCAGTGGTGGGCAACACCATATTGCAGTGGGCCTCTATCTTTCAGCTCTGACAGAGCTACAGAACAATCACTTACAAAGGCACTCAGGAGTCAAAAAGACAGGTCTCAACTGCATATATTCCTAAAGGCTCAGTGCCTGTGAATGTCTCCTTTACACATCTAATCAGCCTGCAAAAATTGTGCAAAGGCAGATTTAGTAGGAGCAGAGTTGGAGAGATCACAGCCTTGATGCTCAACAGGGCCCCCTGCACCAAGCAGTGCACAAACACAGATCAGGAGACGACTTCTGCCTTCAGGACCTCAGAGTGCCACCACAGCAGCAGAAGTAACACAGGTGTAGCATTTGAATTATTTGTCCACCATCTCAAGGCAGGCCAGCAGCAGAGCCAGGCAAAGAACCCAACCCCCTCCTTCTGGGGACATACAAACACCTCTGGAAAGCCCCACCAAGAGGCAAAAGCAAGCAGGCTCACCAATTCCCAGGTGGGTGTTGATAGAGGCATAACGGGCTGTGCCAGTCAGGTTCTTGTTTTCCCGGTAAGGGATGTGCTGGTGGGTCCGGGCGTCCCGGTACTTCTTGGCCAAACCAAAATCAATGATGTATACTAGGTTGCCCTTTTTGCCAAGGCCCATAAGGAAGTTGTCTGGCTTTACATCCCGATGGATGAAGTTCTTGGAATGAATGTACTCAATACGGCTGATCTGGAGGAGGGATGGATAAATAAATTTAAAAAAAATGGTGAGGCAATCAAGAAACAAACTTATTTTAACTGAATCTGTTAAAAATCGTACTCTGTCCAAGACACTGGCCTGTCAGACCAAAAAAAGGACACTTTGCAGAAAATATCAGAGATGACAGCCAAGGAAAAGACACCCTCTGGATGCTGCAGGATCTGGAGATGGAATTTAACCCTGCACACCAGCTCACTCTGGGAAGGTCACCATTAACATCACAAGGAAAGATGGAAAGCAAGTCTATATGGACTAAAACTTCGAGCTTCAGCATTAACAGCTGTCAACTTCTGAACTTAGCCAGGCTGGGAAAGGAACGGATCTGTCAGAAGAGCTAAGGGTCTTAAACTCAGGGCATGAGTAGTGGAATTAAGATAGGTGCCAATAATTCATCATGCAGGCAAAAGTATCCATGTGTGCAACACTAAAACAAGGCAAGCAGCAGGCAAAGGAAGGAGGGACACAGATAAGGAAAAGCCACCAGTGCCTAGGTTCCAGGCCCCCAATTTCATCAAGAAATAGAAAGCTGGCAGTCACTTGTGCTAAATGAAGAAAGCCTGGGATACTGCAGCTCTCAAGCAGAGGGGATGGGAGGGGAGTATGTGTAGGGGGGAAAGGCATGGAAAAGGAGAGTAGGCACAAATGCTTCAGAGGAAACTTACCATCTGGTCTGCCAGGAGCAGAACTGTCTTGAGACTAAATTTGCGGGAACAGAAGTTGAAGAGATCTTCCAGGCTGGGCCCCAAGAGTTCCATCACCATCACATTGTAGTCCCCCTCTGCTCCACACCACTTAATGGAGGGGATACCCACTGGGGAAAGAAAAAGATTAAGCCCAGGGAACAGAGAGAATAGATGTTGCATCCCCTGCTGAGAAGATCATGTGTAACACCAAATAATTTTTTTTCTAAAGCCCTCCAGAATAATTTCCTTCTCCAACCACTCCCCCGGCCCCATCCTTTCCCCTCCATCTCACCTCCTCCCTGCATCATCTTGTAGAACTTGCTTTCAATGTGGAGCTGGGGATGCTTGGTTTTGACACATTCCAGTTTGATGGCCACCTCTTCACCAGTTGCAATATTGGCTCCTGCATAGGAATGAGAATGAAATGAAGATTGCACAAGCTTCCACTGAAGTTAAACACTTTTAACAAGGCCTGTAAAGATGCCAAAACCTTAAGGTTTGCCCTGAAATTTATTCTCTATGACAGAAATAAGATTCAGCCACTTCAACTTCATACAGACTTTCCAGCACTGCCATTTGCAAACACAAGCCCAGAGAGAGGCACATGAACAGGAAACCAGGTGTGACCCTGAAGTCAGGCTACAACAACAACCATACACGTGAACTGCCTTGTTATCTCAAAACGTGCCAGACTTTGGAAGGTCATTTGGTAGGTATCAACAGCACCTAAACTGAGTGGAAGTTTTAGCTTCCTCTGATCACAAACGCAGCTCCTGAACCCAAGCAGCCCCTCAGGCAGTGATACAGAGTATCTCTTCCTCAGCAATATTACTGATTACCTCAGTTACATCATTTCAACACAGCCAATTAGTTCAGGAGGAGACATTACTAACATCCCAGCTCTCTCTGTTTCCTCCACAGCGCTGACCTGCTCAATACAGACAATTTCTAAATCCCCAGCTTCTCCCTCTCCTGAGGGTTTTAATAATACCTTTATCTTTTGCCAACACAGAAACATTTGCTATATCCCAAATTATAAGCATGAAGAAATAAGCAGAATCCGGCTCTGAATTAAGCTGCCCGGACACCTTTGTCGAGGGTATTGCTAGATACTTTGCAATGACACAAAACCACCCCCCCCACATGCTTCCCTCTGAAAACAACTGAGCTGCCAGCTGTAAAAGCCAGCACTCTGGTCCCAAAGTGCACTGTCAAAGAAGGAACAGGCTGCTCTTTTCCTTGTGCTAGCTGAAAGGATTCCAGATGTTTCACATCATCCTAAAATGGAAAGAAGGAATATCTGTACACGGGTCACAGGAATGACACTCAAGACTTGCTTCTCTCCTCCCTCGCCAGGCCTGCTTCACACACTCTGACAAGCCCTTCCTCGTATCTGGAACAATTAGAAATTGCACTTAAACACAAATCAGAGAGCAGCCCTGATCACGAGCAGCTTATGAATACCGTCATAAAATAAACTACTCCAGAACATGTGTACCAAACATGAGTTGGAGTCAAAGGTGATGTTTTGAAGATAATCCATGGCTAGTTTTGGTACGTCTGGCTAATATGTGCCTCCTGAACTCTGATAAGACTTTAGGAGTCCACAAGGACAAGCTGCAGATAAATCTCCTCATTTATCCTCTTTCACACACTGCCTCCAGAGCCAGGGATCAAAGAAAAGAAGGAAATGTTCACACAACTGGATTGCTTCTCCCCGCGGATCCTAAAGAGATCCATCTCCAGCTGAAGAGTTCTGGCTTGTACACAAAGTTAGCCAAGAGCTGCCTGCTAGCAAAAACACATGATCTAGATGCTGCAGTGCCAGGTTGAGACAGACAAGCTGCTAGGAATTTGTAAGAGAGCAACAAAAACGATCGGGGCCTGGAGGGATTGATTTACTAAGGAAGATTAAAAGAACTAAATATGTAACACAGACAAGAGATACAACTAAGAAGGGTGGGGAGGAAGAATGGGACATGACAACAGTCTGCAAATATTTGAAGGCTGTAAACACTAAGGAGGGAGAGGAATTATTTAGGGTACTCTGAGGGAGGGGAAGAAGGAGCAATGGGATTAATTTAATACAGATTTTAATGCAAGGATCCAGGAGAAGGGAAAGGGAAAAAGCCATCCTGAGAGGTAGAAACATTTTTCCAACGCTTACTTTTGAAAAGATGCTGGCATTTTTCACCTAAAAAATGGTGGCCAGAAAAACATGCCTGTACATTACCTTCACTACACCACAGGACCCTTCTTACAAGCACCAGGAGGTGCAGTGAGGAAAAGAGCAAGAAAAGGGACCAGTAGCCATCCACCTTTTAAATTACTGTTCAACCACTGACCCTCATTCAGCATGGAAACACCCAGGCCATCCAAAAAAGGTAAGAGTACTTCCTTTCCTTGTCTCTTTCCCGTGCCTTTGTGAAGACTTTCCTCCAAATCTTCTGAAGCAGCTCCCTTGTCTGTTCCCCCGGGAGAACTTCTCCCTCTCCTAATACATTTTCTGACACACAAGCAATGATGAGTCTCTCTGACTTTTGCAGCATTAGCATTTCGAATGAACCCGATTCCCAGAACTGGAATGGTGGAAACATGAATGAGTTCTCATCTCCACATTACTCTGGGGGCTCAGAAACACGAAGATGCATCCATCTACTACGCTGTCTGCAGGTAGGGAGTGTTATCTGTGGGCACATAAAGCTGGAAAAGGGAAAGCAGGGGTAGGCATCAAGAAGACTGAGATTCTTCAAAATGTGAATATGCAATTCAAATGCTCAGATGGCCTTCAGCCCCACACTCCCCACAGCCCAAACACAGGTGTTAGAGAAAGAAGAAACAACCCTGTGGCCTAGAAAAGCACAACTAGACTCAGAGGATGGTTTGGGTTGAAAGGGACCTTAAAGATCGCCTAGTTCCAACACCCCTGCCATGAGCGACACCTTTCACTAGACCAGGTTGCTCATAGCCCCATCCAATCTGGCCTTGAACATCCAGAGATGGGGCATCCACAGCTTCTCTGGGGCACCAATGCCTCACCACCCTCACAAGAAAGAACTTCTTCTTAATATCTAATCTAAAGTTTTTTCAGTTTAAAGTCATTCCCCCGTCCTATCACTACGTGTCCTTGCAAAAAGTCTCTCGCAGTCTTTCTTGCAGTCTCCCTTCAGGGAGGGAAGGCTGGAACTAGGTCACCCCAAAGCCTTCTCCAAGGCTGAACAATCTCAATTCTCTCAGCCTTTCCTCATAATAGAGGTGCTCCATCCCTCTAATCACTTTTGTGGCCCTTCTCTGGACCAATCTGATCAATTCTTTGCTGAGGGAGTCACTGGCTGAACTCTTTAGACTTGCTCCCTCTCCAAACCTCCCCATGTCCACAAGTTGCTTCCTGTACTACTTCTTGGCTAGAGATCCACCCAGATCGAGACCACCACTATCGAGGAGGGAATTTAAGGGCAGGAGTCTCTCTGATCCTTTGTTCCATGCTTCAACCACCATCTTTTTTAAAGCTACAAGTACAAAAGCAACAGTTCTGAGCTCACTTTACAGACTGGAAAGCACCATGTTTCAGACAAATACAGCAGAGTCTGCAAGCTTCAGCCACTCGAGAGACTGCATGTAGGATCAGGGATAATTCCTAACATCCTCCCCCAGTCTCACTCCGCTGTGGGGGCCGCACAAATTCAACTCATTCATCACAAGCTCTTTGAAACGGGGCCTCAGGGACAGAGGATGTCACCGGCTGAACAGGATCTTTTCAGAGTGGAATCCTGACTGCATGTCTGATACAATAAACACCGCCCTCCCTGAGCATCGGGGGCAACAGGCAGAGGCCCCGGCACTCCCCACCGCCTGCACCCCTCTCCACATTCTTTGAGGGAAGAATGGAGGGCTGGGAACAGATGGATGAAGGCAGATAGGGCGAGAGAGAGTTAACAAGCCAGGAAACAAAGGGAAGGCACTCCCCTCCCAGCAAGGGAGGAGCCTGCCACCAGGAACTGTCCCCAGCCAGCTCAGGTCCCAGCATGCTTTGTCTGCCCAGCTCCTCTCCACCACCAGTGTGCATCCCGGCCAAACAATTCCTACACGTCCAGCAACCCTGCCCTGCCTCTTGGCCAGCACCTTTGACAAAACACCTCCCCCTCCAGCGGCCCAAAGGTCTTGGCAATTCCTCTGCAAACTGGGTTTTGCTCTTCTAAATGAGCATTTTAAGAGGTAAATGGGCTAGCCAAGGCCCATGGGCAGCCTGATCTCATTTCCCACCCTCTCAAACCAATGGGGGGAGAATATTCCACCTAGCACATCTAACCCTAAAAGTAGGGCACAGAAGGAATGTGCTTCAAGCCCCAGCTAAGGATTAACACAGGTCATCCTTTGTTGTTGTCTTCTTCCCCATGCAGAAATCCAAGTTTCCTTCTGACAGACAAAAAATCTCTAAAAAATCCCAAAGAGGGAAGCCACAACACCACTGGTTACAGAGCAGGTGAAGCTGGTAACATCCCAAGAGAGAAGCCAAGGATAAACCATACAGCCCTTGCTAATCCTCAGAGACAGACAACCCCTGCTCTGTGTGCACTCCATTATCAAAGGAGAGAACTGTGAGGTGAACCTGGTGCAGGAGAGAAGTCCTTGTGAATGGGTCCTTCTGTCTGCAGAGCACAGCACGAGCACAAGCGTCCTTCAGACGCACCACCGCAGACTACAAGCCCAATCCCTCCAGGCTGGGGAGTCACCCAGGCTCCAAGAAGTCTCACTATCACTGCTTCAAAACATGCTGGCTTGCACCTCAAGGAACATCACAAGGGCTTTGATACTGCACTCAAGTAACTTGGTTGAATCCTGCTGTGCTCACCGCACTGGGGCACTGGGCTTCCTCTGTTTGGTGACAGGCAAGCTGGGCACAACCCCCTCACTAGGGGCTATTTTCCATACCTGCTTTGCACAGGTGGATGACCTGTTACATGGTACAGAGAAATACAGGATCAGGCCTTCCCGTTCAGTTCCTCCTTTCTCTCTCCACGTGTACCCCAGATGTTTTGCAAGATCCTGACAATCTGTACTGTCCCAGAGAGGGTCTGGAAGGCTTTGAGCCCTAGCATAGGTGGAAAATGCTCTGTCTGACCTATCACCCCTCAATCCCTAGCACCTGGGAATTAAAAGCACCGTCACCCAAGACATTAACTGGCTGGAGGGTCACAGAGGAGCAGCATACAGGAACAGGCTGCAGTAAAGGCAGCACACAGTGGGACTGGGATCCCAGATCCATTATTTATCATCTTTGTTCGTGTTCTGGATAAAGGTGGCAACAAAGCCCATTACCGATGATTCCCGCAGGACACTTAATCAAGAGAGGCTGCCAACACCAATCAAGAGAGAATAATAAAGCAAGAGGGAACTGGAGATAAAAACCAGAGGTTGAAAACAGACGGTGATTTACAATCACGGGAAAAAGTAATCTGAACTAGAGGTATTCAACAATAGGGATTTGGGGAGGCATGGGAAGATGTTGGAGATCCTAGAAGAGCTCTCCTACAATACAGCTGACAGTGCATTAAGGCCAATTCTGCAACCTGATAGTGTTGGTGATGGGGGAAGCCAAGGAGACCCAAGGCAGACTATGCAGAGGCATCACATTACAGATCACTGGAGGGTAGTCCTCCACTGCCAGACACTGGAAATGCCACACCTCAAATGCAGTGTTGGCTCCAAGCTGCTTGGCTGATGAACCAACTAGGAAAAATTGAAGGACCAGTGAAAGTGAGCAGTGGCGGATGTACTGGGAAGCAAAATACAACTCAACTGAACAAATTAACAGTCAAGGAGCACATGACGACCACCTGCAAGTACCCAAAGGGTGCAGCCACCAAAGCAGAGGGCAGTCCTTCTGCTGGCCTGCAGGACCACAGCTGAACAGATAATGGTGAAAACCAGAGACAGGTAACACCAGCGCTCATGGAAGCATCGAGCAGGCTGCTGGGTAGTCTCGCCACTCTGGCCCCACATGGTTTGAGCCAATGAAAACATGAGCAGGCAAAGCATCAGGGAACATATCTACACATCAGCACACTGGCTTGGAAGAACTTCCACCCAGGTGACCTGCTGTGGTAACAGGAAACCCAGCACCTCATGGGCTCTGTCCACTGAGCTTCCAGCTCAGGTCATTCCAGACATTAACTCTAAATCCCATTACAGATCTAACAGATCTGAGCCCCAGGACTTCAACCAGGCCAGGCTCTCTGACCTGTTTTACACTTCCTAGTCTCAGACCTCTCTCTTACAGGTCCTGGACCACCTCTTCCACTACCAGTCTCCCCAAAACTGTATTCCTTCTATCCTCAAAGGAATAGCTATGTCCTCCCTTTCCACCACCCACTCCGTGAACAGAGTTTATACTCACACACACCCAAGCTCAAGAAAAGAAAGTGAGAATGCTGGAATAGGGTGTATGACAAATATGCCCCAAACAGTCCAAATCTAAATCAGTCTGATCAGCCAGTGTGTCTCCAGTATGTGGTAAGGCAATCCTGAGCTCATCCCACTTTCTTTGCCATGAGAAGGCCAGCAACCACCAGCAGTATTCCTAAAGTTTTTCCCTTCTCCACCCTTTCCAACCCTACATGGTGCCCACAAATACCAACAGGCAAGAAAAACAACCCCAAAACAATGATGCAATTGAGAAAACCAACCTTGAGACAGACTCACCTAGGTAAATGTCTCCAAATGAACCACTGCCAATCTTTCTGCCCAGCCGGTACTTGTTTCCCACTCGAAGCTCCATGGTTCAGTTGTGCTGAGAAAAGAAGCACAGAAAGAGCAGTGTCAGAGCAGAAACAGGAAGTGAATCATGTAAGACTACAGAAGAGACCTCCCAACTTCACCCAGAGGCTGAGTAGTTTTAAATCTTGAAATACTTAATTTTCTACACGGCTTCTATCACCTCTCCTCATCTCCTGAACTTCCAGGGACAGCAAGAGCAAGAAACACTGCAGGAACAAAACACTCTCAAGCATATTTTTCCCATGTGCCCATTATTAGAATGAAGCATGACTGAATCTCTTCCCCACCATTTTGCTCAGAGCCTGGGGAGGGGCTCACGAAACCCCTCCTAAGAAGGTTTCAGTGCGTGATCAGCCCCACTGCTGTAAAGAGGTATTGCTCCTTGTACCCTACAGTACCTGGCACCGGGACAGAAGTAGCCTCGTGAGACACCAGCAGGGTCAGGCAAAACAAACCCTGTGAGGAGTTTCTCTGTGGCATAGCCCGACTCCAACACCTCAGTGGTGGTGAAGCACAGGACCCAAGAGCTGCGAGGGACAGACAGACAGACTGCCAGGAGCAAGCAACTCCATCGCTCCCAGGCAGGGGCCGGCACAGCGGACAGGGAGGAGGCATCTCGTTGAACTGAACCCTGTCAGGCACACACACTGACTAGGAACACCACTTGCTTACCTCCACACGCTTCTGCTGATGGGATCACTGCCTCCTTTGGTCTCCCTGAGCCTCTCCATCTCTCTTGCCTACCTAGGCATGCCAGCTGTTAAGTTTTTAGTAGCTCAGGCCTTTCCTCATCCCTTTACCTGAGATGATTAGCTAACCCTTTGACCTGATATACCCCATTAACATGCCCAGGCTCAGCCTACTCACCTTCCACAGAAAACCAACTAGGTGGAAGGACCACAGCCACAGAGCTTGTTCTCTCTGCCAACGTCAACTTCTGCTACAAACACCTTGGCCAAACACAGCTCCAACAGAAACCCTCTTAACAGTCCCCTTTCCCTTGCCTCTCCTATGGCCACTAACTTATTCTAGGAACCACGTCTCTTCCTGAGACAGTCAATGTGTCTCCTTTTAGAGGGATTTGCCACAGTCCTAATTTATGCAATGCCACATTATTAGCGTACAAAATGTAGACACAGAGCCTGTTGGGGACAGGAAAGGTGAGGAATGATTCATGTTTTCACAAGTGGGTGCGAGGAACTTTCCCTTGCTGGAGCTTAGTGGGAAGGAAGCATCACCAAAGGAAAGAAGGGAGGAACGGCCTTGTGAGACAGAAGCACAAAAAAATAATCCCAGCTACAGAATTCTGGGCATACTATAAACCCAGAGCTGCTTCTCCTGCCCCAGGAGATGGGATTACAGAAAGAAGAATGGACGGGCTGCGGAGATGTACAGGGAAATAATCCTATCAAGGCATTCAGGGGACATTGTGAACCCTGAAAGCAGAGCTCCAGTCACCAGAAACCACACACAAAACACTCAGAGGTGGAGTCCCCTCACCTAGTATTTGCTTATGCATGTAGGTTTCTGTGCACCTAAAGTCTATAAAACCCTCTGGCTATTTCTGACTTTCTTACTACAAGGAATGTAGGCAGAGCCTTGGGAACCAAACCAGGAGGCAGGCACACCTGGGTGAGGGTGCAGCAAACACACGATTTTTATCCGCTGCCTGCTGTTCTGCATAACCATATTAACATACATCTGACTTGCTTACACTCCTACTCCAATAAACGATCAAAGGTCTGTGTCCCCGGGAACCCGTCACACCACTGTCAAGAAGACAGCTCTCAATCCTTCCTCCATGGAGTGTTTACCCAGGCCTGTGAGCCCTGAACACTTCAACTTGAGCCCAACCCCCAGATGGGGCAAGCACACAGCAGGGACTGGGCAAGAGGTCCTGCTGGGGTCTGCTCCACACCAGCACACACCAGGTACTGCTCTGCAACACCACAGCCCCAAACCCAAATTCGGTCCCACCCTTCTGGGACAGGCAGGAGCCAGGTTAAGAAGGGTTTCTCACAAAACGAGGCAGAAGCCCTTGTAGCTGATTAAGCAACAGGCTCCAAAGGGGAATCTAAAAAATGCTCCAGGGCGCGGGGGTGGAAGCGGGAAGGATAATGGAGTAAAAAAAAAATCACGGTCTCGCACAGCTGTCATTTTGCCTTATCTCCCCCCCAACACACACACACACACTAACATACAAGTGTGTGTAGAAAAACTGGGCAGAGGATAGCCAGAGAGAGAGAGAGCCTGGATTCCTGCTAAGAGGCCAGGACACACACATCCCACCCCCTCAACAACTGCTCCAGGAGTTCAAACACCTATCCCATTTGCTTCCACTTCACACATGTACCCCCACCACCATCTACAGCTTCCACCCTTACCATCTGATCTTCAGGTCCACTGTTACAAGAAGAAAGAAAATTGTACACATAAAATATATATTCTTATATGTGAAATTTATATCAGCCCTCTATGTATTATTTATACATGTAAAATTTAAAAAGTCATCCCTCCTTCTCACCCCCACCTCCCCACAGGCTTAACCCTCCCCAGCCCTGCCACCCTTCCTGCACTCTACAGCCAAGGCAGCATTCCCAGGGGCTGCAGGGCAATCATTTAGTTAAACCATTTAGTTTTCCATAAGGGATTAACACACATACAATCTCAGAGCGAGAGTGTACTCTGCATGAGCGTTTGCATATGTGAATATCCAATACTACACAGCCTCAAAAAACATAATAATACTATCCAGCCGCCAGCACTGCTTCCCCACACACACCATTTTGCACCAGCCCCTTTTATATAATATAAAATACCCACGTACAGGCACAAAGGCCATTATATAAACACACGATAAGAGTTGATATCACACTGCTGTGCCAGCAACGATGGTGACCAAAGATGCAGGGATCATCTTAGGGGGGGTGGGGGGGGCCCAAAAGGGGGCTGGGGGACAGGAGGGACACCTCTGTCCCACCCGAGGGGGTCGGGAATGAGAAGATGCCCTGTCTAGCAAAAGCCACACAAAACCAAACCCACGGCTCCGTAATGGAGGCTGCCGATCCCAGCACAGCTCCAGCTTTCAGTGGAACTGTGGGGAGTGAGGGCTGCTTTACCCATAGACCATCAAGGCTTTACATGGCTTTTTTTTTTTTTTTTTTTTTTTTGGGGGGTGTTTGAAAGGAAAAAAAGGAAGAGGCTGGGAAAACAGTAATTTGAACTGGCTTAAAAATGTGAAGGAAAAAAGAAAAAAAATTACATTTTGATTGAAATGCAAAACACCAAACCCCTCCAGACCCTAAGACACTTACAGAAAGGAGACCAGCAAAAAAGATGGGGGGGAGAAAAGAAACCCCAAGCACAGAGCATTTGAACTATATTTGAGGAAGAAATAGCCACAACAGGAAAACAGGCAAGGGGGGGGACACAAAAAAAAATAATAATAAATATGTCCCTTACACCCCCACCCCCTACAGGCAAACACTACGCGAAGACAGCCGTACCCGAGCTGTTATTTTTCCGGGTAGGTAACAAAAAGCTGCCACCCCCGGGAACGGCGCTGAACTTCTCCCAGTGCCCCCACTCGCTCCCGGCCGCGGCCATCGACCCCCGTCCCCACCGCCCCCCACAAGAGGAAACACCGACCGCCACAGCCCCCCAAACGGAGATACCCCCTTCTCCCCCGAAACAGGCGATGAGGGGGCCCGGGGAGGGAGACCAAGAGCATCAGTGAAAGGAGGGGTGGGGGGCTCAATCCCCCGGGGGAGGGGGGGGGGAGGGGGGGCGCTCCCGGCCGGGACCCCCGCAGACCCCCGCCGAGAACACACGGCACCCCCCTTCCCGCTCGGCCCCGCCGGCAGTCAGGCAGGGCCCGGCAGCCGGAGAAAGGGAAGAAGGGGGAACCCCCCCAAAAAACCACCGGTGGCGGAGGGGGCGACCCCCTCCCCGCGCCCCCACAAAGGGGCTTTTGTCCCCCGCGCCCCCCCGGCCCGGCGCATCGCGCCCTGCCCTCCCCTCCCCCGCCCCCTCCCCCTCCCTCCGCGCACACAAAGAGCCGGAGGGGCCGCCTTTCCCCCGGGGTTTGCGCCCCAAGATGCGGGTGGGGGCCCCCCATACCCACCCTGACGGGAAGGGGGCCGTGTGGGGATGCTGCTCCGCCGGCTGTCAGGGGGCCAGGCGGCCGCGGCGGGGAGGATGACGGAGGATTGGGGAGGGCTGGTGGCGGCCGTGCCCGGCGCGTCCCTCCTTCGCTCGGCTCGGCGCGGCGCGGCGCTGCCTGCCGCCTCCCGCCCGCTCGCCGTCCCCTCCAGCCGGCGTGTGCTCGGCACAGCCCGGCGCTCACCCAGTTTCCATTGAGCCCCGGAGCCAAACCCACTGATGTCACCCAGCGCAGCCCCGGCCCTCCTCCTCCTCCGCCTCCTCCTCCGCCCGCCGTTAAAGGCGCAACCGCCGCTGCTCCCGACGCCTTCTCACCCGCCGTCCCTCGATTTCGGGGACCTGGGCACACACACGCGGGCTCGGTTTTGGGGGTCGCTACCCCACTGAAGGTTTCTCCTCAGGGTGGGGCAACATGGCAGTCCACTGCGGTGGGGGGCAGTGGGGCAGCATGGGCATGATCAAACGGGGGTGCTGGGTCCCCAGCATCACGTTGGCGGCGGATTTCCAGCGGGTGTCCATCAGGAAAGTCCATGAGGCGTCAGAGCCGCCCCAGCCCAACAGTGTCAGGGCTCCTTAGCCCACGCCCCTTGGGTGAAGCACCTGCAAATCCACACGAATAAAGTAGCACACGCATAAACCCCAATGTGGAGAGAACAGAGGTCCACGAGGCACCCACCAATAGATGGGTGCAAAGCTGGGGCTACTCCCCAGACGCCGGGGTGTTTGGGGGCCAGGTGAGCACAGCAAGCCCCAGAGCACCTCTGAAAGCCAGCTGAGTCGGGGGAGCAGCCAGGATGTATCAGACCTGTATGGGGGTGTAGGAGCAGAGCCCAGGCTGGGGAACTATTTGGGGGTTTCTGGGAGATTGGGGCTGCATGTGCAAAGGAGGATGGAGGTGCTGCTGAGAGCTCTGGGAGCAGGACTATAGGATAGGCTGGAGGCCAGTGTAGTGTGAGCTGGAATGGACACAGGGTTCTGTGGAGCAAGGGCCAGATGCTTCCCACCTTTGGAGGCACCAGGATGCTTCATCAGGGCCTAGGAGCTGCTCTGGCATAGCCATCCCAAAGTCAAGAACCCCAGTTCCTGCAGCTGGAGATAAGTGTGATGGGGAAGAGCTCAGGAGCCCCCATACCAGAACAGCCCTTAGGTGCTTCTAAGCCAGGAACCTTATATCAGCTTCCAAATACTCGATGTAAGCACAGGCTGTCAGCACCAAGAGGCCCAAGCTGCAGCCGTGCTGGTGCTGTGTGCTGCAGAGCAGACTTTGCTCCAATTGGTACAAAGATGGGGCTGCAACCTTCTGAATCCCACTGCCAGCCACTGCCCGTGCTGGCTTGACACTCCATTGAGACCTGGGAATAGTTCCTCATTTATGCAAGCCAGTGCTGCTTCCCTCCTTCACTGCTGGGCCTGTTTTATTGCAGAACTTTGCCTGCACTTAGAGAATTTAAAATTTAATTGATTTTTTCGTAGTAATGACATTTCCTTACACATGCTCCATTGAACCTCTGTTTTTTCACAGTTTATGTAACAGTGAGCAGATGGGAAGGCAGGTAATAGTATGCAGCCACTGCTGGATCCAGCCGAGGGTTGCTCTCTTTCCCTGGGTAGGTGCCCATCAGTGGAGAAGGGATTTGCTGAAGCCTAGCACCACTCGTGACTTCGCTGCAAGTGGCAGGCTCATACAGGCACTGAGAGAGGTGGGCTCTGACACAGAGCTGGGAAGGATGGATCTGAGTCAGCATCCAGGAGAAGCAGCTCTCAGCATGCCTGGTGGGAGCAGAGTTTGGGGTAACAATGCTTGGCAGGCAGGTGCAAGGTCTGGAAGGACAGTGCCCATTCCAGCTCTCCCCCTGTTGCTGACTGAGGCAGCAGAAGGGAATTTGAAGAGATCCCCAACGCAGATGCAGCCCTTGGGGATGGAACTGGAGTGTGTACGGACACTTCAGCTACCTTTATTTTAATCATTGACAGCTTAAAATAAGAACTCTTTAATTAGAAACATTCCCTTAATTGAATTGTAATCAAGCTTTTAGTCCTGGCTAGCCATGTGATCTATTAACACCCACCTCTCTCCAAGCATTGCCTAGTTACACCTCTTCTTATGGAGTAATTTTTATTAGGGAGCCTTGGCCAGGGGTTGCTGATTTTGGCTATGCATGTAGCAGCAGCCAGTACTGTGGGGGCCCTGTCTCCATCAGAGATGTCAGTGCTCCAGTGGTGCAACAGGTAACTTCTGCCCCAGTGTCTGAAAAAGGAAGTTGTTATATATAACACAAGCAGCAGGAACCCAACTAGAGAGAGGCCAGGGTTGGGTTAGAGAGGGAATAAATTTGAGGGACAAGCAGAATCCATGCTCATAAACTCTGCTGGGCCATCTCTATTCTTCTCCAGTGATCAAAGGGGTGGGCAGCTGCAGCACCTTTTTTCCTCTGTGCACCTCTCCAGAGATGAACACCCCCTCAGGTTAGCACTGTGTTAGGCACAGCAACCAAGGTATGCTAAGGCTCTGTTCAGACAACAGCACCTGCAGGGCTATCTAACCTCATGGACCCAGTGGTGAGATGCAGCTCACACTTTCTAAACATTCCTGGATGTGCCCCAGGAGGCCTCACCTTGTCCTGTCTCCCTAGTTTGCCTGAAAGGGATCTTTGGGTGTAAGAGCATGGAAGGGAGTCCGAGACCCTCAGCTCTGCAACCGGGGGCCCTGCACCTGGGACACCTCTTGTCTACCTTTCACAGGCTAAACCTCCCTGGGCACCCAACCAGCCTCTCCACTGCCCATCATGCCAGTGCTCGGGTAGGAAAGGAAAAGAAGGGCTGGAGTTGTGCTGTTTATTCTCAGTGTCACGGCTGGGTGGCCTTCCAGAGTCACGGTGTATGATATTCATAGCACCTAGTAAAACTCCTGGGAAAGCTGAGCTCCAGTGACCTAGCAGACCTCAGGGAACTGCCAGGTCACATTTGGCAGCTCTGCCTGATCAACAAAGAGCAGAATCCCATTTCACCCACTCTCTGGAGAAGGACACACTGCTTTGAAGACCGAGGTCACTTCGCCACAGTGACACTTGCATGTGCTGGGGAAGTGTGAGCAATCAGAAGAGCAGACAAAACTTTGATACTGTGCTGAAGTTCTACTTCTCCAAGGCCAGTGAAAGTAAGAAGAGATGAGAAATGAGAACAAACACATTGCCACTTGCAATTCAACAGTAAAGGTACTTGAGGAGGAAGGTACTTGTGGCTTGACACATCCAACAGGGCTGACAGAGTTCTTTCAAAGCTTTGACTCACAGCTCATTCAGAATGTGCAGCCCCCACTCCAAAAACAATGATCAATGTTCATAGGGTCTCTTTTACACAAAATACACCTATTTTCTCAGTACTTGGCAAATAATAATGGGTTTGCCTTTTCAATACTCATACTGAGCAAGACAACAGCATTTTAGAGAAAACCTAGAACTCCTGGAGGGAAGGTCAAACAAAGCCTGCATAGTGGGGATGCTGATCTGAGTGCCTCGCCAGAGCACTCTGCAGCTTAAAGCATTTTCTAGAGTCAGGTGCAAGTCCCCCTTTACATGCAGCAGGGAGCAATAAATACTCCTGCAAATGAGACATCAGGATCCCAGGATAACACAAGGCTAAAAACAAAGCAAAATGCCAAAATAAATAAAACATAGCTAATAGCTACCTCTGAAAAGATTGCTGTGAGTGACTCGCTCAGCATCAGGTAGGAAATGCGCAGCAGGGGCAAGGATCCAGGCCAGCACACAACTGCCTCAGCAATGAGTCACTCCTTTCTCTTCACACTTTTGGGGGAAAAAAAATCCCATAACAAAACAACACAACAACAAAAAGAAGAGATGATGGTGAGTCCCTGCAATGAGCCTTCTTCATGACACAGCCCAGACTCATCCAGAACACCATCTAACCTGTGTGCTGCAGGTGTCCTGTCAAAAATAAATCTGTGGCCACATAATTAAAGACTTAAATGTAATTCATATGCACGAGGACATTGAAGGGCAGTTGTGCAGCCAGCCTTGGTGCTGACATTTCCCAGTGGTGAGAAATGTGTATTCTGATATAACAGCGAGCATCAATTGCCTGTTGTCCTCAGCAAGGAGCAAGCAGTACTAGCAAGAGGTGACAGGTGCTGTCAGGTGGCATTTGGGGTAACAGCACAGGAACGGTAAGAGTTGGGAGGAAGACTGGGGAGAAGACCCTTGTTCGGACACTGGAGAAGTCTCCCATCCCAAAAACACTAGCTGGTATGGTTGTCCTTCCTTGTTCCCTCCACGCTTTCCCACTTTTGGTCTCCCTTCTTGTAAGGAAGCCCTGGGCTCTGGGCTCAGTCCCTGCCCCCTTTCAGGTCCACCTTACTTGCCCTTCCCTGTTTCTTCTCACACTGTGTTCCCAGGCCCAATATCCTGCACAAACACTACCAGACTGGCTCAGCTGCAAGTCCTTGGCTGATCAGTCCCAGCCTTCCCACCATGTGCTGTCCTGCTCCACGCAAGCTGCTGCCTATCGCCAGTACAAACCTTCATTTGCAGTTGGATGGATGATGGGAGCTCCCCTCCATCATCTGTCACTAGAAACTCCCACCACCCAGGCAGATGGGCTGACTTCCTCCCATCGCCTCTCTCCATCCCACTGACAATCACCCCTCCTCTGCTCATCCCATTCCCCATTTCAGATCACCACACCTTTGCTCTTCCCATTCCCCCTCTCACTGCCCCAGCCAGCCCTGCTTTCTGCTTCCAGTCTTCCTGCTCAGCTGTCCCAAGTCACCCCAGCAGCTGTCAGGCAACAGTCCCTTTCCCAAATATTTCCAGCATTTCCCTGCAGCTGGTGGTCTCATCTGCCTCCCAATCTCATATGTTCTTCCCCAGATTTTTGGTTCTCTCCCTTGAGTTTCATCCCTTCTGTATTCAAATCAGGGACTTTTCTCCACCAGGCTTCCCAGAAGGCAAAAGAGAGGTGGCTGGGAGCACAGGGCAGAGGAAAGCATTGAGAGATTCAAACAGTGCATGACGCATAACATCAGGTTGCTGCTCTAGAAGGGAGAGCCCTCCCAGTTTCCTCCTGCAATGCTCCACCCTGGGAAAGCCCATATGCTGTCATGACAGCCTCAGAAACCAAAAGGGCTGGGCAGGTTAGCAGAGGTTGAGAAGTTTGTAGCCGTGAAGCTGTGACAAGTCTCCTTTCCATGTTTAACAAAACCATGTAATTTGTCTGTGCTGGTGGGGGAGAGTAGTGGTGTTTCATGGAGCTGGCAAAACACAGCCTCTGTTACACAAAAACTGATGTCCTGCCCAAGGCCAAGCCCTTGCTTGAAAGCCCATAAGTTCCACAGTTTTTGTCCCCTGGGCCATATATACACATCCTCTAGCCCAGGAAAACTAGTGGTGGGTCCACGTTTTCAAAAAGAACTTAATAAATGTGCCAAATTCCAGCTGAGACAATCACTTTATATGGAAAATTTCTGCTCCAGTGGTGAAGCTTTGACAAAGTTATAAGCAAGTGAAAACAGGGTCTTGAAAGGGGAAGTGTTGGCAGCCTTAATAATAGGAGCTGTTCCTGGCCACGCCTGTAATTAAGCGCATTTATTGCTTTTTTCCATATAGCCTTGCCCTTTTTTATCCTCATGGTATTCCCAGCCTCTGTCAGTTTGCAACTGACTCTCTTTATTACACCCCTGCTGGCTTGCCTTGGTAAAAAAAAAAAAAAAAAAATTAAAAAAAATTAGAAAGTGGATCTAATGGGGAAAAGAAACAAACAGGAATATTTGGATGCACTCTCAGAGCTGTGTCAGGCCAGGACAGATGTATCAGAGAACCACAAGACAGGGCCAAGGTTCCTTGGGAGGGGCTGGACTCAGGGCTGAATCAGCAGGATCTTACTTGAAGATGTGTAACCTCAGCCTGCTCTCCTGCACGTTGAGCGCTCCCTGGGCACCAAGGCACCTGAGTTCCTGCAGGGTGGTGGAAGAACCTGGCCCAGCAGTCTGGGCAAGATGAAGGGCCACAGGGGAGGCACCATGTCTGCCTGAGCAACCTGATCACCTTCTTTGATAAAAAAGACTGGATTTATGGCTGAGGGGAGAGTAGTGAAAATCATTTATTTCCAATTCAGCCAGGCTTTCATTGCTGTCTCCCAATGTTCTGATATCCAAGTAAAGGTGGTGTGGTCTCAATAGGTTGACAAGCAGATGGACACAAAAAATATTTGGCTGGTCAGGCACAGGGAGTGATTAGACAATGGGTTAGCCTCTACCTTGAGGCTGGTATCAGGTGGGATGCCTCAGGGGCTGCCTTGGGACTCTCCTGTTTAACGTGGTTACTGATGACCTGGAGAAGGTGATGGGGTGCACTTCCACCAAGCTTTCTGGTGACACTTAGTTGGAGGGGAAACAAGTCAACATGCCTGAGGGACGCCAGGGGGACGTAAGCAGGCTGCAGGGATGGGCCTGCAGGAACACTGGGAGTTCAGCAAGGGCAAATGCACAGCCTTGAACCTGGCAAGGAAGAGGCTCTGGCAACAATGTGGGCTGGGGCCCTGATAGATGCAGAACAGCTGTGTGGGAAAGGACCTGTGAGTCGTGGTAAAATACAGAGCCAAGCTTTTCACAGTGGTGCTTGGTGGGAAGATGAGAGACAAGGAACGTAAGTTGAAAGAAGAGAGGTCCAACTTGAATACAAAGAAGACCTTTCTGTCCTCAAAGGCAGTCAAGTGTGGGAAAAAGTTGCCCAGAGAGGCTGTACAGTCTCCATCCTAGTGGTTTATAAGATCAAATAAAGCTCTGAGCAACCTCATTTGACCTCTTTGGTGACCCTGCTTTGAGCAGGAGCTGTCCTGGGGTCTCTTTCAAACTGAATTCTCCTTCAATGCTATGATGCCCATTTGTGTGTATCGTGTGTCTGGTGCGTGTGTGCCACACACGTGTGTCCGTAGCAGGGGTAAGCTGCAAGCCTGAATCCCGTGTGATGGGTAGGGCTCAAGGGAGACAAGGTGTCCCACAGATCAGATGGGCGATGGGTGAGGAGCACAGTGTGGCAGGGGAGCAGTAGCTCTGAATGCCTGTGACAGCTGTGCCAGTTTTGAGCACCCCAGGGAGTTCGCTGAGCATCACAGGAGCAAAGTGAGCTGGCAAGGAGTCAGCATGGGGTGGGACTGTGCATGTGTGTGCCAGGGGAGTGAACATGTGGCCATAGTAGTGCAATGTGTGTGCAGCACACACATTTCACTGCAGGCAGCAGGGAGCAGGGTCTGTGTGGGCTCTGTGTTGCTCACGGCAGCAAGAACTGGCCGTAGTTAAAAAGCCCCCCATGTCTGAGCATCTCCCAGGTGGGCTCTGGGGCTGAGGGGACGGGATAGAAGGAGAATGCAGGCAGTTATGAAAGCAGCTGGCCCAGTCAGAACAATTCTCGTAGTGCTGTGGGAGGGACAGGAGAGATAAACAATGCACTGGAAGGCAGCAGGGTAGGGAGAATGGCTTAAGATGCATCTTCCCGACATGCCCTGGTGGATTAGTTCAGCATCTCAACCCAGCTCCTCTTTAATTCTTATGCAAGGGGTTTCTCTGGAAGGGACAGTCTGTCCTCGCCAGCTGAACACCAGGCACAGGGTACCGATTAACAAAAGGCCATCTCACCACCCATCCCACACAGCAGAGGGTGAGAGGCAGCTGGGACTCATTCTCTCTGAGGACTGAGGTTGTGTATTTTTGTTTCTGCCTCACATCAAGCTGTTGCTCATCAGAGACTGCAAGACTTGCTCATCTGAGCCTCCCATGGCCCACTATTCACTTATAGGAGGTAATGATTTGTATCTGTAAGGCCCCATGTAGGCTATTTTTGGGGAAGTTCTGATGCCTAAAGGCTCCCTGCTCCTACATCTGGATGTCTTGAGCCCAGGGGTGTCTGAACTGGGAATATGCACAGCACTGTCAGAACTACTGCTTGGAATCGTAGGCAGCAGTACAAAGGTGATGGGTGCTGTGTGTGTACCCAGGGAAGTGCGATGTCCTGGCAACAGCTTTGCTGCAGCTGTGGACACAGGACAGGCAGGGACAGCCTAGGAACTGCTCCTGCTTCATTTTTCACTTGCAATGTCCTTCTTCAGCTGTACAGGGAGGTGACAGGTTAAACCCACAGTGGAAGGTTAAATCTGTCCTTCGGCCACTGACTTCTTCATGGTCTTGGGAAAGTCACTTTCCCTTGCTGTCAGCTGCTTCTGTCCCCCTTTGCTTGCTTTCTCTCTGAGAAAAGAAGCTGTCCCTTCTCTTGTGACTGCAGCAAAAGCAAAATGAAGCCATGGAGGACATGCGGACTCTGGAGGTTTCTCCATGGGACAAATCATCAAATATTTACAAGGACTCAGAAAATCTCATGCTTTTCACAAATGGCTCTTGCATTTTAACAGTTAACAATGCATTTTGAGCTCATGAGAGCATCTGACTGCTGCAGGAGAGCTGTCTCAACCAGAGCACCAGGGAATATGCAGCTTCATCTGGCCACTATAGCTCTAACAACACACCTTGTACCTCCTCTGCAGGAACCACTGCCAGATGCTCTCACCCTGACTTGCCTCCTCCACTGATCTCAGACTGCTCTGTCCCATGGCACCCACTGGCTGGCTCCTTGGACACTCTGGAGCACCCTGTTATTTATCCCTGCTATCCGGGTGCAGCCCGGATGTCTGCAACTCTCTGGTCCAGAACTGGTTTACGTCTCAGCTCTTCCCTGCTTTTCCTACAGCCTCACACAACACTGGAAGCGTCACATAAGTTTCTCTATTCAAGGCAGCCTCATTGCTAGTAAGCACGACACTGTATCCCAGAAAACAAAAGGCACATGGTGTAACCCAGCAGCCTGGAGATAAATGATGGCTTCACGCTGCTTACATTTAATCAGATTGTTCTGTGTGGTACCAAATGTAATGCTATAGGTCTGCATCGCCTGTCTTTTGCTCACACCCACTCTCCTACTGATTCAGTATCTTATCCCTGAGAGAAGCAGGTGGAGACTGCAGGTCATGTTATAAACACATTCAAAATCTTCTCTGGAGTTCCTGCATCAGCTCATCCTCCTCTGGTCAATACCCCTGAAGAGGTGTGCAGGCCTGTGCCGGGCCCCTGGTAGACACAGAGAGGCTGTTGCTGGGTGAGCACCTAATCACCTGTCAGGAGCAATTTCAAGCTCCTTATTCTCTCACTTACACAGCTTCTGTAACGAGGCTTTGTGCTCTGCAGGCCCTCAGCTGACTCTTTCAGTGACTGTACTGATGGGACATTCAAACAACTCTATCAATGCACTACAGCCAGGGACCCAAATATTGCCAGGTCCCAGGTTTCAAGACTTGCTATTTCAAATCTGGGGCCAGCACCAAAATAATCCTGCTAATTTCAGAGACCAAAAAAAAAAAAAACCCAAACTTTTAAAGCTCAAATATCTTGTGTCACACAGACTAGAGTGTCACACAGGATAGTGTTTGTGTCCATCCTGAATTTCTTTCTTCACAGGCATCAGGGCAGTGGAATCACATTGCTCCACTTTACCTCTTTCCAGGCTGACCTGATGTGGACAGCAAGTTGCTTGGGGTCCATGTGCCCAGGCTGCCCAGAAAGCTGAGCCATTGCCCACACTAAATGCTCCTTTCTGAGGGGACATAGTCAAAGGTAAGCATTATACTGGCAGCCTACTGACTGCTCTGCTGGTGTTGCTTTCCTTGGGAACTGGAAGAAGCCCAAGACCAGAGGCTTTTTACAGTTTGCTAGCCAGGCTGTTGTTATCTGCTGTCCCAAGGGGATACAAAATGGTTGGTTGCCTGAAGAGCTCTCAGGGCGTTGCAAACCTTCTACCTGGCAGCCCTCATGCTGACGAGGGCACCACTTCCATGCAGTTTCAGTGCCCCTCTCCCACCATCAGAGCATGCCGTGGCATGGGAGAGGCAGCAGCACTGTGCTACAGCCACAGGTTGTACGTGTCCCGTCAAGGGACTGAATAATAGGAAGAAAGGGAGCAAATTTCATACACTGAGCACATGCAACCAGGAATAAGAAACATGCTGAGAAACAGCTGAAGGACAAGCAGACAGCAAGGCAGAAACCAGAAGGATACCTGACTCTGAACAAAGGTAATCTCTGCCTAATTTCCCAGAGCTGGCATGGCTCTGCAGATTTGTCCCCAAGAAGAAATCAAAGTGGTAGCACATATTTGAACTGTTTTCAGAGTCAGTGTCTGCTCTGTGAAAGCCATGGACTGGCTGTCAGGAGGGCTGACCTTTATTGCCGCATTGTTGATAGATGCTGGTCCTTTCAGAGCCTGCTTTCACTCCAGATCAAACATTTCCTACCCCAGATCCCACCTGAGCCCCGTGGCACTGCCGGAAGAGTCAACCTCAGCCCCAACCCAGCCCCACAGTGTCCCGCCAGCACTGGGGCCAGAAGCAGCACGGGGTGTGCCTGGGGAGTCAGGAGCTGCAAGGATGCTGGAATCTGTGGGCATGAGCACAAGACTTATGAGGAGCATCTGAGGGAGTCAGAGTTGTTTAGCCTGGAGAAAAGGAGGCACTGGGGTGACCTTATCACTCTCTACAAATACCTGAAAAGAGGTTGTAGCAAGAGGGGGTGGCCTTTTCTCCCAAATAACCAGCAACAGGACAAGAAGAAATGGCCTCAAGTTGCACCAGCGAAGGTTTAGTTTGGATATTAGGAAAATTTTCTTCACTGGAAGTGTAATCAAGCACTGCGACTTCCAGGGAAGTCGGGAAGTCATCATCATCCCCAGAAGTGTTTAAAAGATGTGTCGATAGGGTGCTTAGGGACACGGTTTAGTAGTGGACGTGGCAGTTCTGGGGCCAGGGCTGCACTCTGTGACCTCAGAGGTCTTTTCCAGCCGAAGAGATTCCATGATCCTGTGACGCCGGGGCCCGCGGGGATGCCAGCCTTGCTTTCGTCCCTAGATGGTGCTCTGAGGCCGGCAATGGCCGCGCTTCCCCAGCCTGGCCGCGCCGCTCAGCATCCCTGCGCCGCGTCCTGCCCGCGGGAGCGCACCGGGGCTGGGGAGGGCAGGACCCCCACCCTGCGGACCATGGCAGGAGGAGAAGCCCGTGCAGCCCTTGCGAGAGCTGGTTGCCGCCTCAGCTCCTGCTGGTGTGACATCCCCCGGCCGCGGGACCCCGTGCCGCAGGCAGCTGCGAGCAGAGCCTGCCTGCCCTGCCTGCCCATCCCTCTGCTGTCCCCCTCTGTCCGCACCAGCGAGGCTTCCGCGGCTGCCCCACACCGCCCCATGCTTCCAGCATCCCATTCCAGCATCCCAGCAGGCTGCATTCCCTCGTCTCTCCCTCCTGCGCATGCAGCAGCAGCCCATCCCAGCTTTGCCAATTTAGCACAGCGCCGGGCCCTGCGGGGTTTTCCAATAGTGATGCTCCATTAGGGCCCAGCTCTGCTCTCACCACGGGCAATGCCAAAGTCCCATTGACTTCGCGGGGGCAAGCCCTTAATGGCCTGGGAAGGTAAGGCTTTTTCTTTCCTGGGTTGGTTTTTTGTTTGAGGTTTTTTGGTGACTTAGTATTGCCTGTCCCAAAAGCTGGGAGAGACCTCCGGCCCTCCTGCAAAGGCAAAGAAGAGCTGCAAAAGCTCAAAGAACACAGGGGACACATTTTTGCAGAGATCACGAGCCTGTGCACTACTGCTGGGGCAGTGCCATTTGCCCTATCCACTCCTGGGCAAAACTTGAACAAAACCAAGCTGTTTGAAACCTAACATGTTTGTTCAGAAGCACAGACATTTTCAGCCCCATTTCCTAATCATGGAAATCCAAACCCATTTTCTCCTCAATTGAGATTATTGTTGTGTTTCTTAAAAATATTTTTAGTTGCAGTGTGTATCAAAATGTTTTGCTGAGCAAGTTTTGTGTAAGTAGAAAGGTGCCAATGATGATTTCTTTTCAAAAGGGTTATCCAAAAGTGTCACTAAAAATAAAACATTAAACAAGTTTCTCAAGTGTCATTTCAAATAACAATGTTCATTTGAGAGCTGGCAAGAGTGGCAACAGCATGGTTAGTTGTCATGGGGTAGAGGATCTGAACCAGTGCCTGGATTTTATTCATAGGGAAAAAGTCCTTCCTCTCCCCATTATCTTTCTGGTATTTGAATAGCTTTCAATAATGAGCCAAGTAAGATGTTCAGAAGTAAGACAGGAAAGAAATATAGATTGTGGTCGAATAAACAAAGCAGTGTCTTCCGCCTGAAAAGCAAATTGCCAGTCCCTTGGGATTAGCAGCAGGTCTTAGGGAAGCAGCCCCTCCATCAGATCCTGGGGAGGGAAGGACCCCAGGGACACCGTGTCCTCTCATTAAAGGCATCTTCTCTGGAGAGCACAGGGCAAGGAGGGATCACCCACCTGATGCTCCACACGCTGTGTGTAAAAGACAAAATACGTGCTTTTTATAATTATGAATGGCCTGGATGGGTGATTTGCAGAATCCTTAAAAACGTCAAGCCTTCTCTGTAGCAAACACTTTTCCAGGATGGATTCTCCTGGTGGCTTCTCACAGGTTGAGTAAAGGAGTCCCCAGCATGAGGCCAGAGAGGCACTTGTTGAGGCACTGCTGTGTGGCATTTCGGTGAATGTGGCTGGTGTTTATGGGACACACACACCTTCAGGTGTGGTGTAGGATGGATTATGCCCCCACAAGTGGCACACACATGTAGGCATGTGCAGTGTGTATTTGGGCACGAATGCTCTGGGATTCCGGTGAGGAGGTGCAGAAGCACCTGTGCAGAAGGATGTTCTGCTGCTGTGTATCAGCAAAACCTGTGGGCCATGTAATACTCACAGGAACAGCCACTGGAGTGGCTGCACCAAGCTGTTGGAGGGGCTGTGTGTGGCAGCAGCAGCACAGCTGCATGAGGAGTGTCCAATAGACAGAAAGTTACTCACCACCTCTGTTTTCCTACGCTGGTTGTTCCTCTCCTTCCCTCTGCCCCCTCCCCTCAGCCCCCTTCTCTCTCCCCTCTCTAATGATCTGACAGCACTGAAAGCTTTCTCGCAATTTTATTATGAACAGCAGGAGTTAACTGGGTATTCTTCAATGCCTCACTGTCTTCTCCACTGTGAAGCCAAACATGACACGAAAACATCCAGCAGCTTCAGACATATGGAGGGGGCTGGAACCAGCATGGCTGAATGATACTTGTTCCCTCAGATTTATTGCAATCTTGTCCCACTTTTCCCAAAAGAGCCCCCCCAGGTGAGGGAAGGGGTGGCAGTGCTGACCTGTGTGTTGCCCCAACCACTCCAGCTGTGCGTGCCCATGGCCCTGGTGCACCATCCTTGCCTGGCACACTCGCTCCTTGGTGATTGATGAGCCTCCCACAAGCTAAGGGGACACTTCATCCCCACCAAGCACCGCCATCCGCCTCCAAAGGATGCTGCACATCAGTGAGGGGGTGCCCAGCTGTGAGGGTTCCCCCTCCCCTAGAGGCCACCACCCCAGCCTGTGTCCTGAATGCCCGTGTCCTCGCACGCAAAGTCCTTCTCTCTCAGTCCATTAGTTTGTTTCCATGGCCAGTGGCAGGCACACGACTCTGAAAGCTGTATTAAAAGCCAGGTCAATACTAGCCCCTGCTTATTCCCTCAGGGGAAAATACGTAAATAATGAAAGGAGGGAGCGACTTCATTTCCTAAACCAGCAAATTCTCAAATTTAAGACTGAGAGAGACATCTCAGTTCCCAAGTGGGGAGCATTGGAACTCTGAGGAGAGGTAGCCCTGCCTCAGCACCAGCAGGGATGGTGACCACTCAAAATCCAGTGTATCCATCATTTCAGTGAAGGCTTTGGGGCAAACTGCCCTGGCAGATGGGCTCTGGAGCTGAGGAACACTACGGGAGCGAGGTAGAGGCTGAGGTGCTTAATGCCTTCTGTGCCTCAGTCTTTAATAGTGAGATCAGTTGTCCTCAGGGTACCCAGTTCCCCGAGCTGCAAGAGAGTGACTGGGAACACAACGCAGTCCCATAATCCAGGATGGAAGGCTCAGGGACCTCCTACACCACTTAGACACTCCCAAGTCTGCGAGGCTGGATGGAATCCACCCAAGAGCATTGAGAAAGCTGGTGGAAGAGCTCGCCAAGCCACTTTCCATCATTTGGCAGCAGTCCTGGCTAGCCAGGGAGGTCCCAGGTCACTGGAGGTTAGCCAGTGTGACAGCCATCTACAAAAAGGGCTGGAAGGAGGATCTGGGGAGCTACTGGCCTGTCAACCTGATCTCAGTGCCAGGGAAGGTCATGGAGCAATTCACCTTTCCATCATACAGCACGTGCCACATAACCCAGGAATCAGGCCCAGCCAGCATGGGTTTAGGAAAGGGATGTGCTGCTTGTGCAACCTGATCTCCTTCTGTGACAAAGTGACCTGCTTAGTGGATGAAGGAAAGGCTGTGGATGATGTCTGTCTGGACTTCCATAAAGCCTGTGACACTGTTTCCCAAACCATTTGTCCTGGAGAAATTGGCTGCCTGGAAAAATTGAATGGGTGCACTGTTCGTTGGGCAGAACACTGACTGCATGGCTGGGCCCAGAGAGTGGTGGGGAATGGAATTATTCTGGTGAACGGAATTATCCCAGTGACTGGAGCAAACCCGGGCAGGACAGATGTTCCCCCACAAAACCTACATCCTAGGATGAGAAATGACCGTGTCTGGGTCTAGACACATCTTGTGAGTCTATTTGTGCTCTTTCTCAAATGCGCTTCCATATAACCTCACTTTCTCTTCCTTTTTTCCCCTTCCTTCTTCACCATCTGCAAGCAGACAGTATGGCTTGACCCGTCCTACTGGTAATTTTAATGCTAATTATTCCCTCCATACACACTTTTGTATGACCTTCTCCCTGAGCAAATTCTCCGAGCGTATTATTTCAGGTCTTTACCAGAGAGGCCCAGAACAAGAGAGCCCTCATGGTGGAGCTTCCAGGGTCATACAAATGCCATACAAATAGCAAACACCAGCCCTAATAACCCTCATCACTTTCTACACCAGGCTGCAGCCTTGGAGTCTGTCCTTTGCTTCCAAACCTCCCCTTGGGATGTTAGACTTTATTAAAAATAAATAGTTACAAATTCAGTTTTCCAGCTGATGGCATTGGGGAGAAGAATGGAGGAGGCTTAAGGAGAAAGTGGAGGGTCTGCTGTCCAGTCAGGTCACCTGTCTGTCATCCTGGCTGTGCTGTGCCATGGAGCAGTCTGAGCGTGGCAAGCACAGGGCCCTGCCTCCTCTGTCAGGTGTCTCAGGAGAGGAGCAGGACATGTTTTTCAAGAAGGCTGGGAGAACTGGATCTTAGTCCATGGAGCTGAGCTGCTTCTGGAGATGACAGACACCAAAAGCCAAGGAAGGTGCACAGCAGCCTGTGCAGAGCTTCCTTATCTCCTAGCTTGGCGTTTGCAGTGGAAGAATGCGGATTTCAGTTCTCCTTCTCTTTTATATATAGAACCATGTGCAACAAGCAACAAACATGCAAGTGAACTCCTCCCTTGAGATCCTTCCCCACTCCCTCCAGGAGTCCCAGACTCTCCCTGCTATTCTCATCTGCTCAGTGCTTAGGTGTCGTTCCTCTCCTAGCAGCAGCCATGACCCTTGACAGCTGTGGGGCCCACCCATGGTGAGAGGGGACAGAAAGTCTCCTGTTGCCTCAGCAGCAGAAACACTTGCTGAGGGTCCCAATCTGTCCACTGAAGGTAGGGACTCCTGTCACCTCTCCAGAGACAAGAAACCAGGCCTGCTGCTCTCCTGTCTCAGGGCAGGAAAGGGGTTCTAGCCCAAGCTGCATAGTGTGTCCTCACTCCTCTCCCAGGCAGTATGACCTCATGAGAAAGGGAGTGTATCAGAGCAGCTCCAGGCCTGGGTGTACTCAGGGGCTGAGAGGCAATCATGGGAGGCATGGTTTGGTAGTGAAGGGACTTATCCAGTGCATGGGTAGGGAACAGAGGAGACTGTGGGCAATGGGCACGGGACGGGGAGGCTGGAGGAGTTAGATGGCTGACTCCCTGCGGTATGAGATTGTATCTAGAGGCAGAGTTGCCTGGAGCCGCTCCAGGTCCAGGTGGCTTCCAAAATCCATCATCTGGATGATACCTCCCTCCTCCTTGCTGTTGCTCCCTAACACCACACCCACTTCATCATCATCTTCATCTTCATCTTGACTGACAAGTGCCAGCTCATTCTCATAGCAGAAGGCACTGGGAGGTGGTGGAGAAGGTAGGATGGTCATCTTGCTTTCTTGCAGCTCCCGGGCTGAGCAGCAAGGTGTGCCAGCTACCTCGTACGTCTTGTGAAAGCGCGAGTAATCCACTTTGTAGTGGTTCTTCTCCTCAAACACAACTGGTTCAAAGCGATGACCCCAAAGAATTTCACTAGCAAGGTAAGAGCTCCGTGCCTGTGTGGTCATGGCTGTGGCTTCCACCATCCCCTCCAGAATAACCACAATCTCAAAGTTCTCTGTCTCCAACTCTTCCTTGCCAATCCCATAGAGGGGGCTCTCCTCATCAATCTCATGAACGATAATAATGGGTGAGACCAAAAATATACGATCGAGACCCACGTCGTAGCCCACATTTAGGTCCCGCTGGTCCAGGGGGAGGTATTCCCCTTCCTCTGTCATGTAGGGCTTGATGAGCTGGGCTCGGACATGGGCCTCCACGATGTGACTCCTCCTCAGGTTGCCCACCCTCCACATGAGACACAGTTTGCCATCCCGCACGGAGATGACCGCGTGGTGGCTGAAGAGGAGGGTCTGGGCCCGTTTCTTGGGCCTTGCCATCTTGGCCATGATAGTGCCAATCATGAAGGAGTCAATCACACAGCCCACAATGGACTGCACCACCACTGCCATGATAGCCAGCGGGCACTCCTCAGTCACGCAGCGGAAGCCGTACCCGATGGTTGTCTGTGTCTCCACTGAGAAAAGAAAAGCCCCCAGGAAGCTGTTCACGTGCATGATGCAGGGCTTGAGGAGAGAGGGACCCCCTGCCACTGCCGGTGCATTGAGGTCACCATGGAAGAAAGCGATACACCAGAAGAGGAAGCCGAAGAAGAGCCAGGAGACCAGGAAGGCGGCAGAGAAGATCATCAGCATGTACCGCCAGCGCGTGTCCACACAGGTGGTGAAGATGTCGGCCATGTAGCGCTGAGATTTGTTGCTCAGGTTGGCAAAGTAGACGTTGCACTGTCCGTTCTTCTTCACGAAACGATTGCGGTGCTTCCGCCGGGGAGCGTGGCCCTTCCCGTTCCGGCTGTGCCCATTCATGCTGCCCAGCGCAGACACCTTGTGTCCATCCTCTTCGGTTGAGACGATGCTGTACCTGGGAAGAGAAGAAACAGGCACTTCCATCAGAAATGCGTGAAGGGTAACAGCAAGCACTGAGACAGCAAGGGCAGCAGGCATGGGTGGATCACAGTAAGTACCACCGTGTTGGATTTCACAGCAGCACCTTTCAGTGACTCTTGCACCACGGTGCCAACCTGACCAAACTGGTGGCAATGTTGCTGCCAGGAGATTGCATCTAGCAAAGTCCTGCCAGGGCAGCAAAGCAGCAGCAGCTTGTAGCTCTGTGGTACCTTCCAGCCTTTATGGTGAGGAGGGATACAAGGCTCTGCAACCTGACAGCAGCTGGGACAGCCAGGAAGCCTGGGAGCAAGCACCCACAGCCTGACCACATTTTGGCTCTCATATAAAACAAGGCTGGGAGTTGCTATTTTCTCCTCTGTTCTGCTCACTGATTTCATGGTATGTGACAATGTTTATACACTTCCTGCACTCAGGACAATTCTGTTGCCACAGCAACATGTGTGTCTACCAGCATCCCTTATCCGAAGCCAAAGGTGTAGTTTGGAAATCAACAGCCAAGGCACTGGCAGTTTCCTTGGCAGAAGCTACACACACACTTTCTGGGAGACCTTTGCCCCTCTGGCTCCCCTCCCTCACAGTCAGCTCTGACACTGCCTCTCATGTGATCCTGTAACAGATATTCCTTAGAAATGTGATGCCAGAAGATGCTCTGACCACTGGCAAAATAGTGCACTGAAGCATGAAGGCTGCTCTGCCCTCATGCCTGACAAGCTGCAGCCTCACAGGACCTTGGGATTGTCTCGCTCCCACCCCATAGTGTTGACATGTCAGCTGGAGTCCTCCAGCATGGGCCTCCATCCACATCTCACGGCAAGGATAGCACTGGTGGCTGGAGTTGTGACTCCTGGGAACGTGGGGCTTCTGCAGTGCTGCTGGAATCTGTAATTTCCGTGGTCCAGCAGTCTGTACTTTGCTTCTTTTACCCTGTGTATGGTGTGTTTTGGATTGGAGAAGGAGAGGAGTCCTTCCTTGGAACAGGAAAGCCCCTGACAGGTAATTAGAGAAGAATGTATCAAAGGGCAGTCTGAAGTTAGGGTCTGAGGGGCCAGATGAGGAGGACCAGGTCACCCAGGGCAGCAGCAGGTCTTGAGAGGAGGGTTACTCACCGATTGACTCGGACGCTGCCCATGGCTCACTCTGTCATCGGGTGTCAGGGGGCCGTGGGAGCTGGCAGGGCGTGGGGACTCATGCAGCAGCGCTCACACAGGACTGGGCAGCTCCAGGTTTCACCTCTGGCGAGCTGGGACCAGAGCTGCCATTGCTGTTGCTCCTGGGCGCACGCCTGGCAGAGAAGGACAAAGCAAAACCCAGTCAGAGCCTCCCCTGGCAGCACCCACCCCAGACCAGAGGGACGGGCACAGGGCCTTTGCTCAGGGTGTGTTGGGAGGTCTCCTTGGGGCACCTTGGGGCTGCAGCCTGGCTCAGGCAGGTGAGGAGCTGGCGGGTGCAGACTGGGTGCAGACTGGGTGAATGGCCCACAGACCCCATGCTCCCCAGCACCTCCCGCCTGCAGAGGAGCGGGGCCGCCCGGTCACGGCTATCCAGAGCAAGGGCACAGCAGCTGAGCAGCTCACAGAGCCCTCGCCCTGAGCCATTATATTAATATCTGAGCTTACACTAGGACGTGAGTTCAGCCAGGCTAAATACCTCACACACAAGGGCTAACAAAGCGTAGGAACACACAGCATTCCCCTCAGGGATCCCCATCAGCCCAGCCTAACCCTGGGGGGACTTTTTCCAGGATGTGCAGAACATCCCCCTCTGTTTCAAATAAAAGAAGAAAAGCAGTGGGTAGAGCCCAAAGGAACTGATGGAAAGGAAGGTCTCAGGAGTAGCCAAGGAGAAGCCAGTTAGCGGAAACAAACCTTGTGACATGCCCTGTGTACAGCGTCCAAAGAGCAGCTGAGCAGCAGAGTCCTGGGAGGATGTCCAGCAGATGTCCCAGCCCAGTCCTTCCAGAACGGAAGGATGGGGAAGCCAAAAACTCAAGAGCCAACCTATTCCACCTGCCCAGAGCTGCTGGCAAGTGCAATGCACTGAGGGGGTAATGATTCACAGATTAGGAAGGGCTTTGTACACCCATGCTAATCCTGCACTGTAGCCTTTGGATTACAGCAGCCAGTGTGGAGTGCAGATGCAGACAGAGCCAGCTAGTTTGCTTCCTCCCAGCCTCACTAATGAGCAGCCACTGGCTGCCAGATATGGGGAAAAATACAAGGATTTTTGGGCCAAATGTAGGGTTTAGAGCTGCTTGTGAGTGGTTGTGTCGGCGAGAGGAGCAAGACGACGATCCAATGTGGTTCATAAATCAAGCTCGTTTATTGTCCGACAGTGCACATACTTATACTACCTTACGTGCTCAAAATATTATTCACGTACAGAAGTTTCACACGGGATCTTTCTCTAATCTAATTAACACACAAACTGGTATCAGAAGGCAATAACATCAACAGTTTCTTCTGCCAAGCTAATCTCTAGACACCTGCACCTTGTTTACAGCTCTCATGTCTCCCTTTCCCACAGTTGTTTTGAGAACAGCCTTGAGCAGAGGCTTAACTCTTGTCTATGGAGCCTGGATTGCTCACTTATACCTTATGTCTGTGCAGCCAGAAATGGCCATTTCCCAACATGGTTGTTCACAGACAGGAGAGAGCAACAGCAAATGATGTTGTCTAGGATGGAAAAGCTGGTGAGAACTATCCTTGTCTCATCACCAGTGCCACAGAATGGGGCTGCACGTGGCCTGGGGTGCCCTCCAGCTTTCCCTCAGTTAGGACCACAGACTGGAAAGCAGCAAGTAAGGAGCTCCAGATTAACCAGTAACTGAGGCATTTAAAGCTCTGCAGCAATGCAGACGTGGTTGTTCAGACCAAGGGTATCATGAGACCAGGAGAAGACAACAACCTTGTCATTCACAACTCACCGTATAGAGACAAAAGTGAACAGCTGCCCTAAAATCTCCACCAGGAAAAAGCACTTTGACACTGAACTCTGTCAGCTCCCACCCCCTCACTGCCCTACAACATCCAAGTCTTTATGGAGCCAGTTTGGCCAGATACAGGAATCGTTTTATAGCAGAGTCTGGGGATGGTAACCTAAATTAATCAGAAATGTTGGTGTGATGAAGAGAGGTCCCTTCATACCCACAGATGGTCCTGCTGGGACAAAGCTGACTAGAGTGATTACATGGTGAGTTCAGACTGCAGGGTCCCACACGACTTGGGGAGGTGACAAAGCTGGGCAGTTTAGGTACACCCCTCTATGCCAGCCCCAGCAAGGAGAGAAAGGGCATCCCCTTCAACTGGCATCATTCACAGCCAGGCTGGATATGCCAAGCTCATCCTTAGCCAGCATTGATCCCGATAACATGGGGAAGGCTCTGTCACAGCTCACACATATGAGTAATTCACAATTTCCTGAAAGTTTCTACGACTCTCCAGCTGCAGAAACAGGTGCACCATTTCTAGAGATTTTGGATTTCTGGCCCAGGCTGCAGGCAGCTCCAAAAGAGAGGAAGGAGGACCTAAGGAGCTTTGTGAAACCATGTGCAGCAACACCTGGATCTCTGCTCCTCACCTTTCCCTCCTCCCCAAGAAGAGGCAAAGGAAGCAGATGCAATACAAAGGCTCTGTTCATCTCCAGTTGAGGCTGGTACAGCTGTGGGATGGGCTGAGCATGCTGTTTGAGAGTCCTGCATTCTGTGGTGCTGTGCCTCCTCCTGGCTCCCACATAGGAGCTCATGACAGCTGGAGCTGTGGCAGAGCCTCTTGCACTGAGTCCATCATGGCTGGACCATGCAGCTCAGAGCCTGGGCAGTGTTTGCTGCTGGCTCCACAGTGCCCAGAGTATCAGCAGCTAAAGCCACATCACTTCCTGCAATTGGCACTTAATCACAAGGAAAGTATTTCCACAAAGCATAAAGGCTGAGCACACACATTTGAGAATGGGAAAGTAAATGTTTTTATTTGCAGTAAGTGGTTGCAAGTGGGAGACCGATGGCTTTGGACCGTACACGGATCCATAGAACTCACACAGAATTGCACACATAGATTTTTCTCTGCTTAAAATTTGAGAATTTTTCTGGTAGATTCAAGAACCTCAGTAACAACGGGCAGCATTCCTGAGGAAGGAGCTGCCTCAGGGAGCCATTTTTTCCCATCATGAGCTCGTGGGGGTTTTGCCTGCTGAAGTCTAAGTTGTTCTTCACTGCTTCCAGGCCAGCCTGTTCTCGGGTTTTCATTCCTCAGTTTGTATCTCCCCAGCTGTCCTTGCAGAATAACGATTTTCTGCTTCAGCCTCTCCACGTTTGTTTCAGCATCCAGAGCCCGCTGGGTCATTAGCTGAAGATGACACTCAGTCTGCTGGACTAAGGATTGGAGCTCTTGAGTTTCCCTCTCTCGTTCAGCCTGGCTGGCCTTCAGGTGATCCTGCAGGCTTGAAACCATGCATGCCTGTCTCTTCAAGTTGTTCTGGAAGGTGTTAAACATTCTCCTGACCATGGCATTGTCCATCCTAAGCGCAGCATTCTCCCCCGCAAGCCTATCATACTGCTTCCTGAACGCGTTGTACTCCTCCCTGAGCTCAATATCCTCCCTGGGCACAGCTCTGTCCTTATTGAGCTCTTTGAACATCTGCCTGAGTGCAAAGTTCTCCGACGTGAGCACAAGGTTCACATTCCTGAGCATTTCGTTCTCCGACCTGAGCTTGCTGTTCTCCTGCCTGAGCGAGTCGTAGGTCGGCGACTCCCTGTCCTCGCTGTCCTCCTCGTGCAGCCTGTGGGGCTCTGCTCCTGTGGTGCTCTCTGGGTGTCCCACATAATGGTCACTGGCATGGGCCTGTGTGGCAGCGGCCTTTGTCCCCAAGCGTTGGCCTGAGCTGTGCTGGAAAGAGCTGTGGGAGCCACGTCGTGCTGTAGTGGCCTTTTGGAAAGCAGGCAATCTCTGATGCCCAGGAAGGTAATAGGTCGGGCTGGGCTCCTCATCTCCAGCCAAGCTGTCAGACATTCCCATGTCTTTGTAAGATGGTTCCTGAAGCTCCTGATCTTCCTCCTCAAACGCCTGTGCATACTCAGTCAAACCCACTTGTTTATCCTTCACCTTGTAAGAGTCCCCAGGAGTTGGGAAAAATGGAGTGGGTTCTCCCGGATCCTCTGTCTCTTTGTCATCTGTAGCATCACTGCTCTTGCACGAGGGTGAATGAAGCTCAGAATGCCAGGAGTTCCCTGATTCTTCACTATCATCATAATCATCATCATCATCACCTTTCAAGCCTTGAGATTTTGGGTAGACCATCATCATTAGCCCAAAGATGTGAAATGACTGAGACATTTTTCAGGATGCCCTGAGCTGAGCAGGCAGGAGAATCCAAATTGTCCTCCTCGAACGCAGGCCATGCAGGCTGTTGACACCGACAAGCAGTGTGCCAGCTTCTGCAGCCTCAGCAATGCTTGTTGTGGCCACCAAAATCCCTCTGTTCAGAACACCAGGATGTTTGGGAGGGAGAGGAGAACCACGTACCTCTGCATCTTGTCTCTGGGGACAACTGGAACCACCAACACCCCAAGGTCTGTGATGTCGCTGAGTTCCACGTGTGCTGAGTTGTCAGAAGCAGGGGAGGGGGAGGAAGCAAACAGCTGCTGTCCTGATTCTGTCTAGGACTGCGTTAATTTTCCTCGTAGTAGCCAGCACAGTGCTGTGTGTTGGATTTAGTATGAGAATAATGCTGATAACACAGACATACTGGAGTTGTTGCTGAGTAGTGGCTTACTCTAAGCCAAGGACTTTTCTGTTGCCCATGCCCTGCCAGTGAGGAGCTGCACAAGAAGCCAGGAGGGAGCATGGCCAAGACAGCTGATCCAAACCAGCCAAAGGGATATTCCATGCCATAGAACATCATGCCCAGTATATAACTGGGGGAGTTAACTGGAAGGGGCTGACAGCTGTCTGGGGACGTGCTGGGCATCAACCAATGGCTGGTGAGTAATTGGGTTGTGCATCACTTGTTTCTCTTGGGTCCTGTTATTCTCCCTCTGCTTATTATTACTACTACTATTATTTTTATTATTATCTATGATAATAATATTAATATGATTTGAGTATTTATTGTTATTATACTTTGTTTCAATTATTAAATTTTTCTTCTCTCAGCCCACAAAGTTCAGCTCTTCTTTTCGATTCCCCTCCCCACTGGGGCTGAGGGCAGTGAGAGGGAGAGAGGGACTGAGTGATCCTTAAGTTGCCTGCTGGGGTTAAACCACAACAACTGCAAAAGGTGTTTTTGGCAGCAGGAGGATAAGCTGTCCTCCTGGCTGCAGAGCTGACCCCAGCTTGGGGATGCTGACAGTGGGCAGAGAGCAGCTCATGAAGTCACCTGAGACCTCCAGTGTAAAGGAGGGACAGGGACCACCCGGCCCAGGCAGGCAGCATGGGTCAGAGGGGACAACTGTCCCACAGGGTACCGAGACATCTCCATCAGCAAGGTCAAGCCACTGGCATTTTGGTTGGGGCTCACCCTGGACAGGGGCAGGAGACATCACCAGCATTTTGGCCAGAGGCATCATCACTCCAAGCTGAAAGGCCAGTGAAGGGTCCACGCTGTGGTGCTGCCAATCTGATTCATCCCCTGCTGCCAGCTGGCACAGGGAAGTGTTAGTAATACTGAGTGCCACAAACTCGGAGCGGCACGAGCCAGGAGACGAACAAAAATAAACACAGTTCCCACTTCCACCCCAACACACCCCCACAGCGCGTGGTGCCACCATGGGAAGGACAGACAGGCGGGCAAGAAGCGCCTGGGCTGGGGACTGCTACCACACTGGGTCACTGTCCCTCCTCAGCAGCTGGTGGCCCCAGGCCGCCACTGACATCCCTGCTGGCAAAATCGATGCCACCAGTTTGGCAAGGCCAGGAGCCCAAACCCTATGCAAACATAGTTCAAATGGCTGTGAAAAGGTCCCATTGCAAGCTGGAAACCTGAAACACAAGTGGAATGAATGGGGAAGGCTCAGAGGTGCCTCCAGCAGAAGGGGTTTATATTCATATCCTGAACAGGCAGCTGCCTGTCACATGGAGAAGGGGGAGGAAAACCTAGCTGAGGACAGAGACACGAATCCAGAGCATGCCTGAGGACATTTCTTGCAGCTTGTTCTGCCTCCTGAGGCCCACATGTGGAGGAGGAAGCTGCAGGGTCAGTGGCAACTCCTATGGAGTGGGATGAAACCAAGCTGGTGGGTGCAGCAAGGAGAGGTGCTAGGCAGAAGGCTGCAGTCTGGACAAATGCATCTCCATCCCTCTGCTGCCTTTCCTGCGTGTACATGGACATCCACGTGTTTCATGGCCTGCAGAAGCCCCCCAGCACTTTGGAAAGCTGCTGCAGCATGGATGTCACAGCCACTGCGTTGCAGCATTGAAACTGTCAGCAGCTGCCTCTGGCCCCAAAGCATGCGCTACCCTTCCCTCTTTCCCAACCACTTTCCCCCCTCCTGTGTCTCAGATTGAGCAATGCCAGGGACACCACCACGGTGCTGCAGTCAACTCCTCTTTCCCGTGTGACACGGTGCTCCAGCAGCACAAGCCATCACACCCGCCCACGCTGCCACCCTGGTTCTGCTCTGGCCCTGAGCAGACACGCGGGGCTGCACTGCTGCTGTCCCTTTCCAAGGGATCTGCAGGCTAATAAGGCCAAGGCACTTGGTGTTGGGGCAATGCCTCCATCGCTCCATCCCCTGTACACAGTGCAGTGCCTTGCACATCCCAGTCTCCCTCCAGCCCCTGCCAGAGTAGATCATATATTGTCAATCCTTCCTTAAATTTGCAATGGAAGAGTCTCATGAAACAGAACAGAAAAGTCCACGCTAAAGCACTCCCCCACTTCTCTTTTTATAACAACCGTATCTGGTGCTCTGGGACATACACTGTGAACGACAACGATGGAAAAATCCCAGGGTATTTTTACACTCTTAGTCTTTGCTTTATCTGGAGTTGTCTGGCAAATGCTTCCCTCCTGTCTGTGGTCAATACTGCAGTCGTTGGTTGCGCTCTGCTTTGTGCCTTTGTCCCTGTTACCGGCTTCAGAGCACGGGCTGGCTTGGGATCAGCATGCACAGACCCATCCTGCCAGCTCGGGCACGATGACAGCACGGCAGACGAGCTTCTCGCCTCTTGGGGAGCCAGGGCGGAAACACCCGCAGCTGAGAAGGGACCTCTTTGCCTTTTTGCAGAGCCTTGCAGACCCACAGCATTTGGTGTGTCCCCTCCATCCTCTTTGTAACTCCGTCTCTTCTCCTATTCGTCACGAATATTCCCAGGGTTCGTGCCGGGGCTCACAGGGCAGCTCGGTGCCGTGGGGGACTGTCCTGCCACAGGAGTCAGCGGCAGAGCTCTCGCTCCTCCGTGCCGGCAGGGCAGGGTGCCAGGCGTTGCACGGGCACATGCGAAGGCACAGTCACCGTGCAGGAGAGTTTTACCATATTAAAAAGGCAAGTGACATATGGAAGGTGAGGGGAGGAAGCTGTAATCAACTCTATACCATTTTTATATACACACTTCTGCCTTTTCGTTCAATAATTATAAATAGATTAAGTGCCAACAGTCCCCATCTGCCCCTCAAGGCATGATCCGATGACCAGTTTCCCTCTCCAAAAGAGGATTTTATTCATGTGCCTCTGCCCGGTTTATATTTTGGAGTGGAGTGAGAAAGGGGGGATATTTTTTCCCCCTGTGAAGCTCTGAGCCTGAGGATGGGTAATATGAAAACAAAACAAAATGATTTGAAGTTAAACCATCTCAGTGTGTGACTCAGAGCTATTCATAGCTCCTTGAAGCCAGCTGCAGCAACGGAGCCAGAAGGATTCTGCCCGTATTATTATTCCAATTACCATCTGAATTAAAAGTTTGAGCAGTGATCAGCCCACATGCTGATGGGAGGGGGAGAGAAGAAAGCGAAGAGAGGAGAGAAAGAGTGAGAGGGAGAAAAAAACAGATAAAAATGGGAACCACACAAAGGTCCCCAGGATGACAAAGTCGGGGAGAGGCACAGAAAGGTGACAGCATCACCTCCTGCCTGCTCCCACACCGCCCCAGCGATCCCTGCTGCTGCTGCACCGTCCAGACAATGGCGCTGCAAGAACAGCTGCCTGCTCCCCAGGATCTCAGACTAGGTGGGAGATACCTCATGATGGGACTGGTGGGACTGGCACTGGCATTCACCCACTCTTCTCTGGCCAAAATGGGGCTGGGTGCACAAGAGCAGGAGTGTTAAGGAGAGGATGCTGCTGGAGTGGCAGCTGGGGAGAAGTCCCTGCTTTTTCTTGCTGAGCGAGGTAGGTGCTGTTATTCTTTGTAGCTGGCACCACAGGAAAAATTAAATGCTCAGAAGACCCCTGGCCTTCTCTGGGTGGTGTTCTTGGCCGAAAAGGAACCAAGCTTTTGTATCAGCCAGTGTGCAGAATGCACCCCACCTGCTCCTGAGGAAATGAAGGGGCTGACATACACCCAGCAGCCTGCCTGGCAAAACCACGGACTAGACCCTGGAGGGTTGGTGCAAAACCTGCAAGAGCTGAAAAACTGAAGGCTCTGGGATGTCCCTGAGCTCCTCACATCCCAGGCAGACGCAGTGCACTCAGGTCACCTCCTCCAGCTGCCCAGCACAACTGCACAGTGCAGAGGGCGTCTTCACTAATCTCCCCATCCCCAGAACTCCCTGCACCGAATGTTCTGCCCTGTGGGAGCCCTGATGTAAGGCTGTTCCCAGCAGCATCCCTGAGCTTCAGCATCACTTCAGCACAAAGTGCCTGGCCACGCAGGGTATCTTGATGGCTTTTGGCTGGTCAGGGGACAAGGATAATTATCGGTGTACTGGAAAAGGGGGGTAAGGGCGGCTCACGTCATCTGCCTGCCTGCTGCAGTTGTGCTCTTGACAGGGCAGGGTTGGACTGCCGGTGACTCCGCCAAGCATCCAGCAAGGCAGGTACCTGCAAATAGTTTATGAGTGATGATAACAACAGTGACAGCAGCAAGGGTGAGCAATATCCAGGGCAAAGCCTGCTCTGCACCAAGCCCCCGACAGAGAGAGGCTGCAGCCGCTTCTCCGCGCCCAGCTGCTGCACGACAGCTGAGTTCCCAGCCTGGCCTGGCTGCTGAGCACCAGCCCATCAGTGACAGGGGAAAAAAATCTCCCTTCACCCCCCCTTGCCACTATGCTAACAAGGAGCTGAGCAGAGCCACGAGCCTCCTGAAAGGGCCCCAGCTTCTCCCCTTTCAGCCATGCCTGCTAGGCACCAGAAATAGAGCAGAGAGAGCATCCCAGGTAAGCTGCAAAACCGCATTCCCGCAGAGAGAGGATCGAGTGTTTCACTCCAGGTTTGCTGACTTGGATTGCTGCAGCTTGATCCGTCAGGTTGCACACCTGGAAGGCGTCAAGCCTAAGTGCTGCGCAGCTAGCGCAGTACGGAGGCCCCTTCCTTCCCCTACCCCCCAGCTCTCCGACAGGGAGGGGCTGCCATCGCGGGCAGGGTCGGCCTGGGGGACAGCAGTGCGAAGCGGGACACCGCGACTGCATCTGCACACTGCCAGGCCTGCGATATCCCCCCGCCATCACTACGGGTTGCTGTCACACCCCTGCTCCTGCGGGCTGCGACAGTCGCTCCCGCTGGCACCCTGCCTGCTCACCTGCCTGTCGCCCGCTGGCACTCGCTGCTGCCCGCAACTTCTGCCTGCTCACCTCCATCCAGACACGAGGTTCTTTCTTGGTGGTGGGAACAACGCGAACAGGAGAGGAGAGGACTTCTGGGGCCGCTGTGTCTGGTCCCGTGGCAGGCACCGCCTCTTCGTAATGCCATCGAGCTTTTCAGAGGGATGAAGCGCCTGTCTGCCCAGCCTCTGGGATGCCCGGTGCCCTTCAGCCCCCGCGCTCGCCGTGCTGCTGGCAGGGCCGATCCATACAGCTCTCCCGGGGCTTTACCCTCCTCCTCAGCAGAGTTGCTTTTGACATCCACTTGCTCCAAGACTCCTTTCAGCTGGTCAGTCTGCGCGGGTGCTTAAGCAGGCTGCCAGCAGAAAGGGAGCAGGAGAGGGGAGAGCAAAGCTGAAGGCAGGGGAAAGGGAGAACGGGCAGCAGAGAGGCAGCTGGGACAAGGCCAGCAGCTCATTGTACCAGTGCTGGTGTGTTTTGCCAGGGAGGGGAGACTGTGAAGAGAGGTGTCAGGATCGTTTCTCTGAGCTTTTTGCAGGGGACAGAATGAGGGACGCTGCTTCCGTCATTATCGAACAGCACAAGGCTCCCTCTGAAGTGTTTCAGGAGAAATGTTGCCATAGAAATAAAACAGCCGTCCAGATTGTGAGGGGCAGACCCACTGCCATGGTGGCAGGAGCGTGGGCAGAGCGGCGGCAGGAGCCCCTGGCTGGCGGCGTGGGGAGATGCCAGGCTGAACTGCACCTTGTTCTCCACCCTCCACTCGCTAATTTCCAGTGAGAGCAGCAGTGGTGCTGCCGTGCCAGTATGGCCGGTGCCAGGAGATGGTGGGCATCTCGTCTCCAAATAAACCAGTGGGTGAATGCCAAAGCTGTCCCTGAAGCAAGCTGCCTGCTGCCAGGCTCCCAGGAAGACAGGCATGGAGGTACGTGGGTCTCTGGGGCCACTGGGACAGGGCCACATTGCAGCCGGCTCCCATCCCTCAGGTGCCTGTGCCACGACACCACCTTCACTGCCGGACAACGAGCCTGAGAGGTCTGAGGGCGACAACCAGCTCAAAAGCAGCCCTTGCCTGTTCCAAGATCCCCACTGCCAGAGAATCAGCATCTCTGCCGGGAAGGGGCTCCAATCCCAACCATCCATTAAAACCACCTTGTCTGGCGAGGAAAGCCGGTGCCGGTGCCTCTGGGGGTTCCCTGTGAGGTCTCCCCGCCCTGGTAAGGGGCACAGGAGCAGTGACGTCAAGGAGCAGGAATTGCTCCTGACTGTTTTCTGAGCCTGACTCAGTTTCGCAGCGCTGCGAGGCAAGCGCAGACGGCTTCACTCAGCCCGTGTCATTCACAGAAAAACGAGCGCCAGCGGGAGGCTGGGAGCCGCGTGGATGAGTAAGGGATCGATTGCTAAGACGCCAGCATCCATCTATCGATTCCTGGCCGCACTGCCCGGTTAAGCCAGCCCGGCGCAATAACGAGGCAGGATAGGGGGCTTGCTGAGGGCAGAGGGCCATTAACTGCTCCGCTCTGCGTCCGCACTGATGTCAGCGAGAGGCAGGCTCAGGTATCCATCACCGTGCCCTCCTCCCCCTCGCTGGCACCCTCCTGCCACTGACACCACCCCAGGGATGCAGCTGCTTCCCGGGCGTGGCCGATGGCTGAGCTCGGGGTGGCCGAGAGGCCGGAGGGGCCGGTGGGGACTGGTCCTGCCAGGTAACTCCATCGTTTCCCAGCCACCTCCTCGCTTTCCTTGCAAACAATGGCGGGGGGCTGCAAGGGGCAAGGACTACTGCCAGCCTCTCGCCAGCACCACATGCCGGGGCACTTGATCTTAGCACCCAAACAGGGGGAGAGACGGAAGAAAAAAAGAGGTGGAGGAGAGGGAACCCACTTCCCTGCAGATCAGCCCTCTCCAGCTTATCCTCCCTGTGACCATCCTCACCATCCGTCCCTTTCCCCTCCATCCCCTGTTCCCACCAGATTCATGCTTCCGTCCCAAGGCACGTATTTCCCCTGTACTTATTATTATTATTTTCAGTGGCTGCAAACTGGAGTAGCCACACATTGCCGGGGTACATCAGGCTTCTGTGGGTGCTACTCACGGTGGTGAACGGAGAAGGGACACATTCCCATGTCTCTGTCAAGATATGCTCCCCATGCACCTGCCTGATCCCTCCCAGGCTCCGGGTAAACCCGAGCCCTGGGCTCATCTCCACACCTCCCACGTCCTGTGGATGCCTCCTCCTGAGAAACCAAGGAGGGCACAGAGCAGGGGTTGAGGGCAGCCTTGGAGCTGCATCACCTCTGCCACGTGTTCCCGTGTGCGCTGTCACTGCCTGCCCTTCACAGCACACCCCTTCCAGGGGGAGGGAAGGGAGAAGGGAGAGGCCCCAGAGCTGCTGCTTGCTTTGCCATGGATGGAGTCAGGGATGGGCAGCAGGGATAGGAAACTCCAGGCTCTTGCCAGAAGGATTTGGATGACTCCAGGCAATTTGCCTTGGGGGCTGAAGGGTCGGGGATGTCCGAGGTGATCTGTGAGCACCCTGCAAACCTGCCTGCCCACTCCTGCCCTGGTGGGGAAACCGACCTTGCCAACAGGGAGCAAAGGCAGACTTTCTCTGGTAGTTTGTTCATGGCTTCTTCCTGAGCTCCTTCACCCACACCCACTGTCCAGAAGACTCTTCGCACTGTGCCTCTCTGGGGGGTATTGGACCACCACCAGCAGGATCAGCCGTGCTGGGACTAGGAGAGGTGGAAGGCAAGGGACAGGGGGGCAAGTCTGCAGCCAAAAAAGCTCCACAGCCAGCTGGAGGGCAAACACGTCCACTTCAGCCCCATTTACACCCGAGAGCTTGGAGGGCAGGTCTCCAGCTGCTTTATTCTCTGTGAACTGGCCGGGACCAGCACAGAGAAGAATCTACAGAGCAGGAGAAACAAAAGGTCAGCAAGACCCAGCCCGGGGCAAGAAGACTCTAAGAAAACACGGGGAACTGAAAAAACGAAGAAGTCACCTGCAAAGCGACCAAAGTCGGGGTGGCAAGGGGGCGGGGAGGGAAGTTGGGGAGGTTTAGAGGCAGGAGCCCACCCCTGCCCCTCGGCCCGGGAACTGTAGGTGCATACGCCATGCACACAGGCAACTTTATTATTCACTGGCACGCTCACACGAAGCCACGCATCTCTCCCTAAGTTATATTTATAGCTGTTCCTCAGAGCGAACGCAAATGAAACAATGCATTATTTTCCTAAGGGAGAAAAAGCCTTCCCGCTCTCATGCCGGTGAGGAGAGCAGCGCGCCCCGGCACCGCCTCTTACCCGGGTCCTGCCGAGGACTGCCGCCTGCTCCAGCCAGCCGTGCCGAGCCAACATCAGAGGAAGGGGGAAGCGGCCGCTCTCTCCATCTCACCATGAAATGCCTCAGCCGGACCGGAGGAATCAGGGAAGTCTCTCTGCAGTCCTCTCTCGCCTCCAGCCTAGGTTTATTTTTTTCCCCTCCCGAAGAGCTACTTCTCCGCTGCGACCTGCTCCTCTCCTAACTCTGCCCTGCCCACGCCAGCGCTCTCCTTCTGCCTCTGCCTCTCAGAATTTTTTGCTCCCAGGAGCGTCCATCCCACGGAGTGCTGCTGTGCCTTCGTGGCTCAGCGACAGGTTCAGGTCTCCCCCTCCTGCCTGACTCCCTCCTCCTCTGGCATTATTTGCCCGTGCCCCGTGCTGCCCCCCTGCTCTAGTCCCCAGATCCCCCCTCTCCCTAACACTCTTCCTCCCTTTGCGCTCCGCTCCCTTTCCCTGGCTGCCTCTCCCCCTCGCTGATTGCTATGCAGTCTGTAGCTGAGAAGTCAGTAACTCTGTGGTAGGATCCAACAGCTTTCCGCTACTTTAGCCCATCCTCGCATGTGAGCTCAGAGCTGCGGAGCCTCCATGGGGGAGACAGAGCAACCACCGGCAGCGGGAAAGGGATGGTGGGGCTGCCCGATGCCCCCAAGGAGGTGAATCCTCCTCCTGGGCTGCTGCACAGGGATGAAATAGCTACTGTCAGAGGGTATTTTCCCACCTGGATTTGGGGTGCTGGGCTGACACGTCGCCCTGAGGAAGGACCAGGCTCTCCCAGCTGATGCAGGGTGTTTGGTGTGGGGCATTACCTCCCCACTCTACAGAGCTGCTGATTTCCTGCCGGGATGAGTAATGCTGGGGCAGGAGCCTGGACACGGAGGGGCCAGCCCTCAGGGCTCCAGGACAGTGCACAGCCACTCTGCCAGGAAATCTGCCCAAGAAACCTCTTTTGGTTCTCCAGGGCCAGCAGCATCTCAGAGGCTTTTAAAGGGTCACTTCTTGGTGACAAGAAGAGAAGGCTGGGGGCTCTGCTGCAGCAAAGCCAGAGGCTGAAGAGACCCCTGACCACACAGGCAGTGGCTGTAGGCACAGGGTCCTGGGGACACCCCTGCTCCAGGACAGCATTGCTTGAGGACTTAGTTTTCATCCTGGTGTCTCATCTGCTGCCCCCAGTGTTAAGACCTGTGCTGAAAAGTCATAAAAAGATCAAAAATACATTTTTGAGTATCTTCTGGGCCCCAATCCTGCAATGACCAGACCTTCCCTCCCACAACCATCCCAAGATGTGGCACACGGGATGATCCCTGCAGAACACACAGTGGAGCCTGCTGTCCCCTGTGCACTGCTGTGGTGAGCACAGCCTGCTCCCAGCTGGCAAAGCCGCTTCCAGGGCAGTACAGAGTGGGTTTAGTAGCCCCGTGCAGATGAGCAGCTGCAAACCAGGAGCACATCAGGCTCCTGAATGGGTCAGTGAGCCCACAGCTGCTCCCTACTGCCCCTGGGGAGCTGCTGTGCCTGGGTGGAGCAGGGCCAGCCTGTCCATCCCCTCTGCGGCCATCCCTATGAGGACCTCATTCAGCTTCAGAGGGCTACTTACTTTCCCAAAAGCCCAGTCTCTAGGGCCTGTGGGACTGCTTCCCAAGAGCTACTGACTGGTATCTTCACAGCTGCCCTTTGGCAAAGCATACCATCCCTCTGACACCTTGACAGGCCTTTCCTCTTCATGTGGTGAAGGGATGAAGACAGGGCTGAGACATTTTGCTCTTTCCCACAGCAGGCAAAGCCATCAAGTGTGGCCCTGTGGCCGCCTCAGCTTCAGGTCAGGTTTCCCCCTCTGCCTTTTGCTTCCCATGGCCAGCTCCCCATGAGACCTCACCAGGTTTCCCTCTGCCTTTGCAGCAGGGGGATGGATAGCTGCACCTTGCGCATGGTGTGGCAGCCTGGCACTGCCAAGAGACAGGTGGCACTTCCAAGAGCCAGTGAGAGGGACGTGCAGATGTGGCGATGAAGATGCCACCAGCACCTTGCTGTCCTTGTGCCCCTCAAGTGCCACACCCTGACCGCCCCATGGCCGCCGGCCCCAGCAGCGGGGTGGCTCACACTCGCCGCCCCCACCCGTCTCCACCAGTACCGTCTTTAATAAGAAGTGTGGAATATTTTAGCACCTATGGAAAAGCCACCACAGACGGTGGTGGCAGCCGTTGCCAGGGAGACGCTCCCAAAAATAGCCCCACTCTGCCAACCTTTCCCAGTGCCGCTGTGGGGATTGAGGGAGACAGAGGGATAGAGGGATGGAGGGATGGAAGGGTGGAGGGAGGGATGGATGGAAGGAGGGAGAGACGGAGAGATGGACAGAGGAACTTTGGAAGGATGAATGGAGAGGTGAATGGAGAGAGGAGGAGGGAGAGGTGGTTGAAAAGATGGAGGGAGGAATGGATGGAGAGAAAGGGAGGGATGGCTGGAGATGGATGGAGAGGGGGATGCAGCAGAAAGCAAGAGCTCCTGGGAAGGTGAGCAAACCCTGCCTGCCCCTTCTCCTGCCTGGGCATGAGAAGAAGTGCAACCTCTGCGCCAGCAGCCCCTGCTTGGGCAACCATGGTCCTGCATTCGTGTGACACCAGCTAAGCCAGCACAAACCCCCAAGCCCTCTCTGCCCTGAGTAGGTCTGGCTTTGGGTGTTTAAACCAGAGAACAAAATTTTGGACTCCTCAGCACCTGCCAGGTCCCTCTGCAGTCCTCCTTCAACCTTCCCATCTCTGTCCCCAGTGTTCCAGAACTGCCCAGCCAAACTGACCTGGTCATGGGGGCAGAGATGGTGAGACACAGAGGTGGCCCATGGTGCTCAACCCCACCATGCTCCCCAGCCTCTCTGGGAATGCAGAATCTTCCTCTCTTGGACAAATCCCTGAGGCTGTCCACTCTCCCAGGAGGTCTGGACGCAGCTTGAGCTACATCCTGCAGCAGGAATGGAGGGGGACATCTGGAGTACCACCAGGGCCAAAAGCACAGAAGCCTTCCTGATAGAAGGAAACAAATGCTTTCGTGATAAGGAAACTCCCTTTTGTCTCTCTTCTCATCCCATAGGCATGACCCCACAGGCAGAGGTGGAGAAGGGCCCTGGATGAAGCTGCCGCTGCCTGGCCCAGGGGCTCTGCAGGAGGAGCCTTCCAGACCAGCAGAGGCAGAGAGGGAAACCCCAAAAATAGAACTAAAAGAGGGGCGGGGGGGGGGTGGGGGGAGAAAAATAAACCCAACAACCCCAAAATCTCATTTTTAATAACAAATCCCAGCTCACTTGCCTCCTTGTCACCCTGGCGACATTCCTGGTGGTCACCATGGAAACGGGAGGCATGGAGAGAGCATCACCATGTGGGGTGGTGGCAGCACCCGGCATTATTTTGGGAGGCAGGGAGACACCCGGCGCAAGGCGCTTTGCGTTGTGGCAGGGCGGGAGGAGGGAAGGTTTATTTTTACTTGGTCCCACTCCATGTGCCAATTTTTTCTTCTCTAAGAACCTGGGTGTCCCTTGCCCTGCAGCAGCTTTCCTGCGGCCCTCATGTGCCACACAGGGATGTCCCATGGGGACACCCCAGCCCTACCACCCTGTTCCAGCTGCGTGAGCTTGGTTGGGCTGCTGCCGTGAAGTCCCTCTAAGGGTCACCTCAGCCGGTGGTTCCTGGTGCCACAGTGGGAGATAATGCTGGGACTTGGAGCCCATCCGCTCTTCTTGGGAAGGTGCGAGATGAAGAGAATAAACCTTTGCCACCCACAACAGTTTTACCCCTCTGCAGGGGGCTTCCTTCCCTGGATGGAACAAGAAGCTGCAAAGAGGAGTGCAGGGACAAGAAAAGACAAGGGCTCTCAGACACTGCACACCAGGGGATCTCTTGGAAGAGATCTGTTCCTTCCCAGTTTTACATCCCTGCTCCATGGGACAAAACTCTTTGCCCACCTGCAAAAGGAGATATCAGGGAACTGCAGGGCCACCAGGGCTGGGGCTTGGCTTTCACCAGCATTCACACGGCCTTGTGAAGCCCTGCTGAAATCTCACTCTGATGTCTGGAAACCCAGTTCAGGCAGTCCCTACCCTCTGCCAGTCCTCTCCTTTGCTCTAACCCACCCTTCTCCCACGGCACCAACCCCTGCCCTGGCTGGGAACAGGCAGGGATGTCTCCAGCTTCTTGGGGCCCAGCAGGTGTTTTCCAACCCGGCCTGTGAATCCATCTGGAAAAGCCCTATGATGCAGGTGCTGGGGTGTCAGAGAGGGAAAACACAACCGCCAACCTAATGGGCAGGGAGGAAATGTATGCAAATATATTCAGGAAGGGATCCGGTGATGCTAATAGGCTTGTTAATCCTCTCAGAAAGCACCAGGAATAATATTTTTATACTTTAGCCATTAAGGATTTTACTCCATAAGGACAGAGAGAGATGTGTCGGGGACAGCCACAGGTCATGGCTGGGGACAGGGAGGGCAGCAGCCAGAGCCAGCTCCAGAACAAGAGCAGGCAGGATCACACAATCCAAGAGTAACCAAATTAGACCCACAGCCAGATGTGATTTGCTCAGGGAAAAGGATACAAACTAAAACTTCCATTTGGTTGTACTACAGCAACTTTGTATTAGTGATTAGACATTGACTGTCTAATTGCTGGGTCTTGATGCAGAGATCTCCCTGCTGCTGCTATGAGACATCCCTGCGTAACTGCTGCTCCAAGGACAAAGTTCATCCAAACCAAGCTGGTCGCCCAAGGCTGTTTTCAAAAATATTAAAACTTTCTAACAGTCACCACTGAGCTCCTTTCTGTGAAATGTATAAAAGCAGCAACAGCCATGTGCTTCTTTGACACAACACATTCCCTATGTTGTTTGTAACCCTCTTGCAGGAACCCAGGATTAATATTTTCAGTGGAGTTTGTTGCAAACCAGCCCTTGGGAGGATCTTTTTTTTTTCTCCGTGGCTGTGCTCTAGGATTCACACTGCTCCAGACAGGATACCTTAAGGCAGGAATGCTTGACGGGGCAGACATCGGGGAACGGCAGTGCACAAGCAGCTGTGGAAGAGCCGCAATGGCTTGGGAATTCAAATATCTCTCCACTTCTTCTTTGGCTCCAGGAGACAAGGTGGAGCACTGGTGAGAAGGTGCTGGAGGTTGGATGTGGCCGGGAAGGGCAGAGAGCAGAGGGCTGCCGCCTGGACGCAGGACAGAGGTTACTGCACCCACGGTGAGTATTCCTGGAAAGCCTGGCCCTCGCCGGAGGGTGTGTCCTCGGAGGATGGGAATCCTGCTCCCTCTGCCTTTTCCCCTTTAACCACACTTCCGTGTGTAACTTGAGACAAGCAGGGGAAGAAAAAAAGAGGAAGGAAAAAAAAGAAAAAGGGAAAAATAGCGCAGTTATTCCCGCCTCCGCCTCCTCCTCTCTCTCCTCCCCGGCCAGCCAGGAGCCACGTCACCGTCACCCAGCGCTGACTTCGGGGCTGCTCAGCCTGGAGCTCTCCGGGAGACAAACTCCAACTTTCAGCCCACAGCAGAGAGAGGAAGGCCCTAGGCTGAGAGAGGTAGAATCCACCCCAGTGAAAAAGTAAACAAGGGAGACATCCAGCCTGCCAGAGGAAAGGCGTCTGCAGCCACGGGAGAGGGGAGACAACTTTGCGCTACGAGAAGGAACGGCTCCGTGCTCAGGGAAAAAGCAAAGCTGAATCGAAGGAGATCGTTCATTTACTCGAGGCTCGGGGGAGAAAAACTTTCTGGCCCCGTTCTCCCTGCCTGCAGAAAGTGCCCCACTCCCTTCACCCCGGAGGAGCCCCCGGCACCATGAACATCTTCCGCATCCTGGGGGATGTCTCCCATTTGCTGGCCATCATTATTCTCCTGCTGAAGATCGTGAGGTCCAAGTCCTGTGCTGGTGAGTGCTCTCATGCCCCAGGGAAGGAGGGTGGCCCTTCCCGGAGGGCAGTTCGGTGAAGGGTACAAGCAAAATGGGAGCTGCAAAGGCCAGTGATAGCCCATACGAACGGGCAGCCCTCCCCCGTGGGCTCTTTGAGGGAAATCATCCTCTTCCTCTGCCGGGAGAGGGCTGTGTTGGAAGGATGTGATGTGGCAAGGCGCACAGCCTCAAGCAGGTGTTGGTCTCAGGGTGGTGAAATGAAGGAGAGGATGGCAAGGCTGGAGGGAGGTGGAAAATGAGACCAAGAGGTTGTGGTGGCACCAATGCCAACAACCTGGAGAGGAAGCTGCTTAAGGTTGGAAGTTCTGCTAGTGGTGGAGAGGTGCCAGACGCTGCCCCATCCCAGGGCGAGAAAATCAGGACAGCAGCTTTGTGCAGGAGAATTTTGCTCATAGTTCCCTCTTCAAGAGATTTTGGAGCTGGGCTGCTGGGGCTGTGGCCATTGTCACAGGTACAGAAGTGGGTGGGCCTGACTGCATCTCTCTGCCAGCAGTGGCCAAGTTCCATCAGCATCCTGGGACTGATCCTGCAGCTCTTCCCTCCTGTGGCAGATGTCACATCACACAGTCCCTGGTGAGGTGGGCAGGCAAAGGGGGAGGGAGGGAAGAGAAAGGCCTTGTGGCGACAGCAAGGAGTGAACTGGCCAAAGTGGTGAACATGCCCACCGAGCACCAGCTCCTACAGGCAGCACTCAGGGGCATCAGCAGGAGCCTGCCCTGTTACTTGGGACCCTCTGGCCACTCCTGAGGTAGAGCTACCTCAGCATCCACACACCAGCCCTGGCTCACAAAACAACACACTTACATACAAATGCTTCCAAAGGAGGCATAAGGGGAAACCACCATCCCATGGAACCTTCCCTTCATCTGCTTTACTTTCACCTCCCCACCACGCAGGAATCTCTGGGAAGAGTCAGATACTTTTTGCCCTCGTCTTCACAACTCGCTACCTGGACCTGTTCACGAATTTCATCTCTGTCTATAACACTGTGATGAAGGTAAGGAGAGGGTGGTGCAGCAGGAGAGGTTCCCCTCAGCTCGCTGTGGTTTCTCAGGGAGGTTAGGGTACACAGTCACAGAGTTTTTCAGCTGGGAAGGGTCGATAAAGATGTTTCCTTTGGTGCCACTGTCCCTCCATTGACCAAAAAACCTCCTTGCCATGGTCAGTAAATGAGCTGAGCCATATTTAGTACCACTAAAACTGGAACAAGATGCTACGAACCAAGCCTGGGTGTCCTTGTACAGCAGGAGCATTAACATAAAGCTGACACCAAGCCAAGCTCTTCACAGAGATCCCTGGAGTGACTCAAAGGTGCGATTCTCATAGTGGGGCAAGCTTTACCTGACCACTGGAGTATCTCTGGCAGAAGTCAATCTGTAAAGCCAACACAGGCAAAGCATTCACCATTATCTTGACTTTTGGCAAAGCCAGCCTCTCTTTAAGCACAGAGAGTGCAATTGCAGGTGAGGTCTTGCCATCTCCCTTCTCTCCCACAGGTAATTTTTTTGATTTGTGCCTACGTCACCGTGTATATGATCTATGTCAAATTCCGGAAAACGTTTGACAGCGAGAACGACTCCTTTCGCCTCGAGTTTCTGCTGGTCCCTGTCACAGGCCTGTCATTTCTGGAGAACCACAGCTTCACCCCCCTGGAGGTAAGGAAAAGCTGAGGCAGGAAAAGGGAAGAGAAGCAGCAGCAGCCTGACACCAGGCAGCAGAGTGAGCAGCATGTTGAATAGCTGAGATTTTTAACAGCAAAAGCAGGCAGGAAAGGCGAAGTTGGCAGGTCTTGAAGACAGTACCATCTATAGAGCAGTTCAGTGCTGTCTCCTCTCACTTCCAGCACAGTGAGCTCGTTTTCCCCAATTTCAGCAGCACTCCTCATCCCCCTCACACATCAGTGATTTGCCAAATGAAAAGCTTTGGGCCTTAACACATACTAACCAGCACTGACTCCCCACTGCCTTCGTTTTGCACCTCACAGATACTCTGGACCTTCTCCATCTACCTGGAGTCCGTGGCTATCCTTCCTCAGCTCTTCATGATCAGCAAAACGGGGGAAGCAGAGACCATCACGACGCACTACCTTTTCTTCCTGGGCCTCTACCGTGCTCTCTACATTGCCAACTGGGTCTGGCGCTACCACACGGAGAATTTCTACGACCAGATTGCAGTAGTTTCCGGCGTGGTACAAACCATCTTCTACTGTGACTTCTTCTATCTCTATGTCACCAAAGGTAGGTGAACAGGTTGCTGTAATAGTGAAATGTTCATCCAACACTCTTGCAGTGTAGGGTGGAGCTGCAGCTTGCCCTATATTAATCCTTACATGAGTTAAGCCTGGTTTAACCCCACCTCAAGGAGTTAACAACTGAGGTACATTCAATTCTACATGTATTTTGAAAGATTATGAATCAGGCAAAAAAAACCAAACCAACAACTTTGAGGGGGGGAAAAAATAGCTGCAGGAAGACAATGTACCTGAGAAAGCAACTGCAGACATATGGAGATATTATTAAACCTACTTTTCCTTTGATAGGGAAGATCAAGTTCTTGATTGTCAAGAACTGATTCTGTAGGAAGATGGGCATCTGCACAGACAAGACACTCCTGCTTTCCAAAACCAGATGCCCCTTCCACTTCAGTGCCATGCTTTGGTAAATGGCTACACACTCAGAGCTTAGAAGTGCACCAAGGGCATAAATCCTGGTAGAACACACTGTGGTTTTCCGGGGCTGAAGTACACTTTAAAACACTTTTCTGTTGAGGAGGATGGAATTAGATGAAATTAGCCAAGTGGACAACTATTTTCCTCCTTCTTCACTTTCCCCAAGCAGCCTGCCAAAAGCAGTAATGACAGCCCACGTTTGATATTTCAAGGGATGGATTTTTGGTAGCTTCATGCAATACACCTGCTGATAGAGAGGTGACAGGAGCACTGAGCAGGTGGCTGGCCTTGGCAGATTAAGACTTCCTTCTGTCATTAAATACTTTTGTAGCCAGAAAAATACTTTCTAAAACTGCCATCAAGGTGCTTCACGTCAATTCCTTTTTTTTTACTTTTCTAAACTAATTCCCGTTTTAGCTGTGCTCAATTCATGTGTCCTGTGTTTCTGTATTTTGTGAGAAATCCATACCCTTTGTAGTTGTGATGGTGGCACAAAAGGGGGAAAAACACAACTGCTGGCTTCCAATCTCGCACTGCTACTGACAGAGCTGCAAAATTTAGATGATACAGGAGGCAGAAGAAAAAACATTTGTAGATGGAACACCACAGCAGGAAGAGAATTGCTTTTTTTTCTTTTCTTTTACACAAATGTTCTGGATCATGGGAGAGAAATGGGTCTGAAGGCATGCAAATACTTTGCAGTCATTTATGAGAGCCAGCAATATTATAGCGGGTTGCATCTCTTATATTCTTTCAAAAAACCCAACTTTTCAAAACATTTCGAACACTGAAGAGCTCAGGAAAAAGGGCAGTGATGCTGAAAAAAGAAAGCAAAAATATATTATATAAAGGAATGTATTTAATAAGACTTCCGAGCCTATACCAAAGCACTGCAACGGGATTTTTATAGAATGCTACTTCTTTTTATCTTGTTTTCAAAACTAGATGAGCTCCCTTCTGTTCAACACAAGGACATGAAAGATATCCTCAGGAAGCTTTCAGCTCCCCAAAGCTTGTATTTCACAGAATGGCCAGGGGTGTGGGCCGTCAGGGAGATCATCTAATCCATGCCCCTGTTCCCATTTTTCAAGGTCCTGTCCAGTAAGGTTTTCACTATCTCCAGGATGAAGCCCTTCCAGGCAATCTGTGCCAGTATCTGACCACCCTCACTATAAAGTATCATTTTCAGATGTTTAAGTGGAATTTTCCATTGCCTCTTGCCCTGTCACTGGGCACCACTCAGCAGAGTCTGGGTTTGTCCCCTTTATTCCTCCCATCCAGCACTTGTGCACATGGGTAAGATGCCCCTCAAGGCTAAAAAGTCTCAGCTCGCAGCCTGTGCTCCTACATCAAGATGTTCTTGTGCTCCTTCTTGACTTGGCCTGGGTGTCCTCAGCTCTTGTTCTGAGAGCCCAGGGCTGAGCCCACCACTCCAGCTGTGGCCTCCCAAGGCTGAGTGGAGAGGAAGGACTCCCTGCTCACCCTGCTGGCAATGCATCTGCAGAGCCTGTTTGCTTTGTCTCAAGGGCACGCTGCTGGCTTGTGTTCAACTTGCTGTCTACCAGCACACCCAAGGCTTTTTCCGCCAAGCTACTTTCCAGCTGGGCAGCCCACAGCACATACTGGTGCCTGCAGCTGTCCCACCCCAGGGCAGGATGTGCACTTGGCTTTGCTGACCCCCACAAGGCCTCCCTCTCCCTGTTCTCGAGCCTGGCACGGGTCCCCCTGGGACTGACCCAGTCCATCAGGCCTCCCACGTAGCGCATGCTCAGCACATCGCTGCCTTTCCCTCTGGCACCCAACAGAGACGGCGCCAGCGCCCACCCCACTACCACCCTGTCCCAGGCACAGCCACTCCGCACCGTTGATCACTGCACATCCGGGACAGTCCCTGCTCCAGCCACCCCATCTAAGCCTTTGGGCTTCTGGCATTTCCCAGAGGCATCCCTGCCATCCCAGTATTCAACTCATATGGGCTGGAGGGGCTCAGTGGGGGTCTGGCCACAAACATTTATTCAGGTAATGCTCTATCAAAAGGAGGGGAAAGCACATCATCAAGAAAAAAAATTAAGATAGTCCACCCATGAAAACAACTAACCATGGAAGACAATAACCTTTTCCTTTAGCATAAAGGAGGATGAATAGGTTGTTTTCCCCTCTTAGCAGCATTTCATAGTGGTTGTCTCCCATTCGCAGTTTGCAAACCTGGCACCCCACTATCTGGCACTCTAAATCACAAATTAGGAAACATAAAATTATTGGAACAATAAAACAGCTGAATTCATTCATTACCTTCCACCTTCTCTTTACAGTCCTAAAAGGAAAGAAGCTAAGTCTTCCCATGCCTGTTTGAAGACATCCCACAGATAGTGCAAGACATTCCAAAGACGAAGCTGTTTAAGATCACAGCTTTCCTTCCCTGGCCCTTTTTGACTAACGGATGGCTCAGCTGAATTTCAACCCAGTGCCAGGAAGACAAGGCTTGGAAAACTGAAATGCTTTTCATCCATCAGACTCTTCCTCTCCATTTTTTATTTCTTTTCACTTGAATTTGGTGCTAGTGCTGGCCAATGCTGAAGTAGTGCAATTTCTTCTGTCCCACATCTTCCCAGCATCTATGTCCGAAACACACCTCCACCTTGACCCTGAGGCAGCACAAGGAAAAATGTAACTCTCTTTAGTCCTTCAGCAAGTGCCCATGGAAAGGGAAGGTGTACTAATAAAGTCTGTTAACATAAGACAACTGACCCATTTCACAGGTGGCCACGTCTGACACAGCAGATGCTACAAACTGTTACTTTAACTCTGTATGAACTAACACCCTCTTGAAAATTAATTCTGCCTGACACTCTCTCTATTCAGCCCCTGTAACATTCAAGAAAAATACACTGCCTTTGAATTACACAAATTTTCTAATTCCACAAGTATTCAAATAGCCTCCCTTCTCCCTTATTTTCAGTTTCCTTGTATTCTACAGACAGGGACATTTCAATTAAAATGGGTTGCCAAGAAGTGTTTCCATCTCCTTGAATTTGACTTTTATGAACTGGGAAGAACAGGGGCAAAGGCGGCTTTACATTCAAAAAATAAAGACAAAGTTCACAATTTATTGACAACAGTGTTTTTATTTATACCTACAAAAGAAAACAAGATGGTATCAAAAGGACAATTTACAAACTAAGAATAGTAACATAGCTCTTAGTATCCTGTGCCTGAACACCACAGATCTATTAATCTCTCAATTCAAGTCTTCGTTAATACAACAGGAATGTGTTCAGAGATCAGCAGGTGTGTGAAACAAGACGCTGATCCCACACAAAGCTAGTAACCCTTCCATTGTTCAGAGAAGTCCGAACAGTAAATTGCTTCAGGAAGTGGGAGGGGAGGAGATATCCAGCTCAGATAGCTGACACTCCCACAAACTTTTTACAGATTGAAAACAATGCAAACAACACTAGAGGCTAATGCTTTATCAACAAGGGCCCTCCAGCTGGTACACGGAGCAGAGCAGAGAGCACCAGGTGGGACAGGGACAGCACATGCCACAGTGCATTCAGTGGTCTGGCTGACACTGAACTGAACTGAGACCCTGGACTTCAGCTGACCTCAATGGCAATAAAGCACTGCAAGACTTGGCATCAATGCTTAAACATGCGCAAGTCACCCCAAAACTGAAAGCTATAACAAACTATAAGGCAGCTTTGGCAGTCCAGAGACCCTTTTTAACGCCAGTCAGTGAGATGTCCTATTCCTACATCCCTCAAACACATTTCTGCATTCTACTCTCAAATTCAAAACAAAAAAAAGGCAAAAAAAACCCCTCTACATTTACTAGTGAGGGAGGCCAAAGACCTATCAGTCAGTGCCTGGATAAACAAAATGTTTCTGGCTTTCACTTAACACAAGTAAAGGAACTTCCTGCCCATGCACGGGAATTATCAAATGGAACAAGGGAACTGAGGTTCTGGAAGTAATCTCTCTTCTCCCTGTCAGCAACCTACCTGTACGGCACAAAAAAAAAAAAAAGAAAGAAAAAAGCGCATCCACCCCCCAAACTTTTACTCTGGGAAGAAATTAAATTTTAAAAGAAATAATTTCTGTATAAGCAAGCTCTTTTCCAGGGCTATAAGAAGTTCCACTCTGCTGCAGTAGGAGTGGGCTGCCTTGGTTCATCCATATGCAAGAACGCCAACAGAAAAAACCCACAACCCCCCTGCACTCTCCTAACGCAAAGAGCGTGTCTCAAACCAGGAGATGCATCCATCCTTTTGTCATCTTATCAGATCAAGAGCAGCCAACTCCTGTTATCATCTACTGTCTCTGAACCGTCTGGTATTAGACATAACAAGTCAACAACATGCTTTACTAAAGGGAGAAACCCCCCTCACACCCACCTTAGCCTGTAAAATAAACAAGTTTTATTTACGTATTTACTAAAATTTCACTCTTCTCTAACGTTTTCTACAATACTACCTACCTGCAAGAGCTCAGCTCAAAGGGACCAATGGAGCAGGGAAATGCACTCAAAAGCCAGAGAAAGCAATAGTCAGAACAAGGTACAAAAGAAATAAAGCTTCAGAATCAAGATGCACTAACCAGCTCACAGCTTACCTCATGAAAAGGAGACCCCAGGCAATCTCCTCCTCCCTTCCCCCCGCCCTCCCCCCAGCCCACCCTATTCAAACCTCTTAAATTTAAGTGTGAAAAACTCTGTCACATTTTATCGGGCATAGCGGCATTCAGAACATTCTTCATGGCAAAAGGGAGCTTGTTTGTGAAGGGCAGACAAACAAGGTAATGCTGTTCATCATTTCAGTTCTGTATAATTTACAGGCTCTCAAGGAAGGCTTCTTTCAATAAACCCAACAGAAACTTGAGAGCAGTAACTAATTTAATGATAATCAGGCTCCACACATTTGCGATGTTGCAATTTAACTATCATAGGGAAAGAACGTACTTAGCTGAACATTTCAGCAGTGGTACCCACAGCAACTATCTGGTTTTCAGGTACTGACTGCAAGCCTGATTTGGTGTCTGGCACTGTGTTTTTAATCCCAAGTTCCCTACTGCAGGCTGTTACAGGTAGTGGAAAATGGGGTTTCCAGAACTACAGAAATAGCCAACAATATCCCCAAGGCTTTACTTTGAACACCACCCAGCTCAGACAAACGAACAGAGTTTTCCTATGGAAAGTCACCTACAGTAAGATTACAAGCAGTAATAGTGAGCTATTAAAAAAAAAATTAAGATTAGGAGAGTGAGCATTGCTCCCTTGCATTTCTATTTTAAATGAAGTGCTTTTAGGCTCCCCCAATTTCCCATCTCTCTTTATACTTCCTGAAATTAAGTGAATGTGTTACAGAATAGAAACTTCTTTCCCTCAAAAGCAAGTTTTCACACAAACCTTAGACACCAAGATGATCGAGCTGGGACCTATCTGCCTCATACCCTTTTCTTCTAGAGAAAATAAAATTTCCAAATTCCTCAACATGCAAGACAAAAATAATAAATTTTCCAGTCAACTATATATATATCTTTAAAAAAAGAAAAAAAAAATAGGACAGGATTGTTAATGTGGACTGGGGGCCATTTTGGATGGGCTCGAGGGATTTGGATAGTGAATTCTAAGTCTAATCTGCATGAGAGACATCACAATGGGAAAGAAGAGAAAGAAAAGGTTCCTTTAAATGCAAGAGGTCTACACTGGTCACCAGCAAGTGGTCTCATTTGCGGGAGGGGGGCGGGGGCGGGGGAGGGGGTGGGTACTGGTAGGTGGCAGTCTGTCCCATATAGCCCATCACGTTAGTGGCAGGGGGCTGCGGAAACTGTTGTGACATGAGCGGCTGTGGCTGCTGGCCTGAGCGCCCCACCATGCCTGCATACTGCTGTTGGGTAGTGCTCTGTGAGGTTCTCCCAGCTGTGGCAGCTGTGGTGCTGGCACCATAGCCACTAGCACTGTACTCTGCAGTGCCATAGCCACTCGTGCCATAGGCAGCTGCTCCATAGCTCCCTTGAGTGTAACCATACTGGCTCTGTGCTGCCCCAAAAGCAGAATTTGGGCTCCCGTAGGCACTGCCATACGTCTTGTTGGCTCCGTTGGCATAACTTTCACCACGCTCACGGTCTCTGAAGCCACCTGAGTCTCTCCGGCCCTCTTTCACTCCCCGGAGCCTCCTGTCACACTCTTCCTGGTACATCAGGTTAGGGTTGTTTACTGAACTGCTCGTTCGGTAACGAGAACGACCTCCTGGCGATGGATACATGAGAATTTAGTACTGTGAACAAGTCTTAAACAATGATCTCTGGTACACTTATGCCACCCTTTCTCCCCCTTCCACATCCCCAATTTTGCTCCCAAGGAGCACCTTCTTCTGACTGACAGTAACTTCTCTGCACAGCTGTGCATATGCCTCTTCATTTTGTTCAAGGTGTAAACATGAAGTTCAACAAGGGTTGTTTATGTATGTGACTGGAGACAAAGAAACTGAAGAAATTCAGGACTATTTTGCATGTATAAGGAAACTTCTTATTCCTTCAGGGAATGGGAAGAAAAAGTGTGTCAGGTCCTGAAAGTCAGTGTATCCCTTTACTAATTTCAATTTTGCACATGCATGCACATGCACCTTGTTGCCTGCCCTCAGCAGGAGCTGTGAGGAAGTAATTACTTAAAGCAAAATCAGCTCCCTGAGCACCTTACGAGAAAAAAAAAATTCTACAGTAAAGGTAAAACAGGGGACTGCTTCTATCTTGGGACAGAAGTACTACATCTACATCAAGTACTGGGACCTCAAGTATAGAACAGCCTTATTACTAATTATCTTGGACCTGCACTTACTACTTCCCTACCGTCTCTTTTAATCTTCCCTCCCTCAAAATGGGGAACATATTCCCAGTGAAGCCCTTCTCCCTCGTGCCTTTACCTCCACCACCACCTCCTCCTCCTCTGTGGTCCACAAGCTGCATCAGCTTTGGATTGATGGCTTGATTGGCTTCTTCCAAGACTTTGATAAGCTCCCTGGCTTGTTTCAGGTTTCCTGGTGTGAAGAAGGTGTAGGCAGTACCTTTGTTGGTACTACGTGCGGTACGGCCAATGCGGTGCACGTAATCTTCGGAGCTGTTCGGATAGTCGTAGTTTATCACAAATTTAACATCTTCCACGTCTTGTGAAGTGCCCAGGAGCGAAGCACAGTGAAGGGGTGGGGTTGAGGAAAGGGGAGAAGAAGAGAGGACGTGCCAACGAAAGGTGGGGAGCACGAATGCAGGTGACAGTAATAAGAAAAAAAAATACAAAGTTAGTAATTGCATGGAATAAATACAAGACAGACTCATCCCAAAAGAGTAGAAGACTGAAATTTAGGATCATCAGGAACAAAGGTCAGTGTCCTGAAAAAACAATGGCAATTTTAAAGCAGCTTTGCCCTGCACTCAAAGTCATCCTCCCCAGAATGCACTTCTCTGTCTTCCTGTGTCAAAGACACCAATGTTTGTGAGTAAATTAACTGAATTTCATACTTTTTTTTAAAAACACAATCTGTAAAGTGAAAATGTCACCATCAGACAGAGCAAACTGGGGTGGAGGAAGGGCAGAACTGCCATGGTAAAGCTTTTACTCTGTTGGGAGAAGTCTAACAAAAAATAACAGTAATGAGATCACTTACCTTCCCCTCAGTAACATGAAATAAAAGGCAATCTTAAAAATATTTACTTTTACAGTACTAATAAAATACAGTTAACTAATTCCCCTAGCCTAACACTTCAGGCATTCAAGTTACATTAGTTTTATTCAGCCAACTCATTAAAAATTATTCGGACCTAAAGTATCTTAACTCAGCTTTGTAGTTATCACTAGAATGCATTGCACTACCATTTCTGTGCTGCTCTGTCCAGTTCTGGCAAGCCTGCTTAATTTGGACAATCCTGAATTCTGTCAGCAATTCCCTACTTCCAGTGACAGACGGAAGCAGGAAATAAAATTATCAAAATGACTTTCTATGCAAAATAGTTTTAAAATTTAGGAGATCGGAATTGTGTGTTATAAGACAAGACAGACTTTGTAAACTTATGGGACAGAAACCAAGTAAATGTTAGTGCAACGCTTCAGTGAAAGCACCTTAAGTACCAAAAGCACCTATTTGTTATATTACACAGAATTTTCAAATGTACCATTCTACAGTAAATGCCCTAACAGCTCATAAAAAAAAATTTAAGATCTGCATTTTAACAAGAATATTCTGAAAATATCCAAGATAAAACACAGATTTTTGTGATTTCCTTTCCTCTTTTTTTTTTGTTTTGTTTTAAAGAGAGAAACATTCTCTGTTTGTTACCAGACCGATGCACACTCCCTCCTCCTGTGGGAAACCGCTGCAGCCGATCCCGTCTCTTTGCCTTTTATTTTTGGCGGCCTCCTTTCGAAAACTCCGCCCTCTGACACGGGACCACTGGAGCGCGGGGAGCATGCATCAAGGGTCCGTGGCAGCGAGAAGTCCCCACACACGCTCGCTCTGTGAACTGGCTTAGACGCTTCTCTGTAGCCCCATTTGGTTGTGAAGCGCCGGAGAACCTGGGCTCAGGTAAAAGTTTCAGGTCCTCCAACGCTTTTTGTCCCCTATTTGGGGCTCTTAGGGGCAATTGTCAAAAAAATGAAGATACAAAAATTACATCCAAAGGGTCAGACTGCATCTATTGCCCAGACTGCATCAATTTCAAAGGGGTTGTAGGAAAAATAAAAACATTGAGGGTTGTTGTGACAAGAGGGGGACTTTATGTCTGTTTCTTATTACAGCAAAGGGGGGGCTCCTCAGTCTTTGCTGACTCCAAAGTCCTGAATCACACCAAAAAAAGGGAGTGAGAAGGCAGGTTTCACAGGGGGCTGCGCGAGTCTCCAGCTAGGGTCCTTGATGCAACAGTTTTTTTAAAAAGGGAAAGTGAAGTATAGAGAGGAGTACGTGTGACAGATTGCATCTTCATAGCCGGCGTGTAGCTAGACTGACAAGCTCCATGCTACATGGTCCTCAGCCAGTCCCATTTTGCACATCCAGTAGCAAGTGACTTGAATTACCAGAGAGGATACAAGGACATGCTTTCCTGTCAGAAAGCACAAGGAATTGTAGCTACCAATGCAGACAGAACTGACTTGACTGGGGAGGAGCAGAAAGAATTGGAAGCAGGAAGAGGAAGATGCAAGGGTGTTTTCCAGACTAGTAAGTGGTCCTGGTGGAGCACGCAGCTCGCTGAAGACCAGAGCGTGTACAAGACTCAGCTTCTTCAGTCTAGCATGCTCCAAAGTGTTTGTGCACACTCGCAATCCTCCTGCACTTTTAGAAGGTTATGTAGCAGGATCAAGAACTGAGACTGTAAATAATTTTTGACAGCTACCTGGGAAACATTCCCTTTGTCAGATCATCAGAACACCCTACAGCACAGACAGTCTCCAATTATTAAATGGGACAGATATAAACTAGCAAACATGCTAGTCTAGAGAGCTGTTTAGACCATCATTGTAGATGTGCCCCCACCCCTGCACTGAGAATGATCTGCAGCTGATATCAAAGCTTCTGTTAAAGAAAACAAAACAAAACAAATTCAACGCTTTTAGTTTAATAGACTGAACAAAAAAATAAAGTAAAAAAAAAAAAAAAAAAAAAAATCAGTGCAGAGAGAGGACCTCACTCCAGGGAATTATCACAAAGAAGTCATTACGGGACTCAGAACTTACCTGAAAGAAGCTTTTTTGAAACCAATGTTCCATTAGGAAGAGGGAAAGCCCTGGTGACTCAGCCAAAAGGCGCGCGCCCCTGTTTTATGTTATTTAGGTAGAAGCCTTCACTTTCCAGGATCTTGGAGGAAGTCGTCCAGAAGTTTGCCAGTTAAGTGACTTACTTTAAGCAGCAAACTCAGGGCCCCAAAAGTAGAGATGTTGTTCAGTAACAAGAAACAGACTCTGATACCTTTCCCCCTTAGCTTGGGTGAAGTGGACGATGGGAAGTGGGGACACCATTTTCTGAAGTGTTATCCAATTGAGTCGTTTTGGGGGACAAGTGTTGGTTTTTGTTGGTTTGTTTTTGGTTTTTTTTTTTGAGGGGGGTGAGGCTGTTTTAAATGTCTAGGCAAGATGCACAAAGAAGCTACCAGCACATAGCAAGCCTGTTTAAAAAATGCTGCTAGAGAAAGCAGCTCTCTTTCATACAAACTGGTTTCAGGCCTCAGTCCCTTCTCCCAACAGGCCCAAGTTCTAACTGCACAGGTCCAGACATGACCCTAGAGGGCAGAGACTGAAGTCCATATAATCACTTCCGGAGGAAGTGCTGGACATTTTTTGAGGGGGGAGGGGAAGGAGGGGTGAAGGTTGTGTGAACAAAGGCTGCCAAGTCTTTTAATGGTCTGCCTGTATTAAAGTGACCATATGATGCACAGCACAGCCACCCTTTCAGCATACAAAGAGAGCTCAGGTAACTGAGGCTTTCAACAAACTAGATTCTCTGAGTTAAATCTTCACTGATTTGTAGTAATTTTGTCTAGGATTTACTACAATGAGACATTGACTCCCAAGTAGTTTATCATCTACCAAACTCAGGGTGGGCAGAGTATTCAATGTCTGTTATTAAACTCAGAGCACTTCAGCAGCCATCCTCCTCTTCTAGGGTGGGCAGATGCATAAGGACTGTGCTCAGCACACAGTGTTTTACAACACAAATATGCTTATTATAAAAGGGGGCACAACTGATGCATCCAGACAGATCATTTTCATACCACCAGAACAAGAGCTGTGTGATTTTGATTCAATTACACATCTGGGTAACGAGATGTTAAAGGCCACATATCATCTCAGTGGTCCCGCCTAGAAGGAACACAGAGGAGGGAAGGTTACATGTCAAGAGCAAAAATCTGGAGCAGTGCTTTCTCAGATGTGAATACATCTGCAGGGTAATAAACATGTGTGTACACTGGGGTTGGTATGTTCAAATCTATGGTGTGTCATAAGGGGAGAATATTCGCTATTTGCTGTTGAAATGCTCTCCCACAACTTCCTACTTGAACTTTATCTGACACGCTCTGAACTGAGAGCAATCCATCCCTACCATCCAGCAACAAAAGCTGGATTTGGGGAAGAAGTGAGTGTGGTGGAAGGGTTGGGTTGCATAATTGGACGTCTCTTCTCCCTCTTGGCGATCGATTGGTCATGCCTAGGCCTTGCTGCAGACCAAAGCCTGTTCATTAGGAGCAGGAAGAGACTTTGAATATGAAAGAAAAAAAAAAGATTAATGTTAAAAAACGTATTTCACATGTGGGGGAAAATCACGCTTTGAATTTTTTTTTTTTAAGAAACATTTTTCAGTCCAAAGAAGAAAAATATGCAGCAGAAGGCAAGAGTGGTCTATGTGTACAAACCTAGCCCACGAGATGCAACGTCGGTAGCAATGAGGATAGGAGCCTTTCCAGAACGAAACTCTGTAAAACAAAGCATGCTATGAAGTAAGATTTTTCAAAAAGATAAAGTTACCTGAACTTGATTTACACTATATGCTCATTTTCCAGAAGCTAGATAAGGTGGGTCAATTCCAGAAACCCCCACAAGTCAGGATATAATGCCTCAATGATTTTTCAAAATCCAGCTGTGTTAAGCAATTTTCCCACTGTGTTTTATCAAAACAAACAAAAAAAGGCACAAGTACTGAAATTAAGAGTACAAAGGCAAGAGAAGTCCTTTTAAATGTGTCTATTTGGTCTAGAGATAAAAAAACACAAACAACAGATCAGAGAAAACATGTCTAGGTAAATTAGGTACAGCAGCCCAAGTTATTCTCCCGTGAGTGACTGACTCACCATTAAGCACCCAATCTCTTTCTGGCTGACTCTTGTCTCCATGGATACACATAGCTGGCCAACTGCCGAACAGAAATGTACATTAGTATAGACAGAAAGTACATACATTAAAGGAAACAGGAAGCTTTATTGGCATTTTGTTTAAAAGGGAAAAACTGTAAGATTTGAAAAATATTTTATTCTCTGGCCTCTAGCCACCCAGCATGTGTAATGCAAACCCACTACCTACATAAACAAGCATTTAAGCCAAATCACATTTGCTATGTTCATACACTCCCCACCAGCATATCAGGATTCTGATACACTAAAAAAGCTGCACCACTTACAAAAACTGTCTCTTGCACTAATGCTTTGATGGAGCGGAATCTTCTGGGAAACAGTGACTGAATTCAGCCAAGAAAATAATGGCTAAGTTGTTCCCAACAACAGCATCATGAACATTTGAACCTTACTGTTTTTGATTCCAATTTTTGTCTCCCTCTAGAAAAAAGTGAAGGAATGGGAGAAGCTAATCACCCATCTCTGCGCATCCTTCGAGTGAGATCATCACATCGCCTCTTTGTCTCCACAAAGATGATAGTCTTGTTTTCCTTCTCTGCCATGATTTCTTCCATCAGTTGTATCAGTCTAAAACAGACATGAGAGACAAAATGTACAGCCATACATACCAGAATACAGGATCTCTCTCTCTCAAGGGACATTGAGGACATACACAACGCACATCCATGTAAGTTAGTATCACAAAGAATTTCTGCTGACTGTACAAAGGTATGGTCAAAATATACACAAGAGATCAGTTAATCAGAGGACTAACTTACTTTATAACACTCAAATGTTAAATAGTAGTAACAAGTAACTTCACTATTTGGAATTCCTAGTAGGCTTAAGAAGCATCATAGACTTTTAAGTACAACCAAAGAAAGTGAAATGGTGGGAATATCAGCTTACTTATGGTCTTTCTCGCTTTCCATGCACACATCCACTATCTGCAGGATATTGTGGTTGGCACTTAGCTCCAGGTTTCCCACATTGATTTGAACATAGTCCTGCAGGAAGTCCTCAGCAAGCTGGCGCACCTCTTTTGGCCAGGTGGCACTCCACATCAGAGTCTGGCGGTCAGGCTAAGGAAAAGGGAAAACAGAATTGTTTACGGTACTAGATTTCAAATAGGAAAACTAAGGAAGCTGTTCTTCTACAAGGGTCACGCACCCTTATCTGGTCAACAATTTTACGGATTTGTGGTTCAAATCCCATGTCCAACATTCTGTCAGCTTCATCCAGCACCAGGTATGTACACCGACGAAGGTTAGTCTTTCCAGCCTCAAGGAAGTCAATCAAGCGACCTGGTGTAGCAATGCAGATCTCCACACCTTCAGAACAGAATAAGGAAAAAGAGTAAGGCTCTTCATTTGAATGTCAACTGGTATTTTTAGTCAGAATGAATCACCTTCCAGAGCAAAATTGTTTCATAAAAAAAGCACCACCCTCATTCGTACCCAAGATTGAGTCACTTCAGTAGAAGCCCTAGTTCTATTTAATATTTCTTCCATTCTGAAATTACTGTTACAGTGCCATTAGAATAATAAATGGAGTACAGAAACTAAAAGGTTACTGCCAGAAAAACACCAGTGAAGAGCTGTCCAAAAATCAGAAGTGAAGTAAGCTTCCACTCAAGCCTGACCCACCTTCACCCAGAATTATGCAGTCTAGAGAGGTGTCATTTGCAAACATGAAGTGCTCCTCTTGCTATATGGGTCAAATGAATTTCACTTTAAAAAAAAATATATAAAGCCAAAGCATGGGCTTTAATACTGAGCAATTATGACCAACAGTGAGAGACAACCATCCTACCAATGTTTGTGGGGACAAAAAAAGAGTTCAAATATCCCTAACTAATACCGAGTTGGGCAATTTACACATTCCTTAAAAGGAGGATCTGGTTTCCACCAATTCCCAAATTTTACAGGTGAGTAATGCAGTGTCACTGGAATGTTCACAGAAGGTAAGTTTAAGGAAGAAGAGGTATCAAAAAGATTTTCTTCTTAAGCAGAGTATCTATTTTACAGCACTCCAGAAAGGTGTGCAAAAACCCACAAGGCTGATCCTCCCAAGGGCACCTGACGAAGCCTTGGACTCTTACACTGAAGATGCTATTTTGGAGTTGGAATGCACTGTTTTCTTGAACAGATATATCTCAGACTTCTACCATGTGTGTCTTTATCCCACTACTGCAGTTTGCAATAAGGACCCTGCAAACTGAAGTGGTAAGCAAAATTTTCTGATTTCTTGAATAGATCTGTATGTATGTCTGCCTTGATAATAATTCTTGCATCTTCTACATAATTCTATTACACTTTTAATCTAGTGAAGATGAAAAACATCAGCACATTCCTCCATTTGAAATAACAGGTCACTTAAGCACTACTGTGTTACAGTGGTTGCTTACAGGGTACATAGTGCTTAAGGACAATTAAAAAGAAAACAAAACAAAAACTAAAAAAAAAAACCAAAAAAAAAAACTGCAACCAAACAAAAAACCACACACCTCTCCTGCTGTCCAAAGAAGTTTCTATACATTCAGAAACAAAGCTTGACTATTTGAACAAACATAGGCAGAAAACCTGAAATCTGTTTTAAGAAAAATCCTTCCTTAAACATGCTGGTATTGCATTTCCTTAAAACAACCTTTCCTCTTTCTGTGTAGTTTCCTTTTTCCCTTTCCCCTGATGATCTTCACAAGTGGAAAGTTCAAAGAGCAAATAGAAAGAAAATCTAATATCCAAGTCACTATACAACAAAGAAGAGAAGAGAAGAGAAGAGAAGAGAAGAGAAGAGAAGAGAAGAGAAGAGAAGAGAAGAGAAGAGAAGAGAAGAGAAGAGAAGAGAAGAGAAGAGAACTACCTCATGAACTATCACTGCAACTGGAAAACAAGACACTCATTCACCCCCTCCCAAACAGGTTTTAAGAAGTTTTGTTTTTACAGATATTTTACAATACCATTTCCCGCAGAAAATGCAAACACCCTTTTAAAATTACCTCTTTCTAAATCTCTGATCTGGGGACCCTTGGGTGCTCCTCCATATATGCAGGTACTCTTCAGTCTTGAACATTTGCCATAATCATCAGCCACTTGCTGCACTTGCTGGGCCAACTCTCTAGTAGGTGCCAGAACCAGACACTGCAAAAGGAAATGATTCAGGAAGAGCCAAGCTGCATACACATGCCTAACATAAAACCATAAGCAAAGTTGTACCATCTGCTCTTTATTAGCTAAAACATTTAAATATCTTTAGACTACATCAGCAGTTGCACAGAATTTCAACTGAGTGGGATGTTCACATTGTGATAGTAAAAATTCCTATTCTGATAGGAATAGGATAGGAAAATTACTATTCTGATACATCAATTAAATAAAGCACCCATCTCATTAACAATGTCATGCCATACATACAAAAAGGAAGACAATCAACAAGCACTTACAATTGGGCCATCCCCTCTCTCCAAATATGGCTGGTGGTTGATGTGAACAATTGCAGGCAACAAGTACTAAAACAGAAGAAAAGAGTATTCTATAATATATACAAATAGTGAGTCTGCAAAACCAGATAACTGCATTTATCCAGTAGAACAGGGGATTTTCAGAGCTGCTGACCAACTGCATCTGCTATGGCATGACCACAAAAAGTGGCTGCTCAGCACCTCTGAAAAGAAGGCTCACTCAAATCCGGAGCATGAGTTAGCAGAACTGAGTAATCATTACGTTAGCCAATGTTTTTCATAAAGGATAAAAATCCTTCTAAACACTACAGTTAAAATGAATGTATATGCTGAAACTCAACCATTTTTTATTTAAACCTGTGTAGTTTACAAAGCAAGTGTGCTAAAGAGAACGCCCACTTTTTAAACCACAATGTAAGCATAAACCAAAGAGAACTAAGCATCCAAACAGGACGACATGCACAATATACACACCTGTGAACACAACAGGCTTGTAGTTGAGCTGAAACTCAAGTGTCCCCCATAATGCAATACAACAAGCTTTAAAAACATAATTATCTCACTGCTAGTACTGGCAAGCCCAAAACCTAAGCCATAAGGTAATTTCTACCAGGTGACCAGGAAAGCTAGCTGAGATATAAAAGGAAAGAATACGCACTGCTAGTGTCTTCCCAGAGCCGGTCTGTGCGATGCCCACCATGTCACGACCGCTGAGGGCTAAGGGAAAGCCTTGGCACTGAATCGGAGTGGGTTCTGTGAAGTTCTGGTCCATCAAGGCATCCATCACATACTCTTCAGAATTAAAGAAAATAATAAATTTCTTATAGAATAACTGAGACTTTAGAGAACCTTTTAGAGTACAGAACCAGTAGCTGTTCATGTAATTTTCTGAGCAATCTTCATGATCTTAAAAGAATGGCAGAAATACTTACGAGGAAAGCTACACTGGTGGAAGGCAAACACCGGCTTGGGGCAGCCCTCCATTCCCCGAATTGTTATCTCCTTCTTCCTTCGCAATTCCTCAACTTCATACTATTTATGTAAAAAGTAAAAAAAAGAAAGAATAAATGGCAAATACAAGAAGGGACCTAAAGTGTGTGTTTTTAACTACCAACTCTATTCTCACCTCTGGGTAACAGCTTTGTTAGAGAATTAAATTAAAACAGAGATCTAAATAAGACTGCTTTCCTAAAGATTTTACTTCGAGAGTGAGTTATTGTGCAGCTTCTCCAATATTCAGAGGTACGAGCTCTCTACATAGTCTAGAAGCACTAATGTCAATCTCCTCTTACAACCAGCCCTTTTAAATGAAAAGTATGTTAACAGAATATTTTTAGGAATTACACTTTTTCCAGAAGCCAGAAATTACCAACAGCTTCAGAAGTGATTAGAAACAAAGGATAAGAAACGTATTTTATGTGACAGTGCTAAGAATGAAACAAACTAAATAGGTCCTAATATACTATGAACAGAAGGCAGAGAAGTCCTTCTCCTTCAATTAACACATTCCAGAGGCAAATACCGAGTTCTTGCTGGAAATTTGGAACTCAAATGCTGCTTGGAATTGTTTCAGGGAATGAAAGAAGCTCTGAGAACATCATAATGATACTCTAGGAACTCACAACTTTTTTAAGAACTTCTTGTAGTATTTCTGAAATGTGTAACCACATAAGCATAATTTCAGGATTAGAAAAAGTGTTTTATTTTTACCTAGGTTATCTTGCAAGTCCAACTGCCCTTTGCAACATGCTTCCACAATTCATGACCTTATTCTAATGCTTATTAGAAATCAACAGAGACACATCAATACCAAATACGCACTTTATCCAAAGCAATAGATTCACTGTCTCTGAGAATCTCTTGATCTTGAATTAAAAGGCAAAAAAGAAAGTGACTTCTGGGCTTCTGGGGAAAATGTGAAAATCCTTTTAGCTGGCTGAGCAAAAGGTAGCTACAGCAGCTCATGTCAACCATGGTTCAGTAGCTCAAGTTGTGGTAGCTTTAAGGAGCCAATATCCCCTTCAATTCCTTTATGCCATATCTGTATTTCACATAGGGATTTGCAAGTCTATGTAATCAGAAATTAAGAGATTTTGTGCTTAACATGAGGCAACAAACAAACAAAATGTCGTTATCTGATTGCATAGACTTACAAATCCCTATGGGGTTTTGAGCCCCCAATAGAAAAGGACATGGTTTTAACACAGCATGTCCAATTACGGGGGAAAGCTGCAGGCTCCAGTACAGGCCATCTGAAGACAGACTGAGAGCCCTGGATTTGTTTAGCTTGAGAAAGACTGGGATAACAGTGGCCTTTAACTGCTACTTTCAACTACTTGATGGGTCACATTTGAAAGATGTTCAAAACCCCATGAGAAATGTTAAGTCCTGAGACAGCCACCCAGAGAGGATATAAATTCTCCTCATCCCTGGGGATACTCAAACTCAAAAGGACAAGGCACAAAGCAACCTGCTCTAGTTCTACCATAAGTGCTGCTCTAAGCAGAGGATTAGACTAGAAATATCCCCAAGGCCTCTTTCAGTCCAAATTACTCTTATGACAAAATATTACTTTCAAACATTTCTCATGTATTTCTGTCACTTTTAGTTCATTATTTTAGGCTTTTTAAGGGCTTCTCCAGTACTGTAACCCTCTAAGTTTTATCTCCATTGACAAATCCCTAGACCAGACAAGCATTATGAAGATGCATTACAAACGACAAAATATAAAATATCTCATGTAAAAACAACTAAGAGGAGACGCATATCCTTTGCTAATGTTAAATAGTAAAGGCAAGTAGAACCAGTACCCAGCAGAGTACATGGGCCAAACATGCTTAATGAAGAGTCAGCTCCACTTTACATGCTGTCCCAGACCTCCTAGGACAAGTCTTTCAACTTGTGACATTTTCTGTTGCAGACAGCATAGCACTTACTGGAGTAAGCCTGGCCACTTCTGGATGTTCCACATAAAAATTCTTCTCAAACTTGGGCAGCTCATTTAAATCCCATTTTTTCTTACGTAAACGCTCCCCTGGGTTACCAAATTTTTTCGGAGGAAGAGGACCTCCACGACTCGCTCCAAACCTGTGAATGTGAATGTTAGTTATTAAAAAAAATACTACCAGTATTTAAAAACTATTCTAAAATTACTCTGGAATTTTCTTAACCATTTTCCATTGTTTTTTCCCCAAGCTGACACAGGAGCACAACACTCCAGCAAGTCACCTCCCTCCAATTACTATGATGGTATAAAACTTCTTGAAATAACATAAACCTGCTTTGGGATGGTTCTGAATCTAAAACCATGTTACTGTAAATCACCCCTTTAAAGCTCCTGTCTGTAGGATATGGCTGTGTGTACGCCTATAGCAATTGTCTTGAAACTGACAGTGCACTTAAACGTAGCTACATAAAAGGGATGAGAAAAACCTCTCCTTTCAAGTTCCTTCTCCCTCTCTCAAGGTTAGTTTTACAATAAATACTTATTTCACTATCTTCCCCTCTCTATCTTCTCTCCTTTCTTATCAAGAAGTATGCCTCAAATGAAAAACAGCACAGTCAAGAATAGAAAGTAAACAAGTCCAGTCAAGCCTGCAAGTCCATCTGTAATTCTCTAATCAACAAAATTTTTAAAAACCCTTGTTTTAAAACACAGACTAACAGGAAAAAAAAAGCCAAAAAATACCTGGGAAAAACCATATCCTCTCTAAAATGCACTGTGATGAAGATGGAAGAAAGTAAGAAGTTAATGTTCACACAAAAAATTCTAACTAGCAGAACAATTCAAAAGTTTATTGCTCTTTTTCCCTAAGTTTTCTCTCTCCAGTTAATTTTATATACTTCAGAAGGTTAAGAACCAACTGTAATGACTAGCTAATGCAATAACCAAAACAAGAGCTTCTCTTCTGGCAGTAACCTGTAAAAGGAACTAAAAGCCCAGTGGCATGAAATTATTATTTACTGCAAATATCATGAATTGTATTTTAAAATAACACACACAAAAAAAATTACAGCACTTTCATCAGTATTGTACAAACTCAGCAGGAAGTATTTTTCCAAATGCTATCAAGTCCATTTCTGTCCTAAAGCTACAGCTTTATGCAAAACATGAACTCATAAGACATGTCCATTTCAAACAACTTTTAGACAGCACAACCAAAATGTCTGCACCTTACCCAGGTAGGCCACTAGTAAATAAAAAACTGGTAATGAAATAAACTGAAAGCAACAAAAATCCCTAAGCAACATTCTTTCAGGAGTAACCTGTGGACAAAAGAGGGGGTGGAAGAGTTACCAAAAAATAAACAAGAGCTGAAAAAAAATTCTGAATTATCTAAGTACAAGGCTACCTGCTCAAACATTAAGTACATTTGTTCTTTAAATCATTTCCCAACAGAAACTATAAATTATACTGACTAAGAGACCAAAGAAACAGAACTCAAATCAACATTTTAACAGGAAGAAGTGGTTAAATTGTTGGAAAAGCTACGTATGGTATAACTTAAAACCTGCTAAGCTAGTTTTAAAATGCTGCGCTGCAACTGTGCATTAGGCTTCTTTCCTCTCCTATAAATATCCCTTATTTTCTCATCTGTGTGTCTTTCAGATCCCCCAGACAGCCTGCAGTCATCAATTTTTCTCATATGAAAAACACTGAAACACAGTTTCAAAAATGCATTTAAGCATTATGTTTCCATTCAGGACAAAGAAAGGCACAGACTTTCATTTACAGGGACATTCACCTTTAGTGATGGTGCTTGTTACTGATCATGCTAACTAGAGGTCAAAATGTCAACAATTTCAGTACCCAAGCAGTTCCCACAAAACCCATAACCTCATTCAAGTCCACCGGAGGTTCAAAGGGTCAATGATTTCCCTTAGAAAAGGAAACATGACAGGGCTGATTGCAAGACTGGACACTGCAACAGCTATGAAAACTTGCTCCACAGCTATCCCGAGGGAAAAAATTATATATTCTACACAGAAGGCACATAGCTCCATTTCTCCACTCTTATACACAATATGCCTGGGTACTGACCTGAAAGAAAGGAGCCCTACAGCAGCCCTTGAACGCTCTGTGGGGGTTTATTTGCTAAACTGGCAGTAACTGACACATCACATTCTGACTCCAAGCAAAATGAGATTCCAACTCAAATTAAACGGATTTAAATCTAGTATTTCCCTGGTTTGCCAACAGCTCCCTCTTCAAAGGTATATTCAGGCTGGCTCAAAACATTTTTCTCCAGTATTACTGGTGCCATCATTTCTGGGACAGAACTGAGTAAACCTGATACATTCTAGAGCAAAACATAACCATTTTCCATCTTAAGAGGTCACCTACAGCTCATTCCTGACAAGAGAAAACCAGAAAACTTGTATGTGATTAGAAGAAGTGGTGATAAACTTTCAAATGGTGCTGAACCAGCATACTGGGTGGCCCAACATTTCATACAGATTACTTATGAAGCAAATGCTTGTTAGTGGTTAAATATTTTCACATCTTAAAAGGTTGTATGTAACAAATTGAATCCTGATGCACTAAAGCTTCCAGAATAATATGTCAAAAAAAAGATTTTTCATGCAAATGCCCAAAAACTTCACAAAGAAGCATGTAGGCACTTCTTTTACTCATGCAAAACCCCTGATCTAAAAGAGAAGCACCCACTCTAATTAAAGACTTGTACAGAAATTGAAATTACACTAATTTTAAGGCACATCAAGTGTTGTGTCAACGCTATGGCCACTAATCTTTTAAGTAACTGCATATAATTCTGCATACTCAAACTCACTCACTAAACTCCAAAAACAGCTGTGGTCTGATCTATCTCAGACTTGCCAAAGCGCTCACTCCAATGTCCTTGTGTTAATCTGAGCTGGAAATCTCTTAGCAAAAAAATACCAGAACCCTCCTCTCTGTGAAAAAAAAAAAATATGAAAGTATCTTTTCATTTCAGAATGTTAAATGTGGGTGTAAGATAAAGCAATGATACAACTATCTCCCTCCACAGATGACGAGAAACCGAATGTCAAAGTGCATTGCAATGTATAGCAAAATATTCTTTAATCTAACAGTGGCAAGGGAAAACAAGAGCAAAAGGAAGTGGAGGAGAAAAAAACCGGAGAAAATGGAGAGAAAACTCATTAACTGATATCCAGCTTACCATATAGCAGAACCCACATGGTATGTTTTTTGCAAACCCTTGAGAACTACCCGTGATCTGAAACTGCCACTCTCAGAAATTAGTTCTAACTTTCTCTTTAAAAAGGCCAGGCACGAACGCCTCATTACTTGCAACCCTTAGAAACCTCGAGACTCAATCTAGTTATGTAGTATAACGCCACTGGATTTACTGCTGTCATTCCCAGAAGAAAAAAAAATCACATCAAATCAAACCTGCAAAAACCTTTTGCAAGCCAAACCTCCTTTAAATAACAGATTCAAAAGTATCAAGCACTAGGCCTTTACAGAACCACACAAACAATTTCTGGAGCGCTATGTAAGCCTGGCTCAAGTGTGGAGCAGCACCACGGTTCACCGAGATCAGCCTCCCGAGCACCCAAGCCCCCCGCATGGCAGCGTTTCCAATCCCATTTCCTCTCACGATAAACCTGGGAGCGCATCTGAGAGATCTCTCCCCCACTGCCATCTTTCCACTAAGTCCAGAAGGAGCAATGACAACCAGAAGGGCAGACAGAGGGACAGCCAGCCCTGCCAGGGCCACCGAGACCTTCGTGGCTTGCGGAGGGGGAGGGTGCCACGGGTCTTGCGAGGTAAATAAGGGGGCTGGCAGAAAATAACCAAGGGGGCAGGGTGGATGCAGGCCTTAAAACTGCAAGCAAGGCTCAGAATTAGTTACACATGAACGGTGGAAAAGCTAAATAGAAAAAAAAAAAATTAAAACCCACAAAACGCTCAAAACCCACCACCCCGCCTTGGGGACAGATAAGTCTCCAACTATCCCCGCCTCCACATGAGAATCTACGGGAGAAAATCCTCACAAATGTAATCTTCACTCCCCCAATACCGCCACTCCAACCCCCCCCTACCCCCGGCCTCTCCCCCGTCCCCCAACGCAAGCGTTCGGCTTCCCCCACCGCCCCCCGCCATGCCGACCCCCCCCCCCTTACCCGCCGCGGTCTCGGTCGCGGCCCCGGTCCCCGAAGCCTCTCATCGCCCCCGGAGGGGTGGGCGAGAGGCAGCGGAACGCCGGCCGTGGGGACGGCGAGGGGCTGGGGGTACGGGGAGAGGGTCCAGCCAGGGGAGGCTGCGCCTCGGAGGCCTCGCTTTGCGCCACCTCGCCTCTTTGCTGGGACACAAAAGGAGAAGAGGTGGTCAGTGGGTCCGAGACCCGCTGGGCGTCAGCGGCCGGAACGGCGGGGCTCTCGGTCGGCTCCAGGGCCCGGGCAGTGTGGAGACAGCAGCGTCTTCTTCCTCCGCGCTCCCGGCACAAAATGGCCGCCGCCGCCCCGGCCCGCTTCGCTTACGTTACGGGCCGCCCGGCGCTGCGCAAACCGCGGCCCTCCGAAACACCTACGCCTATTCACGGAATCCAACTACGCACTAAGCGCGGTCGACGGAACACCGCCCCGTGCAGTAGCAGGCGGGCTACGAAAGGTGCGTAACGTTCTTTACTTAGAGCCGGGCTCCGAGTGAGGAAGGCGGAGGGGGGGAGTAGCGCTATTCCCCAAAGTCAGCTGCGCAAGGAGCGCGCTCCGTAACCTCTTCTGCACGGCGGGGAACGCCTGGGCCGCGGCGCACGTTACGTAAGTTCACGGCGTACGCAAGGTGCGTAACTGAAGCTGGAATAGGGCGGGGAGAGTCCGGTGCGCTTGGCGTAACATTCTTATGCCGACCGTGCAGACTGGGCCGGAGGGTTACGCTGGTTATGCAGAGGGTTTGAAGAATACGGCCCGGCAGCTACGCGCCCACGGGCTCCGCTGAGGTGGCAGCGGGGTTGGGGACACAGTGATGGGACAATGGCGGGACAATAACGGGACACTGGGCGGCGGGGCGGGAGCGGCCCCTTGGACCTCCGTGGTGGCTCCGGCGGGCCGAGGTTACTCCGTGTCAGATGAGCAGGAGGATGTTGGGGCGGCGCTGGGGCAGGAGCAGAGTGACAGCAGCCATGATGTTTGCTGTCGCCTGAGCGCCAGCAGGCCTGAAGAGAATTCCCCATATGAGCCAGAGACGCCTCGCTGAAAGACAGAATAATCCACGAGGCGATTACGTGGCACAGGCCATAAATCCTTTTGTGCTGAGTGAGCGTGTCCTGGCACAAGGAGCCGTGTCCCATGGATGGTGGGGTGACACCAGCCAAACCTAGCCCTGGCTCACACTGTGTTATCGCTAGCACCAGTGCTTTCCGGGCTGTCAGGTTATCAAAAACTGGTTATGCTGGCAGAGGGGAAAGCGAGTCCCCTTTACTTTTGGACCTTGGTTAAAAAAACCAGCCTAGAACGGCACACAAATTACTGTTTTAGTTTCACATGCTATATATAAATATGTATGTATGTATCACATGTGTGAGAAAGCAAAAAGTAATCTGAGTGCTTAAAAATACTGGGAGAAACCTGGGTCTTTTTAAGTGGGTGGCAGGGAGTCAAGGGATACTGCACGCTCTCACTGACATTGGGTATTTGGCCACTGGATACAAATGCCTGGTATGGGAAAGCCTGGAATGTGCAAGGGACTGGACATTGCATTAAATAACAATGGCTGATCCATTCCTGGCTCTCTCAGATCAGCCAGCCTCCCATCCTCTGACTCTCTAGACTTTTCTCCACTGTGGAAAACCATGCTTCACCTCAGGAAAAATACCAACTATCTGTTAAGAAACCACTTAAGGAAGGCGAGCCTCCTAGGTCTGTCACAAGGAAAAGCCTGGCTAAAATGTCAGGCTTCTCTTGCATGGATTTCTGGTCATTGCTGCCTTTTTACTTGATGTTATCTTACATGCATTTGTTAATCTAAAAAAAAAAATTCTTTTGCCAATGAGGACAAGTTCTCTGACCAGATATCACAATTAGACTCATTGACTCCTAGTAATTACCAGAGGACAAAGGAAGACTTTCCAGTTATATCTCTGTGTGTGTGTATGCATGTATTGTTTAATTTTTTTAAAAACAAGCAATTCCATGAGCTTTAGAGATATTGCAAACAGAATTGTTATTTTGGCCCCCAATGCCCCGTTTCCCTCTTTATTCTCAGCTTCTCCTTGTGCCCACTGTGACCTACACCTCTGGCTAGTTCAGAGCTGGCTCCCTCAGCAAGCTGAATCTTAAATGCCTTTTCCTTGGTGTAAGAGCTGGTGCCAGCCTCTCTCTCCTATCTAGCCACTGGATTTAGTCTTTTTAATAGTAACAATATTTAATATGATTTAATAGTAATCTTTAATATTCCTACTTATACTAGAATAATGACAAGCTAATTAGATCAAGTATTTTTCTTTAGAGAATTAGACAAAAGGTTTTAAGGTGTTGGGTTGCGCCCAGATTATTTTTCTCATGAAAGATTGATGAGATTTTTGAGAGAAGAGTTTAATTCAAAGCACCCAAACATAGTCAGACTTATGTTCTAATTCATAATCTTTAACTTTATTAAGAACAGATTTAAAACATTCTGTCCAAAAAGTAGAAAATTCTAAATAAGAACATAATCTAGTCAAGATAAAAATGCTTTAAAACTTATTTTTAAAACTACTTGTTCCTCTAAAGTACATGAAAATCCATCAAGTTCTTGAGCTGTTGTTCCTCCCACTGCCTCTTCCATCTATGTATGTCAATTTTAAAACTGAGTTTATTCCTATTCTGTTCCATTTCACACTGTTAAATTCTACCACTTAGGCTTTGAAATAAATTAAGAAGGAGTATATTCACTCTCATGTGAAAGAACAGGTTTGATTTTCACAAAACATAGGAAGAGGATTCCAAGAACAATTCACAGTCTTATTACTTAAATCTTTGTGTGCTAAAAGTTCAATTGAAAAACGAAGATCCTAAATGAACCAAATTCTAGTTCAGTAAAAATGAACTGTACAAAGTTCATACCAGTGTTCTCCCAAAATATCTTAAATAGTTCCCAAAATCCACAAACGCAGCCAAGTATTCGTCGACCTTGCACAAATCTTCATCCCAACTACTCAGCTGTTTTTTTAGCTGTACATTTGCATCATTTTTCACCTATTCTTTGGCATCCCCAATCCCTCCAGCAGTTATTGCAAATGTGGCTTCGTTTTCAGGCATCTCAGGGCTGGGAGAAAAAGAAACAAGAAACTTGTGGGTTTCTCCACATAAAATGCAGTTGTGAAATAGTCTCCAAAATATTGTGGGTGTGAGCAACCTGGAATACATCAGTGCCTTTATACCTTCCTGCAGACTGTAGAATGTGATCAATATCATCAGGATCAGAAAATATTAAATTGTTGTGTCAGGAAAACTCAGGAATTTAACATGTCCGGAATTTTCCTGCCAAGGGACCACCAGTTCTAGCAAATTATTTGATGGTCTTCGTTAAGAGCTGAGCATCTAGTAGGATTTATGATGAAAGATTATGTAATTTAATGTATGCAATATGCAAGACAACCTTAATTAGTTGCTTAATCTGTTAATTAGTTTGTCCTTTCAGATTTTCTCCCAATATACCACCATCCAGAAAGTTTCAATACCTTGAACTTTGTCACCTTCCCTCCTGTGAGGGAAAGGTGGTTTACCTGTCATAGATCTTTGCAATACGCAGCTCCCCTCTCCCTTTCCTCAAACTGATCCTGGTTGTCGAAGCATGAGCAAGGATGTGGCCCCCAATGGGCTTTTTTGGGTCTGCCTGAAAGCTGAATTGGCAAGAAAATTGTGGTGATTCACTGTGCAAATTCCAGAGGTTAATACTGTGATTAACTGTCAGACTGAGCCCTATTCAACTCAGTAATGAATAATCAATAGGGAAATATATTAGAAACCCGACTTTAACACATTTGCCTCAAGATAAGATGTTCAAATGTTCAGTGCTGGCATCATTTTCCTGTCATTAAATTCAAGAGGCTCAAGAAATGCACACCTTAAACATCCCATTTAAGCTGCTCCAAAGGAGAATGTGGTGCTTTTTCAATACTTTTTATATCTTGTTCTCTTTAAGTCATAGTGAAATCACACCACCATATCAGGCAGCAGATAAATGTAAAAAAGCTCATTCCAAAAACCAAGAGAAACTTACAGGTTTACTGTAAGTTACATTTACATTTACTTATGATTCCTAATACCACAGGGAACAACGACCAATCTGAGCTTTCATTTCAGTGCCTCTTGCTCCATACAACCTCAGTTCTCATCTCTGTTCAATACATAATACAAAACACAGGAAAGTTTTTTAAAGGAGAGAGAAAAAGTATCTTACGTCATAGTTGCTCCTGGGTCAGCAGTCATCTGGTTGGTCACAAACACGGCCACGTTATATTCTGCAAGAGAAAACATTGCAAAGAAGGTAGACTTCATCCAATTAGAATTCCAAAATATTCTCTCATCCATTGTAAAAGCAAGGCTTCTGCTGAAGCACTTCAAATTTCAAGTGAATGAGAAGAAAATATTCTTTATGACTGATGGCTGAAGCTAATCAGGGGCCAGCCTAGATTTGCTCCTGTGTGGCTTCAGCTAAAATATACCAAAAATGAGCACTTTTCAGAATTCCAGTGAACAAGTCTTTCTCAGTTCCCATTTTCTCTGTTGGCTCCCTGCCCTCAGCTCCCTCTCCTTCACTGTATCTGTTTGCTTTTTTTTTTTTTCTTAATGAAAAAAGCATTTATTCATTCCTCATCAACATTTCTGAAACATTCCAAAGAGAAGGAACTCTGTTCATCCTGTCAACATCCCTCAAAGCATTGCAAAGCACTGAGAAAGTGGCAAGAGGCATGACTTTTTTATTTCTCTGTGTCTTCATCCTCTTTTCTATTCTTTGTCTTTCTTTTGTATTTAGACTGTCAAAATTTGGGGAAGACAATTACTTTTACTGAATATTTGTCCAGCTCTATAACCTATTATCTCATTTAAGGCTTGACAGTTGTCTAGGTGGTTATGCTACAAACAGCTACTCGTAGTGACTCCAGCCCATGTTTTCCATATCTTGGAATGTTTCCCTTACCTTCTGATATTTTTTGGAGCCTTGACAACATCTGAGCTAATTTCTGTTGTCGTTCAGCCAACTCTCCGCGACCACTGAAATCCACACGGAAAAGTGCCATTATGGAGTCAATGATCTGCATTGTAATCGTGCTAGATGAGTACAGCAAAGAAAACAGAACACTTATTCTGAAAACAGTAAGCATACAGAAAGAAAAATCTTTTACCAATAACTTGAAGATACCAGCTTCCTCATGGAACTTGGCTGCTACATAGTCAAGCAATTCCATCTGGTGTTCACCTAGTGGAAAGCAGAGTTACCAAGAGAAATTAGGACCAGAAAGAACTCTGAAGGAACTAAAGCCTGAAATTCAAAATTCTGCTTTAAATGTCTATACTGGTTATATCTTCACTGCCAGCAGTTTTAAATCCAGTGCCCAGTAACAATCTACTTTGCAGGTTCCAGTTTCCTCTCACCCATCTCACAAAACTTCTTTGTGAAAATCTTCACTCTGCATGAAGACAACTGTTTTTTTAAGAACTGAAAAGCAATTTAAACGTTTTAATTAAGTGTTGAATTATATGACACACAGAAAATGTTTTGATCATATTATGTTTATGTTGCACTCTTAAAGAAGTCCCATTTCAAACTTTCTTGAAGTTTTAAAGCCGTGTCTTGTGACAGAGTGTGTTGGAGCTGTTAATAAACTGAGAAGTGTTAATAAACTGAGAACTATTAAGATAGGTACCTGAGAGAAAAAAACCCTAGATATCATGCCAGTTGCAATAATGATCTTACTGGTATATGCACGTGCATACAGCACATTGTCAAGTACTGCCTCGTGGTCGACATTGAAGCGATCAGCAATGTCACGCAGGCGGTCTGGTCGGCTGGCATTACTCAGAGTTAAGGATTTCTCCCTGTGCAAACCATGCTCTGAAAATAATAGAACTCCATTCCAAAATAGGACTATGGGAGGGGAAAAAAAAGAAAAATATTTATTTTAGTCCTAGAGAAGACTGACTTTTTGTCTTCAGGCTGTCCCACATACCCTAAAGATAGTTTAGGGCTCATGATGATAATTGTTTTGTGTTTAGGGTTTGAGGCGGGGGGGTTGACATATGGATCTCTGTGCTCTAGGAATTTAGCTGTGAGCAAAACCTGTTTATATACACAGTCTACTGCAAATGTGAAGTGTTAAAAATAGTGTTTAGTACTTAGACAAATTTATCTTGAATAGAAAAGCTGCTATAACCTGTAGGAGGCTTACTAGATCTCAAAAAGCAAAAACCCCATGAACAAACAAACAAACAAAAAACCCAGTTAAAATAAAATCCAGTTCCTAACTCTAATTTTTCCAGGTTAGATTACATCAAATGACAGAAGAAAAACTCACTTCCTTGAGGGCCAGTACACACTATGCTCTCCAGGATTTCTGTGCCAGTCATGTTTTACATGTATGAAGCTATCAGGAGCCTTCCATTTACTTATACAAAGTAAACTGTCTTTCCAGTTTATCACACCTGTAGCTTTTAACAGTCCAAAAGATACAAAGTGTTTTCAGTATCAATGAAGATAGTCTTTCCACCTGTGTAGCCATTCGGTCCTGGGAGCTGAGCTGTCACTACAGAGAGTCATAGAAAATCAAAATGAAAAAGCAGGAAAAATATTTTCTTACTCCATCTATTATTACTTTTGGAATAAAATACAACTGTTTATCCGTATCGCAAACAACTGTCAGTTTTAATCAGTGAAAATCAGGAGTATCTTGTCTTACTGCCATCTTGGGAATAAACTCAAGCTGCTTTTCTAGATTGCAGATCAGATTAGCTTTAATTAATGGTGTCAAAACTGTTTGACTCAGTACTATCACTAAATCTGTATATTTTAGGGATATTATTAGTAAGTTCTTACACACAAAGCATCCTCTTAATCCTCAGCCCAAATAAATTCTATTGACTTACTAGGCTCTTTTTCCAGCTGTAACTCATATGATCAAAAATTCTTTGGATATGGATTTTTCCTGATGTGCAAATAGTTGCTGATTGTGGGTTTACTCTCTTTGGAGTGAATAAGCTAAAATACTCAATCCAGTTGTAATCATTCTTGCAAAAGGGTATTATTCTGCTGACCATTACACTGCACTAACCAGAAGAGACCTTATTTTTCTAGAATATGCCATATTTTACTTTACAATATAGGGTTCATTTAAGAGAATTTGCCAACCCAGTGTCTCATAATTCCAGCAGCATTAACAGTTACATAAGTTGTTGTTTACTACTATTTACACATAGAGAGACACCTCTGGGAAATCAGAGTCCTGTTGTATTTGGCACTGCCCAAATATGGTGACTGCCAAAGTCTGTTTATCCAGTTACTGATAGCCAGTAGTATCCTTAGAGTGTCCTTTCAGAATATCATATTCAGCAAAACCTCTTGAAACCAGTCAATGAGTTGCTGAGAAAAAAATTTTGCCTCTGCCCTTTTTTGAGCAATGCCCCCATCTACACGTGACCCATATTTGAGCTCTGCTTTTCCGGATGGTGTGTTTCACTGGTTTATCTAAGACCGCCTATTATCTTCACTCTCCTTATGGCAAAACTTTCATGGATGTGAGCAGTATTAAATAGTAACCATTTACATGAGTTCTCTACTCGAACACAGTTAAAGGAGGTAAGAGTCACCAAGGTCTGTTTCACTGTATTTCTAGAAATAAAAGATTCTGACTTGTCTCTGTGTTTAATTTGGATACAGTTGTAAACAATGGATTCACTGAGAAGAAACATCACTCTCTTTTAAGGTATTATACCTACCACAAAGAGTGTGAGATAACTGGGTTTTACCTGTCCGAAACTCTGTTAAATAAAGTAAAGGAAAAAAAAAGAGTCAGGGTTTTCTTTTTGCAAGTTTGACAGATTCAGGAATTACTGCAGTTAGAAACACTCTTACTTACGAAATTCACCTCAGTCTCTACCTTCTAAAATCATTTAACCTCAATTTCTAAATCATACTCTGTGCAGGAGAAATGTGTTACATGAAAAGCAAAATCTGAAATGCTTTAATTTGATCATGCTTGATTGCTAAAGTAATTTATTCTCTTGTGTATAGAAGTTAAAACCACATGGCACCTGTGAAAAAGTGATAATGGGGGCAGAATGGGGAAGAAATGGTTGATTCCATTAACCTAGCCCAGTTTCATTTCCAGTAAAATGATCAAGGGGAAGCTTACAAGTTTATTAATCTCATTCTATCAAATCACATTAGTTTCCAGTTTATCTTTTCTAAAGGGAGGAGTATTGTGTTTTATGAACTCTTATTGCTGAAGTGTCAAGCTAATCAGGTGTACTATAATAGCAGCTTAATTATCATTTCAAAATCTTACATAAAATGCAATGTACCTTAAGTGTGCATAACTATAATACCTTTTGTGGCAATTTTGTTACTGGAAAGGAACACACAGCATCAGGGAGAACTTTGGCATGTTAGTAATAGTCTTAATAATGCTATGTTGTACTGAATCAGCATGCCCAGTAATGATTACTCAGCTCAAACTTGGTCTGCAAGCAAATGAAGAGGAAAAATGGAAAAACATTTGGAGAAGTGAATTATTTCTTCTTGCACTCAGGTAGGTACTCATCTTTGTAACTGCAATGTGGTAAATTTGATAGAAGCAATCCAAGTTGAATTAACATATAAATTAAGTTGCAATTCTTTGTTTGGTAATACTCATTTAATGGGGTTCTCTCACCTCCAAAGGCCTCAGTGATTGCCATGCTTTCAATCCCACCACCCAGAAGTTTACTGCAGAAAAGGAGAGGATTATGATGTAGTCAAACCCAAAAACAAAAAAAGGAGACATTTTTACTACTTTAAAGAAAGCAATTTCTGCCCTAAAGCCCCTCACTTGATGCATTAAGTGCAGGGCACTAAATGATCATTGATTCATAAAGAATTAATTCTGTCTTTACCTCCCTTTTTGTGTGCAAGGGGAAGATCTATAGAAATTACTACTTGGAAAAAAAAAAAGGAGAGAAAATAACATTTGAAAAGATAACATTCCATAAAAATATCTCAAGGGAGGACTTGAAGACATGCAATTTTGACCTGAAACCTGCAGATTATTTTGATAGGTGAAAAAATGATACTTTCAAGATTTCTGGATGCAAACTATTTGTTTACAGTGACTGTACAAAGTCAAGTTTCCCCTCAGAAAAGGAGTTGGTTTTGGTGTTTATTGATGGAGGCTTCTTTAAGCCAGCACTAACTCCAAATGCAAGGGGATTCTGTGTGTCCTAGCTGAGTATATATTCCCTTATATTTCTATGTCTCATTAAAGACAATGAAGATGATTATTGGGAACATTTGGATGAAAGAAGGATATTAGAGATAAGCTTACTCAAATTCCTGGCTGCCAGTGGAAATATGAAAGACCATCTTCCGTTTTTCACTATATTCAAAGGCAGTGAGGAAGCCTGGTTCCTAAGAAAGACCAAAGAGAACGCAAGAGGTTTATATTAGCTTTAACCTGAAGTTAAAAGTGCAATATCCCACATAAATATCTTCTTCTCCCCCTAGGCTCATTCACATGGGTTAGGTATAAAAAGCACCACGGCATTCTTGTGGTTGTTGTGGAATACAAAGCATAAAACCTTAGAGTAACAGGCAGAATAATTTTCAAAATTATTTTTATGATGCAATGGGAAACCTGCTAAAAGAAATGTTGCACACCATTTTGGAGAGGCCAGCATAAGCAAGCTCAAACTCTCAGGAAAGTGACTGGCTTACAACAAGCTTGTTTGCAGCTTCTTTAATCTTGTCCACTTTGGCCTCTGAGAGCCCCTTCACATTGCACAGCGCCCGTCTTGTGGTCATCTGGATTCCTTTGATTGTGCAAATCCCAACTGCTTTCAGCTTTTTAATATCTGCTACATTCTGCAAAGAAATTTCCTTTCTGTGAGTACTTAGGACAGTTAACAACTGGAAGGTGAAGTAAACCTTTGAAACATATTTTAAATTTACGTTCATATGCATGTGTTTTCACCGAAAAAGAAACAGATTTACAGTAAACTCTTCGTTGTGTAGTTTGTGGCACCAACAAACAAAATTTTGAGTAACATTGGTGTGAGGGATCATGGTGCAGAGAGCAGCTCCTGGTGGTTTTGAGAGAAAGATGTCTGGGTATTTACTTCTCCCTGTTCAGTGTTGTTTTTTCTAGATCAAAGCAGATAGTAAAGAAACAGTACAGAATGATTGCAGATAGGGTGGAGCCCAACCTAGGACACCCTGTAACACTCTGTTCTTAGCAGAGATAATCTGTAAATGAGATAATGGGGTGGTGGATAACTGGGAGCTGATTCACAAGGATCATTGGAAGCTGAGTGTAACTGCTGTGCTGTTTCTGCATGTCCAGTTTAAAACACATGTATATCCTGCAGATCTGACTGACACTTTGGGCTGGAGTGAGCTACAAGTTTTTAATAAATTTGGAACAGCATGACTTCAGACAGCACCCTACTGACATATTTTGCCTTCCCTCACCTCATTTTATGATTCTGATATCACTGGAAATTTAAAAGCAAGAACAGATTACTCACAAGAAAGCATACTGTGTGAAAGGTGTGGGATAATACATCAATTTACCGTTTCTGGCCAAAATTTTTCTTAGAAAAAAATGATGAACTGGACATATAATCTATTTATCTAGAGTGTGTGGGTGCATAGAGCATAAGAAGGGAAGGGGGTTGTGTGAGAAATTAGTCATGTTTATTTGGAAGCTTATTTCTCATCCTGTGATATGTGTGTGACACTCAGCAGAGGCTGAAGGGTAACAGCACCTTAAATCCTACCAAACACTTTTGATCACTGAACCACAGTCTCAGTTGTTCTAATCTGATATTCTTTTTGGGCACACTGGCAGATCCAATAAATATTTTTCTCTCTACTCCTTGGAAAAAATTCTAAACCCACAAAAATTATTTCTTCAGGTAAATGAATTTAACAGATATGGCTTATCATATGTTTGCATAAGGCTTTTAACTAGCACAGCTGAGAGCAAAAACTTTCTCTGAGGTGTGGAATAATCACTTGGAAGAAAGAAAAAATAATGGAAAGGAGCAGAAAACCCTTACTAACCCCAGAAGAATAGCCTAAGTCATTATTCTTAGTTTTCAAACTCTTTCATACATTTGTATCATTCTGTGAATGCCATGCCTCGTTTTATACTGACAGGGTAGTACAGCTGCCTTCCAGCTCAGGTCACACTCTTTGGTCAACTTGTTCAATTTTTAAACCAGTAATTTGTTTATTTTTCATATGTTGCCCCGTAGTTTGAGCTCCCAACCATGTGATCCTTCTTCAGAACTAAAAAGATTTTAAATCTGCCAATGAACTGCCAGTAAAAAAAATTGCCAACAGTTGCACTGCTGACATGCTCAGCCCAGTATCTACAGTGCTGACTAATGATGAATCATTGTGACATGTCCTCCCCATCTGTATCTGTCTGTAGTCATTTTTATTAGAGTTAAAACTCACTTACTTCAGGCAAACCCAACTTTCTACTCTGCTTCTATAACCCTAAATATAACAGGATTCCAATCCATGAGCCAGCCTCCAAATGAACACATAGTAATTGTAATTCAAATAAATAGGTGATGTTTATGTGATGATGGTAACAATGATAGGAATTCACATTTGATGAAGAAAACAAACCACTTATTTTTCTAGCTACTAATATTTTCCGCACTCCTACTCTACCCTCTGCACCAGCATGCTGAAAATAGTGTAGCAACAATTGTCACAGTGTAATTTCACAGGCACCAAAAATGCAGGAGTAATTACAAAGATTGGCAGGAACAGGAAATAATCTATCACACAGTTTTCAAATAAATTAGCAAGCAGTTGGTTTTTCAAGAGTGCTAGGTGCTAAATACTTTGAGTATCTTGACACTTTATTTAGGAATCTGATGTGAATGAGATTTTCTAAAAATCTGTCTTATCACCAGAGGCAAAATTTGTCTCCACTGACTAAGTTAGAACTTATTGCAAGGAGGAATTTCAGTTTTTGTGCATCGATGTGTATACAATTTTGGAAACAACCTTACAATAGCTTTTCAAGGACAGTTCTGTGTGATCAAGTGATTGCTAATACTTACAATTCCATGCTTCTGCAGCAGGTCGATATCCTGAAAAAAGGATTCCTAAACAAAATAGCAGAAAAAAAATAGATGTTGCTTTTTCTTGTTATTACATCTAGCTTGCTACGTGACTGTTTCAGATTTGTAAACATTTATTGATTTTTCACAAATACATAACTTATTGGACAGCTGAAATAAGCAAAGCCATAGTGAGCCAGAAAGGCCTACACGTTTCCTATCATTTTCTCCATAACGTGTATCTTCACAGGCAATTAATCCTCTGCTGTGCTAATAAAACTTCTGTTATTATCATCATCTGCAGCTTTTCTGCCATAATTTCTCACTCTTTTCATGCTGATGATCATTCCTCAGAAGCAGAAAATTAACTGAAAGTCCCCTTGCATTTAATATGGAAGTGTAAAATATGATGAAATAATGATAATCCCATTAAAAACTGTGCATAGCTTTTGAAAGGTTAATGAAGATTACTTGAAGAGTCAGGCTGTACAGTGACTAGGGGAAGGAGATTTTCCTGATAGTAGACTGGAACAACATTTAAAATGCATTGAACTCCCTGATAGTTTTTGGGGACCTCCTGTCCCTCCACAGATTTCACAAAGCTATCAAATACCTTTAAACATAGTTTTCAATCAATCATAAATTTACCTCGTCATCCTGGTATCCTGGTTCTTCTTGGACTACTTGATCCTCCATGGCCTTCATCATGAAAGAGCACGTAATAAAGTATTGATCACTACTGGGAAATGCAAACAAAGACAGTCATGGGGAGCCAATAAATGAGTAAATGTCTGTTAAGGACTTTTAAGAAGTCCTTGAACTACAGAAATCTGTCAGTATGACATCATATATGGACTTAAATTTGGATTCTGCTCCCAACTCTTCATTATCTGACCTACCAGACCAAAAGGAGAAAATCTATGGCTTTACTCAGATGAACCAGTTTGGCTAGAAAGGGCTTCACAGGTATTAGGAAAAGAGATCTCATTCCCCTGTGAGAATCTTGGGTCAGAGATGAGTTTTGAAGGTGGGAACATTTAAAATGAATTATCATTAGTGGAATTTATTCTGGTAAGAATGCTAAAGGCAGTTGGTGTTTTTATAACAAAAATCAGCATAGTTGCAGACAGAATGGGTGATGGAAAGGCAATGCAAGGGCTCAGTCTCCCCATTGTAATGTGACAGAAAACCCACAAAACAGTGCTGAGAAGGCTACAGCTCCATAGTGATGTATCTTGAGAGCAGATTCTGTTAAAGCTGTATTTGTTTTGATGTTCTTGCTGAGGTTCAAAATGACCAATAAAAGCTGAAGACATGCAGGTAATGCCTGTAAGGAGTAGGCTTGCATGGAGACAACAAAGGAAGGGTAATAAAAATCTGAGACTTTTATTATGCAAACCAATATACAGGGAGCTCATTTCATGTTTTCTCGTGGTTAACTTGCCATGTCTGTACTCCACCACAGCTTCACTGTCTTCTCTATGTGACTTCCTATAAGCAAGGACTAGAACTGGAATAGGCACTTAGTGATAGCATGGTTAAATAAGCAAAGTGTGGCATCCTTAAATTTTATGAATGCAAGAATAGTGAATACAAAGTAGTTCCTTAGAAATATGATCTTATAACCAAACTACTGTATCATTTTTGTGGTTTTGTAAATGGGTCAAGTTGATTCTGTTTAAATTGTGAGCTTGCCTTTGGCATCCTAAGCTATGAATGATCAAAAGTTTTGTAGACCACCACATCAAAACGTGTGCATGTATTTACTTGTTCATCCTTGTTAACAAAATCCACCAAGTATAAAATGGGCTACATCAAACAAGGTTTGGGATAGTTTAGGCTAAATACCTGCAAAACACCTTTTTTCAACTTCTAAATGGATACTAATTTGCTTGCAAGGATCTTGTGTATATAGAGGCTGGGGAATAAAGGAACAAAACATCAGAATTTCAGAATTATCTTACTCTGTTAGTATCTAATGGAAATATTCTTATAAAATCAGTTGTTTCTGATAGTGTCAGGATATATTTAATTTCTATTTCAAAACCCTCACAATTATGGAGTCACAAATCATGCCTTCACATAATTACAGCAAAACATTAATTAAAAGATACTTTGGGAGATATGAAAAATCCCCTATCTTCAAATACTGAAGGAAGAAAAACAAGTAATGCAAGAGGCATTAAAACTATATTGCAATCTCTTTCTTCATCAAAAACGTCCTTACAAATGCACATAATCCTGCACTTCAGTCACTGCTGAGCAGGTTATGGGATTGTTCTTCTACTCCTCATCCTTAGGCAATTGGCATCTTACAAAAGAAAAACGAGGCAGACCCAGACCTGTGCCTTCCTGCAGGCTATAAGGGAAAACGGAGAAATTATACCTCACCCTATTAAGAGTTTTAGGTACGAAAAAAATCCTGCTCAGTGGAGTGATGTCCTGCTGTTGGTGTGTCGGTACACCTGAAGGATTCCAGTTACCACTGCCTGCAGTGAAGCAGGTAAAAGGGTGAAAATCTGAGACAACAGAGCAAATACATGAAAAACCACCAACAATCTTGTGCCACCTCAAGTACCCAAGGGTAGGTGAGCGAGACTCGGTGCCCTTCCATCCTGTGGGTGTGACAGGGACGCGGTCCCTGCAATTCCCCCTGGGCTTGGGCAGAAAATGGCAACAGAGCTCGGCTCCCAGGGCCGGGGGCGAGGGGCGATCTGACCCCAAGGGGCTCCCCGGTGGGACCTTACGTCTGTTGAGGAAAATAAGTGATTAATCGTCCTCAACACACTGATTTATGTGGCTTTTCTTTGCCAGCTGCCTCCCCATGAGATGTACATTTTTGTTTCCCAAAGCGCGAGGAACCGCTGAATCTCCCTGCCCCGCGGAGCACCGTAACTCCCCATCAAAACTGCAATAGTCATTAGATTCTCAGCTCATGCCCGGGCAGCTCCGGGGGAGCGGGTGGGTGCAGTACCAGGGGCGAAAGCTCCGAGCTCGCCTCGGCCGCCCGCCTTCCTCCTCCTGAGGGCCCGGCCCCGCCGCGTTCCCGCCGGCGCGGCGGGGCGGGGCCGTGAGGGGCGCCGTGAGGGGCGCCATGAGGGCGGGCGGGCGCCGCGCCTCTCCTCAGCGCCGCCCCGCGCTGAGCGACACCTCCATCACCGTCTGCAATCACTCCATCGCCCGTGATTTATCGACTACAGCGCTCGCCGTCTCCCAGGAATGTCGCGTTGCCCTTACTCTACAGCTGGGAAAAGGCAGCCGTAGTTACAACCACGTTGGTTTGGAAGGCGTTTAGTTCGACGCAGCTCTGCCCTTTGTTTTTTCCAGGGTGCCACTCACGCATCTCCCTCAGCAAGGCACACACGGCGTTTTTGGATTGGGTGGCCAAAACCTGTCAGAAATCTGGAAGAGAAGTGACTTGCCTGGAGTCACAGGACAAGAAAATGAGGCTGAGTCATACACATGACTTAATCTGCCATTTTAAAAGGTGCTTTTTAGGATATGAACACTTCTACGAGACATCTGCAGTCTTCTTGGAGACAGTATTTGGAAAGCAGTCGCCCGTTTTAGCTCGCCTCTGGTAGCACAGTTGGAAGAGCACTGCATGTCAAGGAGACATCACAGCTCCTGCCAGCAGGAGGGGTTCCTGGCTGCCCCTTGTGTGGGCGTGAAATGGCAGAAGGGATTGGGGCAGCATCTCAGCCTGTTTCCAGGGGCTTGTGAAAACTTCCCCACCTTCTGTGGGGAGATTAAGAGCACCTTTTCCAAGCCATTTCTTAGCCAAGTCAGGAAACCAAGCAACAAAACCCGGTGCCCGGTGCCATCACCAGCATAACAGAGGAGTGCTCACAGGGTCCCCATTCGAAACATAAAGCGATTTCTGTAAGTACCAAAAGTCTAATCCTGGGAGCCTGAGGCTTTGTCTATAAAGAGGAAGTGGCTGGCACTGCTTTTGAAAAACCACATTATTCCACAAGAGCTATTCCAGAAGAGCACTTAGGCAGACAACCCTTTAAAAGCGAATTCCTTTGCAAAGTATGCTCTTATTCCAGAACAGAATGCACATGCAGAGGGTGACCCTTCTGGTGCTGCTGAGCAGCTCTGCAGCAGATAATACCTCTCTCTGTAAACAACCTTTCCTTCATTATCCTTTTGCTTTGTCGAATGGTTCTCAGAAAGGTCAATGAATGCACAGAATCTGAACACCATTTCCCACTCTAAAGTGCTACTTTGGGCAATAAATTACATTCTACATCTTCAGAACGTTGTGTGATCATTAATTGCTCATTCAGCTTCCAGCTGGTGTTGTACAATAACCCCACAGAGCCCATCCCATTACACATTGGCCCAAGTGAGTAGAGGCATCCCTCAGTCTTCTCCTTCCATTTTACAGGTTCTGCTGCTGACCAGTGCATCTCCAGCTCTGAGGGAAGTACTGGAATGAGACACACCACTGTGATCCACGTTTCCTCTCACCTGAGATCTTGCACCAGTTTGGACAAGAACCAAGTGAAACCATTACCATAAAATATAAAGTATCCAGCTGATTTTTTTCATCCCCACAAACTTCATCCGTTGTTGCAATAGGGAAATCATGAGGGGTTTTGTTGTTGTTGGGGTTTTGTTTTCCATCTCTTTGGTCAGAACTAAGATGAACTGCAAAAGCTCTGTGCGTACAATGGGTCTCAGGGTAGGACTGGCAAAATATCAAATGGCCAAACTTCGTAATTCAAAAAAAATTCTCCTGGAGTAACAGGAGAGCTCTCTTGTTACAATGGAATTACTGGAAGGACTAGAGATGGTGCTGGGAGACTGAGTTATGTCTATGTTGCAGTCTTGAGATCCTTAGGTAAAGCCTTGACAAAAGAACTCAATACTACAATACTGGGAGTGATTCTGCATTAAAAAGACACAGATTTTGCTGCCTCTAATTTATTTTGAGTTAATCAGTAAGGATATGTTATAGGATTAGAGATCTCCCTTCTGTCTATCAAGATGTCCTATCCAGACCATGGTTCAACACTGCAGCTATGGAGGAAGTGATGAATTAGAGGGCTGAGCCCATTGGTATTAAAGAGATGCCAGATCATATTAGGAGCACAACAGATTGTATGTGACTGGAAAAGAAGATAATAGTAATAGCAAAACACCAACTAGAGAATTCAGGAATGGGTGTTTTTCTAAATGAAAAATAAATAATCTGTATGTCAACTATACAAACATAGTAAGTCATTGCAGTCCAAGCACCACAAGATTTACCGTTTTAATAGGTGATAATGAAATTAGCAATTCTTTATATATATAATTAAGAATGACATGATAAAAAAAAGCAAACTGGAAAAAACAAGGCCACTTTCAAGCTTTGTTCTAAACCAAGTTAAAGGATTTATGGAGACACACATCAGTGTATCACATGTGATCTATCAAAAAGGCAGAGGAGATAAGAAAAACTGCCCATTTTGAGAATGCACAAGGAATTTTTTATTTAAGATAAAAAAACAAACTTGTAATAGAGAACAATAGGACTGAAAGGGACATCAAGAGATTATCTAGCTCAAAGCAAAATCAAATGTTCATTTGCCTGGGGAGGCTGTGGATTTTCTTCTATCTTTTGAGAAAGAACCGGACAATTTCAGTGCTTAGCTATCCTTGCCATTACCCTTGTTGTCTACACTTCACTATGCCATGCAATTTTATCTGTAAAAATATGCAGTATATGAGCTAATGTCTACTTTTAAAAGTTCAGGTAACTGAGACACTAATCCTTGTAGGATTTTTTATATCCCAAAAGAGGAAAAAAAGCCAGCATAAGCAGCTCTTAAAAAATTCCCAAACGTGATGGATTATGTGATAGTGTGTACACCTTGCTCTTACCTGTTCATGACCTTTGAGGCTGAAACGTGGAGCCCGGAAATACAGTATTGCCACTCTCAGTAATTTGCCATAAGCTTTGTTATGTCCACTCTCAGGACTGAGACTCGTCAGGTTTGCTTTGTTTGAACTTCTCTCGACCCATCTGTATCTTTTCCTTGTTTAGCTGTGACAGCAGTTTCCATAATTAACCAGGTCTACAGCTAATCTGTTTTACTTCTGTTTATCTGTGTGCGGTACAGCCATCATTCTATATAAATAAAAGTAACAAACAGTTATTCTGTGTAGAAAAAGAGACTGATGACTAGCACAATGATGCAGTGCAGAGAAATGTAGGCCTGGAGCAACAGCAGAAGCCTTGAGAAGTGGGGGCACAAGATTTGCTGAGGAGTACAGGGATATAAAGGTAACAGGTGAGGCACAGACTTGGCACCACTGGCCTGATCGCTGTGAGCAACTCACTAGTGATCAAAGAAATGCTAACCTGGAGCTGGATTTAGGGGTACCAAAGAGAACAAAAAAGAAAAAAAACCAACCAACCAACAAAAAAAAAACAAAACCAAAAACCTAAAAAAACCACCCTAACCACTACCCCTAACCACTACCCTAACCATCTGAGCACATGTCTAACCTAATAGATATCTTTTAAAAATTATCTTTTTAAAGCAGCTTTTTCATTTTTAACATTTCTTTCTGCTTGAGCAACTGGTGCTGCGACCTTTTACAGTTTATCAGTCTCTACACAAAATCTACACAAAAATTGAATCTCTATTTTAATCGCTATTAAAAAAACTGAAATGCAGAAGGTAAAATATATTACTCTGAATCATGAAATGTATACTTTGGGAAGTGCAGGTCTTTTTTTAAACTGTGAGAGCTTTCTAAACAGCTGTTGCAAATTCCAAAATAACTGCTCCTGACTAACTCCACATACATAGATTTTTGTTCTGGAATAAGTGCACCTTGTTCTACTTCAGCTTAATATTAACTTTATGATAAACAGAAGTAACAGACTAATTATGAAATAAGACTGCCCACATATGTAGCTAAGTGGGAGTAGTAATTGCAGTTGCATATATCTGTGTTCATTTGAATTACCTCCAAGATCAGATAAAAATAGGATGAAGAAAGCAATAATAAAATTTATTTTATATGAACCTCTTATCAGTCTTCAGATTTGGTGACAATGCTTCTGACAAGCTTGCATTTGAATCAAAGCTCAGTAACAGGCCTGGTTAAAGTCCATGGGTGAATATCTTCATTTCACTAAGTAAACCAGAAGAATTGGCTAAATGCTCTGCTCACAGATTAAATGGGAAGCCATTCCCCAAGGGAATGAAGTACATCTCATGGCCAGTCCCTGGCACCAGGGGCCTAATCAGAGTGTAGAGCATGGCCAGACTCCTACACTGCCCCAACTAATGCCCCATGTTCCCACTTTCAGAGTGAGACTGAGTTTAGCTTTAACCCAGCAAGGTATTACGATTTGCATTATGATTTGCATTTCTCCTATTTGTATTCCCTTTGGTGCTTTTCTGAACAGTAGAAAAGGAAAGATGGAATCAGACAGCTGGGAGATAAGGGAGAGAGACAGGGAAAGACTGCCTCGGCACGGTGTTGAATCAGTTTTGCCATTTGGTGAACTTGGTCACTGTTACTGTAGACAGAGCGACTTCTCTGGGACTGAATGCAAATGCAGGGGGTAGAATTTGTCTGGCAGCAGCTGAACACATTGGTGCATAATAAAAAATGAGAGAGAAGCAAAAAGGATTTGTTGCGGGAAGCTGAGCCAGAAAACTTGATTTAACTGCAACAACTCATGAGAAAGGGAGTTGAGTTAAAACAAGAAAATGTCTCACGGATGCATCTGCTACGCTGGAGAACACAGGACTCTGTGTGTGTGTTCGTCACATAGAGATTCTGACTCCTAATGCAAACAAACTTGGAAGTACTGCAAATACTGTCTTAACAGCTACAGCCAAAAGAGTCAATGCTTCTTTAATTTATTCCCACACTCACACTGAAAATCAGTCTGAAAAAGACATGAAGCAAAGTAGCTTTATGCACCAAACATAGGGCAGCAGAGTTTTCAATGTTACAGCTGAAAAAAAGCATAATTCATTGGACTTTTTTTCCCCCCTTTTATGCATTCCAGCTCAAAGAAGCTGAGTGCTTCTGTTGTCAAGTAGGGTGAATAATGACTTTGACTACACTGCTCTGTTTTGTACTCAGGACAACGTTTGCATTAACATGCTTTGGAAAGAAGAATGTATTTAAAGTGCAGCTGATAGAAAAAATCAAATTTCTAGGTTATCGCAGATTTCACTGGCCACATCAAAAAATTACATATTACAGGAAAAACTTTTTTAAACTCAGATTTAATTTTGAAGAAATTCAGCACTGGTATTTGAGACATTTTTTCATTTTAAAAAACCCACCAAAATTTGAAGAGCCTCTACTTGGAAAAGGAATAAATTTAACAGTCTTTCCACATCAGTTTGGAAAAGCTTAGGTTTTCTAGCTTAGCCTCTCAGCTGGTATTAGATTTCCTTTTAAACCAACCATGCCACAGAACTGAATGTGCTCTTCCTTTGGCCGGTTTTCTACTCTTGGCTTTGCCTGCTGCTTCCAATTGAGTTTGTATGTAAATCACAGATAAAAACCCCAATCTTGCTCCATTTGTATTCCATGTTTGCCAGGCTATTGGCCACAAGAGATCATAAGCAGTTTGTTTTTCAAACCCCAAAACTTGGTTTGGCATTGAGTGCATCAGCATACAGTTATTTTTACCTTAGATTAATATTTAAAGGTCTCAGGAATTGTAATTTGCTTTAAAATACTCTTTCCTTGATTTTGCTACAGTAGAGCATCAATCTTCAGTAATGGTCCAGCTAATTATTTTCTTCAATCTCAAACCTTTAAACTTCAGAGATTCATTAGCCTGATTATTCTTTTTTAATGCACTGTTCTCCTTTCCTTGGATTAGCGTGGTTTCTTTACCAGGTTTATTGGGAGTAAGTTCTTTATTAAACATTTCTCTGCCCCTATCTGAAAAAAAAAACCTGTTAATCTCTCCTTCTCATGTTTTTGCTGATTTGGTGGTTATAAGTGACATATCTGTGTTTTTGAAACTCTGTGCAGGTGCAGAACTCCTACTCAATAGCAACTCCCACTGGGGTTCAACATACCCCAGTAATTTCTAATGCAGTCTTTCTTCCTATTTTGTCTGTTCTCCACTGTTGTTCAAGTGTATTTGAAAGGATGGAGGACCTGCTTCCAAAGAAAGGAGTAATGTCCTCTCACCCATTCTTCTCAGGAAGACAAAAGAGTTTAAGTGGTGATAGGGAGGGACCTTACTGGCTTAGGGGCAGAATCTGTGAGAAGAACTGATAAAAAAGCACCCCTAAAATGTGCAAAGCAGTCCTGTTTCCACACTGCCTTTACATAAGCAACTGCCCTTAAGAATATATTTTTTTTTGTTTTGCAAGGCATATATGGGTGCCAACAAATCAGCTATGTCAGCAGGAGAGATAAAAATTAACTCAATCTATGACATCATGTCCTATCCATCTCCAAACACTGCGTCACTTCTCTAGGATGAGGTGCTATTTTTAGTCCTCTAGTTTCAAACATATGTTGAGACTGCTGCCAGATGCTTTCCTTCTTATCCTTTTCAAGCTTTGCATCTTGGGTGTGGAGGTCTGAAATACTTTATATTAACAGTCCAGATTCCCTGCGCCTAGCCCATGTCAGTGAATCCAAAACCTAGGGAAGCTATTTTGCACTAAGGCACACAAAAGAACACACACACACACACACAAAAAAAAACCAAACAAAAAACAAACCCCAAAAAAAAACAAACCTTTGATGGGTTCCAGCTGTCTGGGATTGACAAACACATACACATCTGTGTATACACACTCTCCTGATTCACATATGGGGAGCACATATTATAGCATAGCAAAGGCCTTCACAACAACAAGTCTGAAAATTCTTAGTAAAACAAATAGTGTTTAACCTTTTCTTCCCTATTATATACACCAGGAAAAGTCACTGGCTTATATTTTACCTGCTTGGACTTAGAAGATTTGCTTGTTTGATGAGGATGGGACTTGGTAGAAGCTTGTCCATGTCTAAGAAAAAAATTCTGAGAAAAAATTTCAATAATTTACCATATTGTTAGGATTAATGCCTTAATTCTCATGCATTCCCTTTAAAAAGCCTGGCCCGTCCACACGTGAGACATAGCTATCTCTAGGGCAAAATACAGTAGCACTAGTACTAGCAGCACCACATTGCAGTTGTGGGAAAAGGAATAAAAGCATCCTCTCCTGATGAAATGGCAGGAGAAATTTCAGGGTCATAGAAGGCAATTGTAAGCTTGCAAAATAGCTATGACACCAGGGAATGTCCTTATCTAGTAAAAAGCAGCTGATGGAATTATTCCATAAAGTTCACAGCCAAGTCAGCTGTCTCCAACAGAAATGAGTTTGGAATGTTTCTTCCTTCAAGATTTATTGACTCTATAAACTCCATTTAACAAAATTAACAAATCACAACTGATGTGTGTTTCAGTCTGCCGGCCTGGATAAAAAAAATGGCACTAGCATCACATGGTTACTGTATTTTTCTAAGGCAGTTTTATAAGCAAACTGATCTCTCCCGAATTCCACTCCCTGCACAATTCCTCAGTGAAATACGTTTCCCCCTTGCCACTCCACGGTGACAAAGCAGCACCAGTTAAAGAGCTTTTTCTAACATGCTGAAATGGCAATGCCCTGCCTGTGGCAGGAGGAATGTAGCTGGCAGCATGGCAATATCACTGGGATGAAACTTAAACATAAGCAAAGACAGGGATTCCTAAAAATAAAAAGTGACCTGGATTCCATCAGCATTGCTCTAATAGTGACTACTAAAAGGAAAAAATAAACCAAACTCAATTCAGCTTGGTCAAGAGAAGGCAAAGATTTTGCTCCCACTTGTTGACAGACATGTGACAGCACAAACTTTCAGTACAAAAATATGTAGAAATCAGCAAGTTGAAACCTGAGTAAATTGTGTGTTATGCTGAGAGAAGTCATCGGCAGCATGAGTAAATAGAAAAGGTTTGCTACACCTAATTTCAGATTTTAAGAGTAACTTGCTCTCCTGCCAGCTTGTTTTCAAGGGTTCTCGATTTTAACAGAACAGACAGACTTGTGACTGATCACCTATTTCTCCTCACCCCACCTCCCCTCCCTGCTTCAATGTACAATACAGGAAAACGCACAAAGTGTATAACAATATTGGCATTGTTCTTAACTTCAATTTACGAGCAATATAATTTCATTTATTTCCAAAGCGTTTGTAGTGAAATAAATGTTTGACTCTGTCAACACCAGCTTTGAATATCCTCACAGGCTTCTGTATCCAGTTCAGTGTTCCCAGCCTTTCTGTTACACATTTCAAAGTAATTTGCTATTCTCTACCCAGCTACAGTGGTCCTGCTGTTGCATTATACTCCATCATCCAGATTATTCAGATCTCAAGATATCAAACCAGGAATTAAATCAGGGGCTCATAATTAAACAGTAAAAGGTTAGTGGTGGGCACCTGCAGTTCCCATTGACTGCAAAATAAATTCTTATTATGGAGCATTTTGGAAAGCATCACTACTTGCCTAGGTGACTAAATATCAAATTAAGACATTTGATTTGGATACTGCACTGCCCATGTTTTACTGGCAGATTATCCTTATTTGCAGCCCACTGCACACTGGCTCACCTGTCTCAATTTCGATTACAAGCTTTCCCGTGTTTTACACCAGGCTTGACATCCTGACATGATCCCTGGCAACAAGTTATCACTACCAGTTGTTTAATCTTGGAACTGAAGTAGTACATTACTTCAACTGTAAATGAATGAGTGAATTGTGAGAACAGCCTGTCTGCTGACCCATGAAAACAATTTCCCTTTCTTTCAGAGTGACAAGATTTAAATCTTCACAGACTCAGATTTTTGTTTGCTTTTATTTCCAAAATGAATCAAATTACACAGATGTGTGAGCTGGGAACCAGTTTCTAAATACCACATACCTTCCCTCCCATTAAAAGGTGAGATTCTTCACAATATTTAAGCACTTGGTGCGTAAGTTAAGTGTAATTTTCTCTGTACTACATTCTTCCCTTACTTTTTTTTCTAAAGGAAATGTCTGCTGTATCTTGGATCTTGGTTAGTGAGTACAATATAGGCAGTGAGTGTTGCCTGGGGAATGATGACCTGCAATAAATAAGAATCCCTGAACAGCAGAGGAAGTGCAAAAGGTGCTTGTGGGCATGTATTTGAAATTAGGGTGATAGAATATCTGCTGAGTACTTCAAGCAACTCTTTCTGAATGGTTACAGAACAACTCCTGTTTCATGTCATCTGACAAATTGATCAAAAATCCCCCAAAATCCAACAAACCCAAACTGATAAACTTGTCAGTTACAGCAATAAGATGAAGAGTGTTGAGGAACACATTCAGTGCAGGTAGCTCAGGGTGCAGCTGCAGTGGCTGCCGCGGGTTGAGCTCTGCGTGGTGAGAGCCCCAGGCAAGAGGCCAGGAACTGGCACTGACCCTTTGCACAACAGAGGGCACAGGGCCTGTGACACAGCCAGGTGACCGGACACTGAGACACAGCAGGAGCCAAGGACTCAGCAGGAAGAGCCAGGACTTTGTCATACACAGCCTGGGAGGGTATAAAAACCCAGGGCTTTCTTTGGGGTCCCTCCTCAGAGGCACCCAGCTAGAGCTGCTATTTTTTTGTGGCACCATGATTAAATTATTTTAAGGATCCAGATGTCTGAGACTCTGCTAAGGGAAACTCTGACTCAAGCCAGTAAGGAAACCTGTTCTGGCTGTGGGAGTGTGGAGGATGTCAGGAGTCAAATGAGGTACCTGCTGGGTCACTGGAGCTGCCTGCTGAGAAAGGGCTTCAGTCACAGTGTGACTTCTGGATGGTCAGACCAGGAAAGTTTCCTTAAGAGCAATGAATACTTCTAACAAAAGTCTGAGCTTCTGTGACACATCCACTCGCTGGCCGCACATATTTGTGAATATATTTTTATCCTGCATTCCTACCAGTCTTACCAGTCTTCTCTGAACTGCTTGTCATCCTGAAGGAATCTGGGGAAGGGAAGCAGAATGAAAAACACAGCTCCTAAGTTTAGAATCCAATACTTAGTTTATGTTTTATTTTCAGTTTATGCAGAGACAGAGCACCCTCCATTATGGCTCATTTTGCTTGGGCATTTAATGCAAATTCAAAATTTATACTTTCAGAGTTCGCTTTCCCTTGTTAACCAATGAGCTTTAGTGCTGCTGAACATGCTTGACACCGTGCAGATATTTGTATGACAGTTTTTGAGCTACCAACATCACCTTCTGCCTAGTCTCATATTTGCATCCCTTGCTACCCCAGGGAACAACACAGAATTAGGACAGGAAACCAAAACCAGATCTCCCCTTTATTGCTGTAAATACTACTGTACCTGGCCTTCACAGGTCTCACAGGAATGGGTTCTAATTTGGCATCCTGGAGTAGTGCAGACCATTGGTGAGCTGTCATCTGCATTACTAAAAAGCCAGGAAAGCAACATCATCTGCATGAGCTGGCAGCAGATACCCAAAAGGACTTTCTGGGCCACACAGTCCATTGTCATGTTGTTGCAGACACCACATCATCTAAAGACCACGTTACTTCCAATTTTTGCATTTGATAAAAGGCCATCCACAGGCATACCTTTCTAACACAAAGAATTAGTGTAGAGTAAGACCTACAGATCAAGGCATCCTGGGGGGAGAAGTGACCACCCGGGTTGGATACAAAATTCTTAGTTTGATTCTCAGGGTCTAAGGAGAATGCTTACCTCAGTGCTCTTGTGACTCTCCCTTTGGTGACAGCAGTTTGTACATCTTGACTTTTTCTGGTTCTAACTGGGAGTAGTCCCATCTTAGAGATGACAGCGTGCCTAAGTGAAGATATAGAAGGAATGGTGAAAGAACATGGAAGAGGAAAGAATACTTAGCACTTCTCTCCCTTCTTCATAGCATGCTATAAATACACTGAGCTTCACAGTATCTCATGATGCAGTTCAAGTGTGCTTGTTGGTACAGGCAAAGCACAGTTGATGCTCATCTGAGGCCTGAGATGAAATCAGCTTGGAAGGGAATTTAGAATGTAGGCCCTGTTTGCTCTCCCTCCTAAACAGCACAGCAGTGCAGTCCAAAGGCCGAACATCTTGTCTCCAGCAGCTGCCAGTGGTGAAGGGTTGCAACAGCACCAAACACCAACCCATACAAAGAGGTGCTTGGGACCCTTTCCCTGGTATTGCCTTTCCCTGAATGTGCTCATCAGGAAAGTACAGACTGGAGGCTTAAATGTCATCATTTTCTGGAAAGGACATCCTAAGTGAGCCATGGAAACAGACAACAGTGAAAGTAAGAGACAAGGAAAAGAAGTAAATACAGACATGGGAGCAAGCAAAGAGTAGCCAGGTAACAGAGTGAAACAGAGCTTAACACAAGCTTTCACTGCTGTGGGCTGCGTATGTTCATTGAACCTTTGGTCTCCCAGTCACCAAGGACAGCCTCATGGCAAACTCTGTCAGGAAGCAGTAGATTCATTCCAGAGCATGTGAGTGGCTTAACTGCCTGAATATTTGTGTAAACTCTTTCAAGTGAACAGTGTGGCCAGAATAGTGAACAATGATTGGAAAACCTCCTCAGAGCCCTGAGAACTTTGCTTATTTCATGCCTGACTTCATTTACATTTTTTCTTCTCCTTAGAGCAGAGGATCCATGTTTTCCACGTTAGTACTTATTAGAGAAGCCCGAGTAAACAAATCTAAACATGTAGTATGTGTGTGTGAATTCAGGGAAGGAGGGCAGGAACTGAGTTTGAAAGACAAGGGGTAATTCAGTTTGCAGCCTTACAGCTTGCAGGAGCTGCATTTCCTGACAGAAACCAAATGTTCTCACCTATCATCCATTCTGAAATCGTATTGCAAAGCTGTGTCTTGGACTCATCAGTACTGAAATATGACCATGGGAAACAAGCACAGAAGCAAATATACAGGGCTTGACTCAGCAGTAAAGAGGGGAAAAAAAAGGATTTAAGGATAAAAGAATGACAACTCTATATACTTTTTAGTTAAGAGATCATGTACAGAGTGTTCTTTTGAATAACAAAGTCAGCATTTGAGCCAAAGTAATGACTGCAGCTTTGAAAAGCCAGTAGGGAAGAAGTATGTGATTTGGTAAAAAATAAGGATTAAAACATTTCTCCTTCCCCCTTTCTTTAAGGGTCTGGTTAGCAAAATAGAACAAGCAGAAAGAGTGATAATGCAGATATTTAGAACTTTTAGGAGATGATAAAAGCCAGCTGTGAAAAGTGAAAGAAAATTAAGTACCTGTGAATAAGTAAGTAACTAAAAGGGAGAAGACAGAGGCAGGGTAGGTGAAGGCATATTTGTTGGGTGATAAAGGGGACACATAAGGGATGAGAAATACAACTTGTGCTTTACTGCATTTTATTATTTTATTTAGGTTATTAAGATCCATCCAGAAGACAAGAGGCATGAACTTTCCTGGCTAGCACTTGGCTATTCAATGAAGGGGTACCACCTGTGACACTATTATCTCCAAAAGTCATGGCATCCATAAGAGCTGGATATTAGGATACTTGCAATAATTAATTGGTTCCTGCACAGTACTCTAAAAAATCTCAATTTATAGGATAAGTATTAATTTCAGATTACTCTTGTGCGGATGTGTTTCTCCGGTTCACTCTCCTTATGTTTTCTTTGCCTAGGTCTAAGCTCTGGAATGAGGGCCTCCTGGTGGTGGAATCTGTGACAGTCAAGCGGGATGAAAGCACTTTTCTTTACAAAGCAGTGAAACGGCTATTCTTTTATCTCTTGAGTTAGCTATAATGAACTAAAGAAACAGAGAGAGAAAAAGAAATGTCGGCTTTGTCAATAAAATATAGTTGGAGTATTTAATATCTAGGATTCTAAAAGAAGGGACATCATTAACTGCACAGCACTGAGGCAGTAGGAATTACCTCACTGCTGAAAAATTTAATTGGGCAGGGAATTAATTTCAATATGCCAAAAAAGTTTTATTTTATAGGTTTTAAACTCGGTCTTATTTAGCCCACCAGGCAATGTAACAAGTTTCAATTCAAGAACTAAAATAAATATTCTCTGACATCACAGTAAGCCTCAAGTAAGTCTACTGAATTCACCAGTCAATGGGGTTTCCCTGTAATTATTGATATAACAGAGAACAATAATAATCCTGCAGCATATATGAAAAAAAGCAAGAGAAACACTGTGGAGTTAAAAGCAGCTCTGAGAACATCTAAGCTATAGATTCTCTATCACTTGTGAGCCAAAAAAGCTGAAGAAGATGCTCCAGATTAGGCTACCAAGAACAGCTTGGGTCTATTCCAAAATTTCCACACTGCCGTGTGCTACAGCCCTATCTTCATCCTGTCAATCTCTCAGCCTTCCACCAGTGTTCCCAAAGACATCTTCCTAGGAACACAGGCAGCTTCCTCACACAATGACTGTGACATACAGATTCTTCACCATTTAATGGGATTTTGTAGTTCCTAAGTGATCTCTGTAGTTGTTGTCCTGGGAGAAGGAGTGTGTGGCAGGTGTTCTTTTCCACACAGACTGACAGGCACAGAAGGATGCACAGTACTATACCATAATGCTTTTAACATAGCTGAAAATTGTACGTCAAACTATATATAAATATAAATATATGTATGTATTTGCTATATACTGAGAGACAATGCTAGAAACAGCAACAGTCAGTTCTTGTCTCGGTATCTACCTGATGTAGGTGGAGAAACAATGATGAAAAGCTGCTGCCAAAATACGCTGGGAGGTTGGTGCAGCGAGGAAATTCCACAGCATTTTTCAAGCAAATAGTCTGGCAAGAAATGAGATTTAGTCAAGCCATGCAGAAGAAGGAAGATTCCTGAAACAAATCACAGCAGAAATCAAGACACTGAACCTCGTTCTCTCCAGAGGAAGCTTTCTGAACACTTGTTGACAAGCCCTACCTACTATGAGACCACTCACACAGGTACCCTTTGGCTCTTATAAGCACCCAGGTGAGCTGCCTTTATTTTTTCATTTCAAAATTGTAATTCTTTATTCTCTCAGCTTTTCTTCCCAAGTTCTTGCCCTCGTTTATCTGGACCTTCATCTTTCTTACCCAATATATGCACACACATATATGGTGATAGAAGCCACAACTACTTCACAAAGGTCTTGCTCTGAACAATGAATTTTTATTCTACTTTTAAGGGTGTTGACTTCCCCACACACATCCCATTATAATAACTTCTCTTATTGCAAAAATCGCTGTTTTCCAGTGCACAGACTCTAGTACACTGGGCCAGAAGGCAACTGTTTTTATAGCATGTGTCCTGCAAGAACCAGACACCGGTTAACTGGACTACCAAAAGATACTGCAGCACCAGAGATTTTTCTTGTCTTAAGTCACTGTGCTTAACTGTGCTATTTTTCCAATTCTCATTCCAAGAGAGCAATTTTCTGGTTCACTTAAGGCAGGGTGCCAATTAAGCACTCTGGGAATGAAAGACTGTTAGATAATTTTCTTTTTTCCTGGAGTATTAATACATGTACATACCAAATCAAAATGTTGGTGATTCTCTTCTTTTCTCCTCCTTTTATCTGCCTGCCCCCTTCTTTTTTCCCCCCCTTTGTCTTTATTGTTCCCTTTTAACTAAAGTCAGCGTCTTAGTATCTCATTAATCCAAAATTTTTCAGGAAAGCCCCAGAAAGTCCTCAACGTAAGTTTTTTTAATAATGAAGCAAGTAATGTCAGATCACTATTCTAACATATTGGAGAATTATTTTATAGTTTAGGAGTGGAATTTTGCCTCTGTAACATAAAAAGTGCTGGTGATATGTGCTACATACCCGTGCCATTCATTCAAAATATTATCCAAACCAAATGCCACCTCCCATGGAACACAAGCCAGCAAGTAACACAATGAATCTAAATTTATTCCATCATGTGCTGAAAGGCAGGACTTTGCAATGTGCACAGGATGCTGGGGCTGCTTGAAAGCAAGGCGTGTGAGGAGCTGCTGCTGTGGAGTCACCGTCCTTGGAGGTGTTTGAGAACAGACTGGACGTGGCACTAAGTGTCACGGTCATGTTCACATGGTGGTGTTCGGTGAAAGAACAGGACTTGATGATCTCAGAGATCTTTTCCAACCTAACTGATTCCGTGATTCTGAATGATTCTGCTCTCTGCAGCTCCTCACCCATCATCCCCCGAACCAGTGCAGTCCAGGACCCCAGACCTCCCCCACTTCTTCTCCCACGTTCCCAGGCAAGGTTCTCAGCCGAATGGCGTTTACTTATTTATCTCAAAAAAACAAACAACCAGCCCCCACCAAAAACAATTTTAACAACTCTTGCAGGCCATTCGAGCGTTTTAGGGAAGGCGTCAAGGAAAGCGCCATCAGCACGGCAGTGGTTTCTCGGAGCCCGGCCGGGAGCAGAGCCCGACCCCGCGCCCGCTGCCCGGCACTCCGCCCCCGCTCCCCCGGCACAGGAGGCGGAGCGGAGTGGCGGATCCCGTCTCCTCGGCAACGCGGCGGCCGCAAACCGCTCCCGGGACACGCGGCGATCCCCCCGGCGGCGGACGGCGAGCGCCGGCAGCGGGCGCGGCCCGACGGAGAGGTGCGGCTCCCCCCCGCCCCCCCGGAATGGAGGCGAAGCTCGATGGAGCAGCCCGGCCCAACCGCCCCCGCACCGTGGGGCTGACCCTACCACTGCGGCGCGGGGGGGATGGGGGTGGGGGGCGATCTTCATCGGCTCTGCTCTTGCCGAGCCCGCTGCTTTCGCCAGTGAGATGCCGGGAGGGGAAGCAGAACAAAGGAGCATCCCGGTGGTGGCCCGTGCGGGGAGCAGCTCCCCTTGCAGCTCCTCGGCGTGCCCGTAGGGTGGTACGGGCCGTGCCCCACGAGGTGCCGGGCCGCGCGGCGCCGGGGGTATCGCCTGCGGGAGGGGGGTGACACCTCGCACCGCCCCGTCCGCTGTCCCCCGCCCGGCTCCCTCACGTGGCGGCGGAGGTGCGAGGGACGTACCCCGGGAGAGCCGGTGCTGCCTGGTGGCAGTGGCGGGGGGGGAGGTGGCCAGGACCGCCCCCCCCCCCCAAACCTGAGAGCCTGGGGGCTCTGCCTGGGGAGAACGGCGGCCTTGTCACATCACTGCCCTTGGCCCACAGCCTCACACCCGTTGTGTCTCTCCTGCTCCTTCAGGAGCCCCCCCTAGGCCTGGCCAGCAGCGTGCGATGCCTCTCTTTGGGAGCTCCTTCAGCCCGAAGAAGACCCCCCCCAGGAAATGGGCCTCGCTGTCCAACCTGCACCTGGTGAGTCCCAGCCCCTGCAGTTTGCTGCAGGAGAGCTGCCTTGGTGGCACAGGTGGGCAGCTCCTGCTGTGAGTGCCAAAATCCTTGCAAGAGCTCCCAGCTGCTTCTGGGGCAGGAAGAGGTTCTTCATCCAGAGGGTGATTGGGCTCTGGAACTTCCCAGGGCAATGGTCACAGCACCAAGCCTGACAGAGTTCAGGAAGTGTTTGGCCAATACTCTAAGGCACATGGTGCAGCCCTTGGGGATGGTCCTGTGCAGGGCCAGGAGTTGGACTCAATGATCTTTGTGGGTTCTTTCCAACTCAGTATAGTCTATTATTCCAACTGTGCTGCTTTCTTCCTGCAGTGCAGCACCATTCCTGATCACTGGTGACTATACATGAAGCTAGAAATGGAATAGTTCAGGGCAGAATCATCATCATCCCACCTGCAGTCCAGAACTGTGTCACTGAAAACTTCTCAGTGGTCTCCAAGTGCAGGGAGATCAGTGTGTGGGTGGGGGAAAGTGCAGGGATGGCAGTGATAGGAGCCAGTCCCAAAGTAGGATTCCAGGCTGCAGGGCCATTTGGACCAGCATCTTCCACTGGAATGCCAGTCACTAAGAAATGGGAGAGCAGGGGGTGGCTCTGGAATTCTGTGAAATGCTGAGTGTGGTCTTCTCCCTGCAGATGGATAGATCCACCCGTGAGGTTGAGCTGGGCCTGGAATATGGCACCCCCTCAATGAACCTGGCTGGCCAGAGCCTGAAGTTTGAAAATGGCCACTGGGTTTCAGGTAGAGTACAGCTCAGCTTACTCTGGTCTGAAGTAGGCAGGGTTGTCTGACAATCTGTATTTTGACCTCCTTCTTTCCTCCAAGAATCAGGAGGCTTCTTGGGGGATCGCAGGGAACTGCAGCGCTTGCGCAGACGAAACCAGCAGCTGGAGGAAGAGAACAACCTACTCCGGCTGAAGGTGGACATTCTGCTGGACATGGTGAGCCTTTGCCCAGCTCCTGCCTGCCCACAGCAGTTGGGGTGCCCGAGCAAACGGTGCTGGGTCCCCTGAAGAAGGCTGCTGTCACTGCACCCCACTTTCTGTTTTACCCTGCCATGCAACACAGGTAAAATGACAAAGTGACTGTGGGAGTAAAGCCTGATCCTCTCTGTGAGAAGAGGGGAAGGTTCCCCCCACATCAGAGCTTGTTGTGAACACTGTGAGGAGAGAGAAGCCCCTGCCAGTGTCATGTCTCCTCTTTCCCTTTCTGCATGGAATATGGCACTTTTCTTGCCACTCTGTCCTCTGCCCTAACCATGAAACTGAGTTACAGCTACCCTTTCTGGTCACAAGAAGATTAAAGCTTCCATCTGCTGTCACGAGGGGTGTGACATTTATTCTGTGTGTAAACCTGTGGATGAAAGAATTTCCAGTAAATAACTGAAATTCAACCTCACCCAGAGATCACAGCTTTCATGCTTAAAATCTGGAGAGATATTCAGTGAAATAGAACACATCTGTTATCAGTTAAAAAGTGATTTAGCCTTTATGTCAGTCTGAACAAGTATTTTCTTTCCTTACTCTTCATGTGTTTTAAAACTGGAAAGTGGCTTTTGTGGCTGGAACAGTTAGCAGAAGCCCTAACTGCTCTCCAGGTTTTCCAGGCGATCTCAGTGAAGTGTGACATGGCAGCTTCCCCCTTGCTCAACAGGAGCGAATTCCCTCCCGCAGGTCCTGGCTCGTGGCTGTAAATCTCGGTCGTGCTGTGAAGCTGGAAAAGCCTCACGAGCTTTTAACTCGCTCCTGTTGTTTGCTGTGCGTTCCAGCTCTCCGAGACCACTGCCGAGTCCCACCTGATGGAGAAGGAGCTGGAGGAGCTGAAGCAGCAAAGCCGCAGGAAGAAGTGAACAGGCGGCGGCCAGGCTGGTTCTGGGTCTTGGCCCACGGGACGCTGGGGCTGGCGTGGGCCTTGCAGCCGTGTTGGTACTGTGTGGAGGTACTTTGTTTCACGGGACCACGAGTGCCGACATGCCTCCAGCATTGCATGGTGCCGTGGGTACTGCTAATGGCTGGTTTGGCACCACAGTGCTGTTAATTAATTAACACGAGTCTCCTCAGAGCACTTTACCTTGCTATGTTTCCTCACCGCAGCCCAGCACAGGTACTCTCTTCTCTGAGGCAGCCGGGCAAGGGGCGCTGGAGAAAATCTGTCTCCATGAGGGCTCCTCCTCGCCTTCTCCACTCACCAAGGCGGGGAGACCTCTGCGCGCTCCCCCTGGGGAGCCGCGGCTGCTTGTACAAGCCTCACCGCCTGCCTTGGGCGAGCAGGATGCTGGAGCTGCTCGTTCTCGAGATTTTTGCATATTTTACATAAAACCTTGCAATTAAAACCCGTTTCTGAGGGTGTTTGTGACGCGTCGCGTTGCGCGGGGGGAGCCGGCCGCTGCTCCTCCAGGCCGCCAGGGGCCGCTGCCTCGCCCGGCCTGGGTGGCGGGAGGGTCGCCGCGCTTCCGGCGGCGCTCTGGCCGCCGCTCCTTCCGTCCTGTCTGGTGGCGATGGCGGCCGAGGCGTCCCTGTCCCCGGAGGAGCTGCTGCCCAAGGGCGGCGCGGGCAAGTCCGAGGAGCTGGAGGACGAGCTCGAGGAGGAGGAGGAGGACGACGAGGAGGTATCGGGGCGGGCGGCGGGGAAGGCCGGGCGGGCGCGGTGACCCCGTGGGGCGCGCATGGCCGTGCGGCGGGGCCTGACGTGATGGTGCCGCCCGCAGCTGGACGAGACGCTGGCGGAGCGGCTGTGGGGACTCACGGAGATGTTCCCCGAGAGCGTGCGATCGGCGGCCGGGGCTACGTTCGACCTGTCGCTGACGGTAGCGCAGAAGATGTACAGGTGAGGGGGCGGCGGGCCGGGCCGGAGCCCCTCGGAGCGGGCCCGGCGGGCAGAGCGAGGGCGCTGGGCGGCTCCGTCGGCTGTCGCGGTGGCCTCGGCCGCTGGTAGCGCAGTGCGGGGTTTGTGGGGAGCGGCGGAGCCCCAGCTTTTGTTTATGGGCGGCGTGGGAAGGGCGGGGATAAGGGGACACCCCGGAGCAAATCGGGGTTGGATTTAAGGACAGGTTTATGGTTGAGGCACGGAAGGGGAGCGGGAGATTGTGCCAATAAGAAGCGGCTAAAGAGCTGATTCTTAGGGTTCTTTCTCCTTGATAGATTCTCTAGGGCAGCTCTGTGGATTGGGACCACCTCCTTCATGATTCTGGTTCTTCCTGTCGTCTTTGAAACCGAAAAACTGCAGATGGAGCAACAGCAGCAGCTGCAGCAGCGACAGGTGAGGCAGGAAGGCCCAGTGCTGTCTCCTGGCCCCGCCGAGCTTCCACTGTACGCTGTGGCCTCACTCATCCCCCGAGATTCTCTGGATGTTCTAATGGGACAATCCTGCTGATTCCCAGTGTCAGGCTGGCGGCAATCCCTGGCAGGCACAGCCTGGCTTTCACCAGCCCAAACGTGCTGTGAGGGGCTGTAACAGGGGCTGTGGTCAGGCACTGACCTTGGCTGTTGCAGCAGGCACAGGACTGGTGCTGCCGAGTGCCAGCAATACCTGTGGGAGGGGGGACAGCATGGGAAGGCATCTTGTGTCCTTGAAACCCCTCAACCAATTGTTTTCTTTGCAGATCCTCCTTGGACCCAACACGGGGCTCTCAGGGGGAATGCCAGGGGCCCTGCCTCCGCTGTCTGGGAAAATCTAATTTGCAGAAGCTGAGTTGGATTCATATCAAGTGGGAAGACCTTGCGATTATGATATATTGAACTGTTGATTTGTTTGGCCAGGGCATTTTTTTCTTTTTATTTTTGGTTCTCCTTTGGGACATTGACCTGTTCATAAGAAGGGAGGGAAGCCCCCCTCTGGACCTGATGATGGCTCCTGTCTGCATCCCCCTCTCCTTTAGAAATCATGAGTATTTCCTTTTATTCAATCAGTATGCCATAACCAGTTACAGACTTGGAACGGGGGAGCTCCTCTGCCAGCTTCTTGCCCCCACAAAACACCCTGGGGCACAGGTCAGGCTTTGAAAAGCAGCAGTCAGACAGAACCAATGCTTTCCTGCCTGATTTGGAGCTGAAGGACAGTGGTGGCAGGAAGTGTGACTTTTCAGCAGAGGAAGGAGGGGTGCCGGTGGCAATCAACACCCCATGGAAAATACTCTTTGGGAAGATGCGTCTGCAGAAACTTTCACTGCAGCTCTGTGTGTGTGAGAACCGAGGGAGCAGCAGGCCAGGCTTGAGACGATCACATCCACGCAGATTCTCTGCCTCATAAAGTAGAACAGACATCAGCTGCGTATTTTTTTGTATGGAATATTAAATAAATCCAACCTGAGCAGTGTGGTTTTAATAGATGTCCTTGAGGGAGGCTCAGTTCTTTCAGAGCTGTCGGGGGATTTCTGGGTAGGGATCTCTCCATTTTGTGCATAGCCTGCCAGTGTGGAAGGGACCAACATGGCTTTGTCACCTTCAGAGGGGTGGGGAAGCCTTGCATGGCTGAAGGGAATTCTCAGGAAGGTGATTCTACCTCAGTACCAGTGTCCACCATTCAAGGTTCTTAACTCACAGAAAGGTGGTGGTTTTATAACCAAAGAAAAAAAATTTATTTATCCTTTACATACTTTGTTACAGAACAATTCAGTTGAACATACAGAAGTGATAGGACATTTATATGGAAACTTTTTTTTCTCCATTTTTAATATTTGGTTAAACAAAATACATCTCTGTAAACAAACCCAAGACAAGGCTCTAACAAAACCAAACAAGCAAGAAAAAGAGGGGCTTCCCCACTCCCGAGCAGTGGGACTGGACCAGCTCACCCACCCTCGGGCACAGCAGCCTCACCTCCCACAGGGATGTGATCATACACTTTCCCTTTACCTGAGCAGCTGGATCACACCGTTTCTCCCCTGGGAAAGCAGCTGACATACACGGAGAGGAAAGCAGCCCCAAAGTATTTTTAAACATCTTTGCATATTGTGCACTGATCCACTGGCTTGCAGTTTCCATGCAAACAGGGTTTTTCTCCAAAGTGCAACTTCAATCAGCATAGAAAATGTTGCTGTTGAGATTTATATTTTCCCCTCTTGAAGAAATGGCTTCAAGTCAGGAGCAGAATGCCTGCAGGCTGAACATCCTGCCTGGAAAGAAGTGTTTAAAAACTCTGCCAGCTGGTATTGGTCATTGGAATGTGTTACGAAATAGGACTTTAAAACGTAAGAGCCATTTGCCCTTGACTGTGGGAGGCTGTGCTCAAAGGACTGCAGAAGTGCTTGCCAGATGCCTGGGGGCCAGCAAACACCATTGTCCTGTCCTCATGTGGCCTCTCTTCTCTGTTGGGACGGTGCCATTTTGGTGGTCTCTCAGGTTCGAGCACCCGCTCGTGCGTTTGCAGAGCTCTGAAGAGAAAAATAACTGAGAAAAGGTCGTTACAAGCCCTCCTTTCACCAGCTCAAACATCAGTAATGAGAATTTCCTGCATGATTGAACAGGATCCTTTGAGCTCCATCAGGTCCCAGAGGTTGCTGTTCAGACAAGACGTGAAGATGGAAGCAAACAGCAGCTCAGCCAGGAAGCGCTAAACACAATGAAGTCAGTTCCAAATTCAGCATTTCCTCCTCCTGCCATGGAAGGCGTGGCTGAGCTACAGCTCTCCTGGGTGACTAGGAAATAGCCTGTGGAGATTCCTCTTGGTGTCTCTGTGTCTAGTCCCTCTTCCCCATGGAAGGTAGGAAAAAGCAATTCACCCATTAATGGAATGTTTGTTGGCCAATGCTAATGGAGAGGTTGGTTCAACCAAGCCAGGGTGTCTCCAATGTCTGAAAGTTCTGGTGGACCTTCTGCAGCTCCTAACACCAGCAGCTGGTAACAATAAAAGGGCAAAACTGACTGCTATAAAGGCTTCCCTCCTCAGCCCATTTTTATTTTATAACTTGACCTCTTTCATTTCACATCACATCCATGACTATGGGCTAGACTTCTGGAGAGAGGAAAAAGGGAATTAATTTCTTTGAAAATCTCTGTAGCTTTATTCCTCTCTCCAAGAAGCCCCTAAACTACCATGGGTGACCATGCAGAAAACCAAAGTAACTGTTAAATAGTAAAAAATACCCCACCATAGCACGAAGAAATACAAGCAGACTGTGGACTCTCTCCAGTCCAGAAACTTGATACTCCTCAGTCAGCCTGTGCTTGCTGTTTCCTCATCACCTTAGCCAGACACAAACTGCCAAACGACTGCTAACCACATACATAAATCCTTGGAGACCCTGGGGAAGAATCCTCTAGCTACCCAAAGAATTTCTTGGTAGATGACACTGGTTTTATTATTGTTTCCTAATTCCTGGCACAAACCAGCCCTAAGAAGCAGAAGGTCGTGCTGAGCACCGTACCATTCCTAGTGTTTTGAGTGTCCTGAGAGACCCTTAGGAACTGCAAATGTCTTCACGACAACTTGTTTTGGAGGAAGAGAACTGTAAAAAGGTGGCAGCGTGCTCAGCCCCTGCTCCTTCCTGACAAGCCCAGGAGGGAGCAGCGTCCCACCACATGCAGCCTTGAACCACATGGGGAAAGAGAGCCCAGGCATTTCCAGGGGCACTCTTTCCCCAGCCCAAATTTTCAAGAGCGCGATGCCTTCCAGCTGGCCAAAGGGCACTGCAGCTCATGCACTTCGCAATTAAAGTGATTGGCTTCCAGCTTCCTCCACTCTGCCCTCAGTTCTTCCCCACCCACCGCCCCCAATGTCCTGCACCATTGCCCTATTGCACCAAGGAAGGAAGAGAAGAGCCTAACAAAGGAAATTCCAGACGAGAAAAGTCGGGGCACCCAATATCCAGGTTCTAGGACATCAGGAGTTTGGTAAAAGGGAAGAACTGTAGTGTGAGGACAGAGTTGGCCCAGGTCACACGTCAGCTCTCCAGGTCTGATGTGCTTCCACCTCCTCTGGCACCACCAACAGGAGTTCACAGTTCTTTCCTCTCAGCTGGTGTTTCAAAAATTTCCTATCATAAAGAGAAATAGAAACAAATGCTACTGAATGTAGAACTTTGTCATCTGCAACAACAACTAAATGCAACTAACTATTCATATGTGACAAGAAATGGGGGAAAACCCCCACTGTCTTTAGTTATACCAGAAAAACCCCCCCAAATATTAAACTTGCCCCAATAGATACCACCATCTCTACCCAGAGAATTCTCAGAATCAGATAAACATTATCTTAACCTCAGCAGAGATAAGACTATACAGATGCCACTTTCTTACTTTCCAAGGTAGCAAAATCAGAATTTAAGCCAAGTTCAGTTTCTTCATATTTCCAAGAATCCTGCCTTAACTTAAAATAATTCCAACAAATCTGGGAAAAATCTTTCTCTAGTAAAAAAAGAACACCCCATCATTTAGATGTCCTTAGCAGCAGTGTACCACCTGGTCATTTGACATGTTGTTTTAGGCCCTTTCTGCATCAGAGCTTTTTTCTAATACCAAACTGGGATTACTTTCAATAAATATGAAAAATCAATGTTTTCCTAAATATCTTTTGGTCCAGATTTCCAAAACTTTACTTATTGCTAAAGAACAATACACTTAGGATAAAATCCATCAAAGCCTCTGCACAGTATTTCATAAGAGAGTTACTTTACCCCAGAAATTTACCAAAACTTCAATAGCATAGCTGGCTCTGCAAATACTGCACATATGCAATCCCTATCTCAGAACAAGTCTAATCAAGACAGCAAAGCTGCAGCACAATGGAATGGAAGCTAAACAGCAATCAAGAGCAGGTGAAATTAAGCAAAGTACTTACAATGACCATCTTGTGTTAAGACTGAAGAGGGAAGGCAAGCCAAGCCAGAAGGGCAGTGTATGCTTACACAGGAAAAGTGATTCCTAACAAACAGCTCTCACTGCTGTCAGGGATAAGGCTACATTTTTAGTCTGGAAAGCATTTTTTTGGAAACATAGAGACTGTTACTGAAGAGGCAAAGGATGCTGATACCCTCATGTTCGAGGAGGGAGCAGGGCACAGCACATCTTGTTGCAGGTGTCACCCACTAATACCAGAGGTGGCCTCCACCTTCATCACTGACAGAGCCAGACATGTAAGAGGCCAAGTCAAGCTCTCCTGAGCTCATAGAGACACCACTGCCAAAAGCATTTCCCTATTGCACAAACAGGGCATAAATCCAAGTGGAGGCACAAGAAGCTTATTACCCTCAAATTTTTACTACTGAAGGTCAGGCATTCACGTTTCAATCACCAACTGTTTAAGGACAGATTTCTTACCTCCAACAGGGAAGGATTTGAGGAAATCCTACCTGAGCTCACTTTCACCTCCAATCCACTCGGGCACCTTGAGCTTGGAGTCGAGGTTGTAGTAGGTGCCTCCCACCTCCCGGACACAGATCCAGTGCTGTCGCTTGAGGGGGAGCTTCAAGGGGCCCCAGCAAAGGCTGGAGGGCAGATTCATGATGAAGCCCATCACGTTAGACAGGGCAATGGCATTAACATCCCTGAAAGAGTGCAGAGCACAAGACATCAACCAGAGTACGTTCCGGTGCTTTCACTTCAATCTCCTTCTTTTACAAACAGTAGCTGCCTCCAGAATGACACAACTTCTCAGTACCTGCGCTTATCCCACCAAACTGCCTCGTAGCCTTTGGTCTGAAGTGCTGCCATAATCACGTTCACATCATAGTTCCCGTTCCCCAGCATGCTCTTCTTGTGGGGGGTCACCATGGTGTTGGGAGACAGCCTGCAAACAGAAGAGGAGACTGCTCTAGCAGATGTTTGCTGAACCTGTACTCCACAGCTGGAAAGGGGATATTTGCTGTACAACTTGAAGCCCATTTTCAGGGGTTTTGTGTTCAAACACAAACTATTCCATCCTCCCTTATCCCTCATCAAATGGGCTGAGGGAATTAAGTAATGCATTAAGAATAACTCTGATGTACAAAGCCTCCAAAAGTCCTGCCTTTGATGTGAAAGAAATCACAAAGCTCTTCTTCCCTGACCCCTTAAACAGGTACTTCTCAAGGATGCTTCAATTATGGTTTTTCCTCAATTTACAGTTGGAGTAAATGCCAATTTGCTATTTAGGACAATGGCTATTACAATTTTGAGAGTTCATCAATCAACATCAGTCTTGAAGACTGGATGAGAAAAAGAGGCAGGGGAGGTTGGCTGCAGGGCAGGTTGTTCTTCTTCCTCCTCCGCTGGTAAATGAAAGAAGTATTCAGACACAAAGATGTGAACATACTTGGGGTTTGGAGCTTCCTAAAGTGTTGCTGTTGCTAAATGATAAAAAAAAATTGTTGCCATAGGTAATGAAACAAATAATCCTGATGCAAATAAATCTCTTCAGCTTTAACTTGTAAGTTTGTTTAGACATCACTTGCATTACTACAGCATCTAAAAACGCAGAACCACAGCCCATCACATTCATATAATCACAGAATATCCTAAGTTGGAAGGGATCCACACGGAGTCCAACTCCTGCTCCCAGACAGGACAGCCCCAAGGATCACACCATGTGCTTGACAGCATTGTCCAAATGCCTCTTGAACTGTGTCAGGCTTGGTGCCATTACCACTTCCCTGGGGAGCTGTTCAGTGCCCAACCACCCTCTGGGTGAAGAACCTTTTCCTAATATCCAACCTAAACCTCCTCTGACAGTGCTTCATGCCATTCCTTCAGGTTCTGCCACTGGTCACCAGAGAGGTGAGATCAATGCCTGTCCCTCTACCTCCCCTTGTGAGGAAGCTGTGGGCTGCTATGAGGTTACATGCCAAAATATATGATGGCCTTTGCACAAGTTGAGATAATGGATGTGAGGCATAACATGAAGATGTGTGGCAAAAAAGCCTGTCAGCCACTTTTACGGTTTTAGGTTTCCCCCCTCCACCCAAGAAATTTTGAAAGGAGGGAAAACAACAGGATGTACTATAATTAGAGCTGGAAAAGCAAGCACAGGGGAAACTTGGAGCAGAGAACAACTAAGTCACATCATGCCAATCCAAAGAAAGTCAAGTCTCAGATGAGTTTTGCTCTTTTCATTGATAAGGACTCCATTAATTCTGCTAGTGCAAAGTTCAGATTTCATATCATCCAAACATCCACATTTTACCTGCCTCCTCCTCCTGTCAACTCAATCCCCAAAACTCCTAATGATCCTGCACGTTTTTCGCTCAGCCTTTAGCACACTGCATATTCTGCAGGCATATCTCACCCACTGAAAATCCCTCAGCCCTTCTGCATTCCTGCCCTTGTTACCAAACAAATTATATTTCTTTAAAAAGGTGTCCATGCAGCAGCGGGGGAAGATGTTGGAAAATTCTTTTTAACTTTACCACATTAGTGTTTTATCCCTCTATCTGTGATTAATGCTTCATTTTGTACAATACAGTACTTTGTACAAATGCCAGAGATTAACGTGGCTTTGTGTTAACTCCCTACATCTGTGACTAATGGCCTTGAACCAGCCAGTGCTTCCTTATTTACCTATACCAGTGATTAAGATGTACTAGCAGATGTCTTAGTTTTGAGAACTAAGATAAAGTGCCAAGGTAGAGAATGATAAGAGAAGTGCATCGTGAGCTGACGACATACTTCAGATATTCTCAAGGTGAAAAGATTCATTAGAGGATCCAGAACCATAAATGGAAAATCTGGGAAATGGGATCACCAAAGACCATCAAAAGACCCCCACTAAAATCCAAACATATCCACAGAAATAATTAACATATATGCATGTATTCAGGAAATGCAATGCATATGCAATAGAAATGCAGTGAATATATTGGTTTCATGCATATAACCTGGTCTGTTAGGCTGCTGGGTGCACATGTTAGGTGGAGCGATCCCCATGCAGCCAGCATGGTAAATAATACAGTAATGTCAGCTTTCTTACCTAACCAACTGGTTGGAGAGTTTATTTCCCAGTTTCCAGTGACACCCTGACAGCATAAGGCATTTGACAAGAAGAAAGCAGTGGATTGAGTAGGGAGTTTCAGAGCAACCAAGGCTGGAGAGGCCACTGACAGGTAGCCTTTGTCCTCAGCTGTGAGTTTTTCTGCAGTGGTGCAGTCTGCAGCAGAACAGTCTGGGAAGTGAATGCACTACAGAAGGGAGAAGAGTCCACAATACCATGGTAAGAGGAAAACCTGTTAATATCCACCATAAGGCTGTATTTTACTAATCACAGGGATGGAACCTGCAGCTTGTCACAGCTCTTCCAGCATCTCCATAAAGCAAGATCACTTGCTTGGCTACAACTAATCCCTCAAGATCATTCTTCTTACCTACCTAGGCTTCTACCTACCAACCCTCCTGAGCACCAGCAAGCAGGGAAAGCCTTACAATTCAGAGAGCCTTTTGGGCTGCAGAAGCACCCTCTCATGGCACCATTTTCCAGAGACAAGAGCTGAAAGAACACATTTATCTTTGTTCCGTCACGTAACTTCCAGAGCCCCAGAAATGTGAAGAGGTAACCAGCACAGGCAACAAAAAACTGGCACCTGTGAGCAAACTTGCACCAAGAACCACCTCAATGTCTTGACTCACACATACCTAAGCAGGGTCCACAATCATCAGCTGAAGGATTCTGACTAGGCAAGGAATTAAATTGTTTTGTTTTTTTTATCTAGCCACTAAGCTGAGGAAGACTGACAAACTTGGACAGAAATCCAGGTAATCCTGATCTTTCTACATCAGAAACTTTCATCAACATGTTGTCTCAACACAAGGGGCTCCAAGATTCCTGCATGCCGTTGTCTTTCCTAATCAGGTCTCAATATGCAGGCTCCAGTGAAGCGAAGAGATTTTGTTTGCATCTCCACACAACACTTGGAACATGCAATCATACTTCCTCCAACAAAAGCCAGAGGAACATCAAAAAGGTACTTCTTGTTTTAGAGGAAAGAAGAGGGAAAGACTGCAAAACCAGAGGGGTGCCTAGACCAAGTTTTGGCATACACTTGAGATGATAATCATCAGACTATCCTGGCCTTACAGAAAAGGATGCAGCAAAAGGGAAGCTAATGATTAAGCAATGAGGTTCAATCATTCTCCAAGGAATGTGGTAAAAGCTAGAGAGCTTAAGTTTATTTGTGATTTTGTTACCTTGTCAACAGTGGGCTTAAAAATCAGACCCCAACATTTTTTTAGGTTATTAAAAATATTCATCAGTCCTCTATCAATACATATAAAAGGCAACTAAATCCACGCTTCTTAAAGGCAAGTCAAAGAGGTACACACAAGTAGATACCCAACACAAATAGAAAGGCAGTGGCAATTCTTATGCACAGCTTATAGCTCATCCATTTCCAAGAGGAATATCCATGTATATTTCCATACTACCATGGGGCTGAATCAATCTGTGTATCTTGATCTGAATATTAGGATGAAAAAACTCCAGGTTGGAATAAAAAACAAACTCTCCCTTCTAGGGAAAGAGGTCCAACAAAATTAATATCCTGTCTTTTTCTGAGAGGTTTCATGCTGCACACTAATTCTGTCTCACCAAACACAATGAAAGCCAACTAATTAGATCATCACACTCCTTCTACCACATGAACTGTCTTTGTTTGCTTCAGGCCAAGAGCAATCCAGCTGTGATTAAGATTCTGACAATTGCTCCTCTGGAACAAAACCACAGTGTGTTTACGCTGGACAAAGAGTGCCTTGAGCCTGCCATGGACCAGCTTCACTCCACCAGCAGGAGTTTTATCTACAACGCAATAATAAATAGCATTTCAATCTGATACTTGCCATTGTCCTTCACCACATTTCTTTTGCCAAAGACAGGCATGAGCTTGATGAGTCAAGCACCAGTTTCATAAATTTGCCAGTTTTCAGAACAGCAACAGTCCCACAGCTCCCTGCCCATCACCACAGGGTACCACGACTGCCTCATCCCACAGCAGCTGCTGCCATCACGTGTGATCTCCTACCTGTCACAAACACAAGGTGCTGGAAACTGCAGGTAACAGGCATTCAACCGTAACTTACACAATGTTTACAATGCCTGCAGGTTGAGTATCAGAGGAGAGCCCTTCTCCTATGTCATCACTTAGTTTCATCAATAGTGGGTCACCAGAACTTACAAAGGCTCCCACAGGAGAATTTCCATAAAGCACCAAAGCACCATTAAATAAAAACTGAGCAAAATACGAGCTATTGCACAGGCCACATTGATAATTTATATTCATCCCCATAAAACTCAAACCCACTTTATTAATTATCTGAAGCTGCTGGGAAACATTTAGCATTGCCACAGGAAACAGACATCCAGCTACTGAAATTAAATCCAGTTTGAGAGAGTACAGAGGGTATTGCTGTATGGAAAAAAAAGCCCATAATATTTGAAGAACTTCACTGAACCTCTTGAATAAGAAGCCACTCATTTGGCAAAACTCCTAATTTCTAAGAAACTTCCAAGTGTTGTGGTACTAGGTCAGTAAGTTTCTATGATGATCCATCAGTCACTCCTGCCACCTTCCTTCTCCCAAGGCAATCCCCAAATCCATAATTAACATCCAGGTAATTTATGTACACAAGGCAGGGGCAAAAATATGGAAGACAGGTAGAAGATGCATTAAGGTGAGTAGGGAGGAAGACAGCCCTCCAACCACATGACAGCATCTGCAATAAAGCCCTTGGACCCCAAACTGGCAGCCAGAACAAGTTAAGAAACAAGTAAAATGAGAAAGAATTTCTGCATAGAGGAAAAAAAAAAGACTGGGGGTTAAAAAGACAAGATACATCAGTTCAAAGCAGTGGCACAGTCTGAATCCCTCCTTTTCTTTCTATTTGCCCCCCAAATAACACCCAAGAATTCCTCTAATCAGCAGCGACCAAGGGGAAGCTAATGCCAGTAGAGAGAGCATCCTACCTCTGGAAAATCTCCTGCAGGGTTTCCCTAGTGAAGGCGTTGCTGTCCTGGAAGACATTGTTGAGGGCATGGAGGGCGCACAGCTCCCTCCTTTGCTTCTCATGGTAAATGTGCTGTGGCGGTAGCTGGGATGGCTCTGGCGATTCCGATTTGGTCTTGTCACCTTTCCATGGCACACAACTCATTTTCTCGACGGGTGGATGGGGAGTAGGTGGTGAAAAATGAAGGAGGCTGAAGTTTCTGCCTCCGCAGTCACAACAGCAGCCCACTGCCCCTTTCTTTTGTGGGCTAGTGCTGCTTCCAGCTCACAAACCCTCCTCTTGTGCTTCAGTTTATTCAGTAATTGCCTCTGACGGCTAGTTTTAAAAACCACATGAAGATCTGCAATGTATTTTTCCTCCCTCCTCCCATACCCCATAAAATGTAATATTTCCCTCCCCTCCACAGAAAAAAAAAAAATTAAAAAGTCAAAATATACAACACTTCTTAGTGTCAAGGTACCAGCGGGAATTTATCACATCGCTCCTTTTCTTCCATCTCCTTTCATCTACAGTGCCACTAAAAAAGGTACCCAGACCAGGTTACAAGGAGAGGCCCACTCCCAAAGTGCCAAAAGGGAAAAGATGAAGACCGCGCCTGGTACTGCTTATAGAAGCACAGGGTGGTTAAGCACTTATCAGCTGCATTCCTCCGTTCCTTTGGGAACGACTGAATCCTGGCAGGAAGATGCCAATAGCTCGGAAAAGGAAACCACTTCTTGCTAGGCCACGAGACACCCAAGTCCAGACAGCGGGGAAGGCGATTCCTCACAGGTCACCCTGCGCTCCGACAAAGGGAAGTCTCCGTTAGCAACCACAGGCAGTACAAAGCCCGAGGGAGCAAGGCTAGGGCAGGCGGGACCAGCCCCACGGCCTGCCTCGCACCTTTCCACCCCGCCCCTCCCCACCCTACGCCCTCACAACAGCAACCAGCCACTACCAAAACAACAACAACAACAGCAACAACAGCAGCAGCAGCAACAGTAACAGCAACCCGGGCGGGAGCCGCTTCCCACGACCAAGGCCCACCGACCCCCGCAGCCCAGCGCGCAGAGGAGAGGCCCCCGTCTAACTCCCACCCAGCCCTTCGGGGCTTGCTGCCAGGCCGAGGCGCCCGCCCTTCCCCTCGGGAGGCTTGGAGGGGCCCCGGCGGGCCGGGCCGGGCCTCTCGGCTCCCGCCGCCTCCTCCTCCTCACCGCCCGCTCGGCCCCTCGGGCCGCCCCGCGCCGGCGCACGCGCGCGCCGGGCCCCGCTCGCGCCACTCTCGCGCACGCACGCACACCCGCGCGCGCGCGCCCCCCCCCCCGGCTCCCGCACGCGCCGACGTCGGCCCCGCCCCCTCTGACGTCAGCGGTAAAACGAGTCGGGGCAGAAGCGAAAGCGGCCCCACCGCCCGCTGAATAAACAAATGTAAATCCTCCCCCGGCTTCCTTCTGTGCCACAAGCGTGTGTGTCGCCAGGCAGAGGAGCGGGACAGGCAGCTTTCCCCCGCCGCTCTGCAGGGGTCACCTGCCAGCCCGCAGAGCACCTCAGCCGGAGGGGTTTCCTCCTTGCCGCTGGCGTCCTGCCTGGCGGCCCCCGCCGACAGTCTGACCACTGTGGCCTCGCATGGCGAGCAGGCGGGGGGGTCTTCTGTCGGAATCGCAGGGCGGGTGGGCCAGCGAGGCCGTTTGTGAAGCCCGGGAGCTGGCGGCACGACGGGCCGGGACAGCAGGTCCCGCGGGATGCGGGGACACGCGGCGCGCTACCGCCACGTTCCATTGGCTGACACAGCTGTCAGGGAAAAATCTCCGCTTTCTCATTGGCTAACCCGAGAGAATGCCCACCCATCAGGGTGGGCTCTGTCGCAGCACTTAGTCCCTCCCAGGCCTTTGAGATCCCTTATCCGATTGGCTACCAGAGTTGTTTGTCAGGAAGCGCCGCTCTTCTATTGGTCAGGCGGCCTCGGACACGTCGAGCGGGCTCTGTGTTGTGTGTGTGTATGCGTAGGAAACAAGCCGAGCTGGCACTGCTTCTCCCATTGGCTTCGCGCGCTTCCAGGGGGCGTGGCCTCGCCGCATGGATAACCAGGGCTCCACCCGCTGTCGCCATGGCTACATGCAAATTGCGCCGCTGCGCCGTCGGTGATTGGCGGGCGCCGCCTTGGCGGGCCGGGGGCGGTGCCGGGGCGGAGGGGCGGAGGGCCAGGCAGGGAAGGGAAGATGGCGGCGGCGGAGCGGAGCAGATCCCCGGTTCCCGGGGGGTCCCCGGTGCCGGCCTGTATGTTCGCCCCGGAGCCCGGCTCCCCGGGAGGACGGCCTCGCGTGGCGGCGGTCGCCTGTCCCCTCCGCACCGCCTTCGACGGCGAGGACGGCGAGGCGCTCAACGGCGAGCCCGAGATCGACCTCACCAGTAAGGTAGGCCCGGCGGGGGGGCGGGCGGCGGCGGGCGCCATCACCACGCCGGGCCCCCGCTGCTGTCCTCCCTGCCGCTCGGCCGTGCGCAGGGGGCTGCCCCCGAGCCTGGCCGCCTCCGCACCTCAGGAGAGCGAGAGGCTGGGGCCCGCCTGCCTCCACCGGGACGGGAGGCTCCCCTGAGCGCTTCCCCGACCCCAGCATCACCTGGGCGGGCGGTAGAGCCAGCGGTGCCGTGTGGAGGCGGCCGGGAGAAGCGCAGTAAAGTTGTCCCGTGCCCCGGCCGGGACAGGAGGGTGCTGGAAGGCTGCTCCGCCCTGCGTCTTCCCCGCCTCGGCTGCCCGGGGGGATCTCCAGCCAGCAGCCGGTGTAGCATCCTCAGGAAGCGCAGGGTTTGGAGCTGTCAGCTGCCGCGGAGTCCCGCTGACGTTTGCCCTCTGCGCTGGGTCTCTGTAGTTATCTCTGCTGCCAGTTGTACTAGTTCCTGGGACTTTCTCCGCAATCTTAGAAGGAGGTCAGCTCCTTAAAAGGAGGTGAGAGCTTGTGACTTTTGAGCACAAGAATCCAGTGACAAGGGTGCCTTGCTTTTGCAAACAGGGTTAAGTCAACACAGAAAAGGCTTGTTCACCTTGTGCAGTTACTTTCTGGGATCCCAGTGACAAAACTGTATTGTGTGGTGGTCTTGTTTCTGTCAGAACCAGTTCTCGTTTCCATCCTGCAGGAAGGTACATTGTAGTAATATGTGTGTGCCAGAGCCTGCCTTCTGTCACTGTCTTCTGTTTTTTTTTTTTCTAATTGGCTGATCTCTTTGACTGTATACTTTTTGCTGCCACGGGTTTGATGTATTGTGGTGCTATGTCCTACTCTAAAGTCTCCTGAAGACTTCATTCGGTCCGCTTGTAATTATGTGATCCAGAAGTCAGCATAGCTGGTGTTTCCTCCTAGTTTTCTGTCATTCCTCTTCTTCATGCTTCCAGCTTAAGTTATTCGAGAGTCCTGGACTTTCTTGCCCTCTATGCACAGAGAAGCAGAAAGAGGAACTGTGTCTGTGGACGTGGAAAGTTTTTTTTTTGAGTGGATGACTGGATATTTTACAATGTGGTACTGTATTAAAACAAATGTTACAAAGATGTCTCGTGAGATAGTAAAGAACAGAAGTCAAACCTGTAGTATCTATTGATCGTGCCTTAATGAGCTGGACAAGATTTTTGTACAGGGTGCCAATATTGATCTGTGCTTTGTCTTGGACGTGACTGCTGTGGAAGAGGGCCAAGGAGGATGCCAAGGACTGCATCACTGATTCTTGACAGCCAGGACCCTGACCAAAACTATGGCAAAGAGAGAAGAGTTCTTTTCTCCCACAGACTCCCATTTGTGGTGTCAATGTCTTCCATTCCTAGAAATCTGTGGGTGCTGTGGAGGTGGTAGGTAAGCATTTTTTTGACCATTATTACAATTTACTTTTTCCATACAGCACTGTGCAGCTGCTGTCTTTTCCCTGGACTTTTCATTCATCCCCATCTTGGATGAGAGCTAAAACTGTGAGCTGTGCTCCATCTTTCCAAGTTAATCTCCCACTGTCTGCTCAAAACAGCAGTCCCATGTGGTGAGAATGCAGTAGCTAACCTGAGCCTCCCCGATCCCCCCCATCCTTTCTGTCTTCCCGCTTGAATTGTTCCACGCTAATCCCTACTTAAAATGGGGACTCGCACTGCAGTCAGTTTGTTTGATAGTTGCTAGTGCAGTCCTGGTCTCTCTGTGTTAATACTTTTCTCCCGGTCCTCTCCCTGTGCATTCAATGTAAGGTGAGCTCTTTTTAGAGAGGAACTCTTTGGGATTCTGTTATCAAGTGCACCTTGTCAGCTGGTCAGGCAAACAGTTCTGTACATCAGCACTAATTCATTATCCTGTTGATCTTAATGGATGTTTGTTTTCCCTTCAGTGCCAACACACTGCAGCAGTAATCAACTTTCAGGTCAAAAACCATAGCACATAAGGCTATTAGTGAAGCTGATATTGTATTAGATCTACATAGACAATAGAACATAACAGCACCTGAACAATGTATGTCTGCAGGGCATAGAAAACAAAATATGACATTACAGAAGGTGCCTTTCCCCCAGCTTCTTGATGGCTGATGGTGGCTTTCCAGCCGTGCAAAATGTCAGGCTGTTTTTCCTGTAAAGAGCAGCACTACGTATCACAGACTATTTGGTTTGCCCCTAATACTTCTAGTTTGTCTGCCTCATGGATATAGGATACTTTTTTATAAGGACTGCCTGTAGTAGTGCTAGTGTAACCCAAGCTCAGTCTTGTTGGTGTCTTGAAATTGCTGTTAATTAAAGCTGTGGCTTCTTGCTTGCTGTTGGGCAGTGCAGAATGGCACAGTCTAGTCTGTCCCCCAGGAGTAAGCCCAGGCAACTGAAGCTGTTACCCACCTCTGGTGTGTGTTAATCCCCAAACTGATCAGAGGAGAGGCAGGCAAAGCCACCTCTCCCCAGAGACTGGGAAGTGACTTGAGAGAAGGCATTTAAAACTTGTGAGATATGTTTCATTCTGCTGTCTTAAGAATAAAACAATAACTGGTTGTTACTTTTTTACCCTACAGGAAACCTGAGGTTGCTAGACCCACATGGCTCCTACTGATAACTGCTCAGTGCCTGGCAAAGTGGAAAGAACAAAAGTGAACGTTTTTGACTTTGTGAAAATCTCTTAAAAACACGCATTCATAGTGCAGACATGGAGGGATTGCTCAAAGGTGAAAAGCAAAAAAAGCAGAGGAGCCAAAATGGAGGGCTTCCCTTCAACCAAGGAGGTGGCAGAGAGCAGGCTCTCTCCATCCAGGAAGCTAAAGAGATCTTCAAAACAGCACATCAGATCTTGCAGTACCTAGGAAACTGCAGAACTGACTGGGGCTGCAGCTGCAGAAATAGTCATCAAGAACACTGAATGACACTGGAAGGTGTGATCCATGAAAGCTGCTGTTTTATCTACTGATACTTCTCTTGATGTCCTGATATATCATATCAGCTGTAAGCTTCATCAGCCCTGGAGTAAACTTTGGAGGCAGTCTGCCACTGGAACACCCTTCAGGAGCACCTTTGCATGGCAGTGAAAGCAGCAGTGTGGGGGAACAGTGTTTGGAGCTGTTGTGAGTGAGCCTGTGCTGTTTGAGGCCCCCAGCCCTCCTGCCTGGCAACATGAGGAAAGAGTACAATGAGCTGCCGAGTGCCGTGGTACTTGTTACAACACCCTGCCTGCTCACACTGCTGAAGCACTTGGAGTCAGAAAAACAAAGCTGATGATGAGGCTTGAAGAAACTGAAGTTAGTGTGCTTTGTGCTGGTGGCCCCTGTTATTTTATTGATTTTTGTGTATGTTACAACCTGTTTAATGGATCTTCCTGAGTCCCTGACTTGTGCTGGTGCACTGGCCTAAACAGTGAGCCTGTCTACTGTGCTTCCAGGAATTCCCGAAAGTACTTGCAGGACAAAACGAGCCCTACAATTCAAAACACAGCCTTCTATTCCTGCTTGGAGTGAGCCTCTCAACGGTTGCTGATTTCCCTCTCAATACATTTTCATCCAGAGTTTTCCCTCAAGAAGAAAACGAAACTGAAAGGGAAACTAAAGAAAAACTAATAAAAGCGAAATTCAGTCTTTCATAGCATGAAATAGGAAGACTGTGACCTTACAGAGCAGAGTGCTTTGGTACCCTTTGCAGACCATGCCAAGTAGTTAAAAGGCTTAGGTAGGGCACGTGTCCAAAAGGGGGCACGTGAAGGTGATTATATCGCTTGTAGCCGTCTGGCCCTTGCAGACACATCCCTGCTCTCTGGGACCCTTAACAGCTGAGGAAAAAGTTGCTTTGGCAGCCTTAAACCTTCTAACCAGCACCTGCTGTCTGTGCTTCAGTTTCCCAGTGTGCCTCACTATGGTTTTGAAAGCTGCTTAAATGTTATTTGTGGAGGGTTGGGTTCCTTTACATTCTAGATTTCCAAAAAAGGCCTTCATCAAGTGTGTAATAGTGATAGTAAATGTAGTGGTAAAAGTAGTTTCTCCTCAAAAACACATTGTGTTAGCAAGTCAGACTGTGTTAGAGAATGTTGGGTGGACTTGAGGATGTTATTGTCAGCTGCTGTAAACCTTATGTTTTGGGCCAATCTAGCACAGATTTCAGTCTCAGTACATAGTGAAGGGAAGTGCTTCTTTCTGGGTGTGATTTTGGGACGTGTATGTCGGGACAGCTGTGGATGTCACTGAGTGTTGGCACAGGTGTGCCTACCCATAGGGCTCCTAGTGGGTGCCAGCCTTTATAACTGTTACTGAAAGTGCCTTTTTCACAGAAATGTGTATCTCAATTGCTACAGCTATCTGGCTGCTGTACTGGGATGCTCAGCCACCAGCAGATTTGTAACCATGGAGGCAACCAGAGAGTGGGTAGTGGCTGATGGAGGTCTCCTTGGTCTGTCACTGCATTGCCACCATTGTGGCTGCTCTGTGCTAGTGTCCTCAGCTGTACTGTGGGAGCGATGCAGGTTTCTGCCAGAAATGGTGCTGTACCATTTAGTTCTAGGAAAAAACAGTCCTGGAGCACTCTCTTGTCCTCATTTTCTGCTTTGTTTCTGTTTTATTTTTTCATTCTCTGGATTTTCCTGCAGGGAAGGGCAAAGGAAGTTTGATTACTGCAATAGCTGCAATGGTAACACAATTGCTACAAAACTGCATCTCTCCGCTGCTGAAACCTCCAGATGTGCTCCTACAAATTGCTTTGCATGTCTGCCCCTCAGCTCTGTAGTACCTAAAATTTGAAAAGTTACCTCTGTAAAGTACCTGAAATTTGAAAATAATGCTTATTCGTGTTCTCTCCTTTCCTTCTGCCCCCTCAGAAAACAGAAGGGGACATCAAATATATGAAAGACCTAGGAGATGCTCTAGATTTTGGTGCCCAGGTGTTCTCTGCAGTGAGATCTGGTTGGCTTTCTCTGTCTGTCCAGTCATGTTTCAGGGGAGCAGCAGCACTCTGCAGCAGAGACTGTGGAGTACCCAGCTAAGGAATTTCTGTGGAGAAAATACCTGCTCACCTTTCTGTTTTCCTTATGTGAAAACATATTGAAGTGTTGACTTAAATGTGGCTTTTAAACATTGGTTACATCAAAGTGAGATGCTTGGTATTCTCACTTGCTTTGAAGTATATTTTCCAGCATAAATGAACTCTGAGCTCAGATGAACAACCTTGTGCGGTGTCACAAGGAAATAGCTGTCAGCAAAACTTGTTTAAAAACAAAACAAAACAAAGCCACCACAAAGCGGGCCTGGAAAAGGAGTCCTTCTCTTTCAATAAGGCACATAGACAGATTGTGCTTGTAACTGAAGCTAGTTTTGAAATTGTTTGCCTGACATCTGCAAATGGATATTCCATCTTTTTTTCCAGCTGGTGATGGTGAGTCCAACTTCAGAGCAATATGACAGTTTGCTCCAGCAGATGTCAGAGAGGATTGATGAGGGATGTGGGGAGACCATCTATGTCATTGGACAAGGATCAGGTGAGTATAGCTTACCCAGCAAAACAACAAAAAAGTATTAAAATTATAAGAAAAACCTAGTTCATCTTAGTAGACTGCTGCTGAAGGTAATACTTACTTGAATAACTTGAAAACGTCCATAAAATATAGCAGAATATGTGGGACAGATTATTTTCCTGCCAACAACTGTCTCATGTAGCGCAGCTAAAAATTTTTTTTTAATAAAATCATTCAAGGTTTTTTTTTGGAAATAAGGCATATCTTGTCTGAGCTCACCAGGAAAAGACAAAGAATTTAAAATTATAGTAACAGCTCTAGTACAGGTATCTTCAGTGTCTGTGAAGGTCTTGTTCTGTGTGATTTTGTTCACTGCTCTGTTGGTAGTAATATATTTTTACCCCACAGGAATGTATTATAGATACTTCACATAGCCAAAATATATGCTGCTGACTTTCTTTGTTAGTGTGTGTCTGTACTATGGAGGAAAAGCATGAGATCCTTTGCTCAGCATGAGACCTTTGTTGTCACGTTAATTTGCTTGTGACTGCAGTCATTTGCCTTTCCAGATTTTAGCAATTAGCATGGATTACATTTTTGTCCTTTTTGACAATTTGAATATTTGCACCTGATGCTGGTAAAACAATACTGAGCATGCCCTTGCTTTGAAATGGAAATTTCTTTTCTGAATATAAAGTAATTGCCTATCATTATCATAAGGCTAAAGGCATGTTTCAAGTATACTGGATATCTATTGAATATGAAGTTGTCATGATCAGATATTTGCTGTGTTTGAGGAAGAATACGAAACCCTGGTTGTCAGTGCCACGGTTGGCTGAAATAATGGAGGTAGGGAGCTGTGTAACCTCAGAACTGTGTGCTTTTTGGGTTGTCTTGGAGTTTTGTGAAGTAGCCAACATAGAAGAGAAGCCAGAATTAGATGGCCAGTGTTCACGCAGCCAGTACCAGAGGGATTATGGTCTTGCCTCCAAGCAAGCTTCCCACATGTAGTCTAAATCCTTGGGGTTTAGGATAAGCACATCTGCAGTGGAGATCTAGTTAGTCAGGCTAGTACCTGCTTTTCTCTTCTAGGATACCGTGTGAGAATGTTAGCTGGTGGTTGTTGCAATGATATACTGAGAAGTAGGCATTTGTTCCTTAAAATAGGAGGTTAAACTTCTGACTTAATTTTGGGTTGCAGCATAGTCGAGGAACATGGAGATATTTTCAAGAGAGAAAGGATGTTGATATCCCTGCCACTGTTGCTCCTTGTCATGCCCTTTCAGCATCTGTGATTTTGATCATCCCAGGTACCCAACTCAGCTGACTGAGAAGCAAATGAAGACTGACACAGGAAGCTCATTAGTTCACCAGTAGTGACCTTTCCCTTTCTCCCTTGGCTCTTGCCCTTTCCTGTCCCCTCCTTCTTGCTTCTCTCCTATAACCCAAGGCTCGAGACACAGGGCTTTTAGTTTTCCTCAGTCTCAGCCAGCTTATGAGCATGGTTGGAAATCACCCAGTAACTCTGCTGGTTTTAGAGCTGGGCAGTAATTAAAATGCTGATAAGTTCATGCAAACTGCATTTCCTGCCGGTGAATCAGCTGTACATATGAACATGTACACATGGCAGTAACTTTGCTCATCTGGGTGCAGTGTGGCTCTCCACCTTTGTTGTTTTGAGGGCCTTTTTTACCCACAGAGGAGATTCTGGGGTGAAATCTGTGCACCTTCACAGCCCCTGGACTGGGAAAGAGGCAGTGGTGGCCTGGACCCTGTGTAGATAGTTGCCACTGGCATGCTCTGACTGTCAGCTCTTCCTTGGGTGAGCTCAGAGGAAGCAGTGTCTCCTTGGTTTTTTCTGGTCTCGTGTGCTGTCAGCATTTCTTTCAAGTGCTAGGATGAAGGCAGTGAAACATGCCAAAAACATTGTTTTAACTGGAGTCCATGGGGGCTAAAGAACTTGCTGTGCAGGTCAGACTTGCAGAAAATGTGTATTTGGGGTGTGGTTTTATAAAATAAGCTGATTGTTTACAGTGGTCCCACATTTACTGGCTAATTGTGGTGATGCTTCATTCAGAGCTTTCCTTTTGTTAATGCTTTACCTTTCTTGCAATGTGAGAGGAGATATTTTATCTGACTGAAGGACACAAAGTACCTTCAGCATGTGAAGTAAGGGAATTAGTCAGAAATGTGTCTTTCTTGCTGATCCCTATGTATTTGCTTGTAAAAATTGTGAAGAAAGCTCCTCTAGATGTAAGACGGTGCCTTTCTAGTGTCTTTTTAAGACCTAGAGTGAAGACGAAGACCATCCTTTTTTATTTTGGGCCATTCTGTGTGCATGGCTGACACCTCCAATCCACGTATAAATCCCGATGGGTGTGAAGGTCCCAGGCAGGATGACATTGCTGCCTCCTGTTGCAAGGTGGTGCTCACTGCCTGCTCTCTGTCTCTTCAACACCACACCAGATGGGACTGAGTATGGGCTGAGCGAGGCAGACATGGAGGCATCCTATGCCACGTTGAAGAGCATGGCAGAGCAGATCGAGGCGGACGTGATCCTCCTGCGGGAGCACCAGGAGGCCGGGGGCAAGGTGCGCGACTACCTCGTTCGGAAACGCGTGGGTGACAACGACTTCCTGGAGGTCAGGTGAGGAGCCGGGTGGAGACAGGGTTAGTCAGCAGCTCAGCTGCATTTTTACCCTGTGAGCAGTGTGTGGTGCTGAGCCAGCAACGCCGCTTTGAGTCTGGGTGTTGAAGCCACCCAACAAAGGGAGTCGAGCTTGACCACTCCTTGCTGATGAAATCGCCTTTTTGTTGTTGTTGCTGTGTCTTTTGTGAACAAACTGTTGGTGGAAATTTGCCTTTGTGTTTAGCAGAGGGCTGTTGCTCTCTGGGTGACAGCCTCACAGCTGGGGGCATCTTTTGTGTACTGGGTTGCCAGAAGGGAGTCATATGTGCGTGTGTGGCTGTATGCGTGTGTGTATATATGCTGGAAAACAATACTTTTGACAAAGGATCCAGTTCTGTTCCAAGACCGTGATGATCCAAGTCATCTTTTAATGGACATATACTAGCTTTTATAACATGGCTTGAGAGTCTGCCCAGACCTGGATGAGAAGGATTTCCAACATTTGCCAATAGCCGTAATAGCCACATTGATTAGAGTCAAAGAAGGAGCTTGCTGTAGGACATGGCTTTCTCCTAAAATATTTAGTATTTTTTTTAGCTTATCCTTTTCTGGGAGCAACAATTTTAAATTTTGTGCTCTACTTCGCGCTTGATGCTGTTGCAACATGAGAAATGTGAGAAAGGCAGAGGTGTTCTAGACCAAGTTGGGATTTAGTCTTCCTTTTGAATTGCCACAGTGTTTATGTTGGATTGCAGAGACTCAAGTTAGAATAGAGACACTCTGTATGGCATCAAGCAATGTCACATTCAGTTGACTATGTTCTGGACACCAGTCACATGTTTCCACAGTCTTCCACATCCCAGTCCCCAGAGTCTGGGATCTCCACTGTTAATAACTGTAAAAGAATCTCTGCTCTGCTTGTGAAGATCTAACATTTTTTAATCTCTCTTTGAGGGACAGGGAGAATGAGCAAGTTATTTGCAGGAGCAGTGATGTTTGGGTTATTTTGATCACTTGTTCATTTCTTCAGGTACCCTATTTTACCAGGCTTCTTTTTCCTTCCCCCTGCAGGGTAGCAGTGGTTGGCAATGTGGATGCAGGGAAGAGCACCTTGCTGGGTGTCTTGACTCATGGCGAGTTAGACAATGGCCGGGGCTTTGCTCGGCAAAAGCTCTTCCGCCACAAGCACGAGATTGAGTCAGGCCGCACCAGCAGCGTGGGCAATGACATTCTGGGCTTTGACAGCGAGGGCAACGTGGTGAACAAACCTGACAGCCACGGTGGCAGCTTGGAATGGACAAAGATCTGTGAGAAATCCACCAAGGTCATTACTTTCATTGACCTGGCTGGTCATGAAAAGTACCTGAAAACCACTGTCTTTGGCATGACCGGCCACTTGCCTGACTTCTGCATGCTTATGGTAGGTAGCAGCCTCGACTTCTTTCTTGTTGCAAAGTGCCTGTGGGGTTTTGGAGGGAGGCAGCATCTTACAGTGCTGGAGAGCAGAAGCCTCTGTGGCTATCTCTCCTGTACTCTGAGGCAAGTGTCCCAGGACTGTCAGTCCCAGACAAGCCCAAGGTTTGTGATTCTTGAAAACGGAAAGATTTCTGAATTCTAGAAAACCTTGTTAAAACTGGGGAGAAATGAGTCAGTCCTCTGCCAGTGTCCAGCATTTGAGATGAGCTGGGTCTGGTCATATGGCCCCAGTGGCACATGTACAACTTAATCACAGTCTACTACACGTCTGACACAAGGCCTGCTCTGTAATCCAGCTTACTGCAGAAGGAGCATTGACATCCCTGTATTTTGTATCCCTGGTGTAGGTTGGGAGTAATGCTGGGATTGTTGGAATGACCAAGGAGCACTTAGGCCTGGCGCTTGCACTTAACGTTCCTGTCTTTGTTGTGGTGACCAAGATTGACATGTGCCCTGCCAACATCCTGCAAGGTGAGTCCTACAGGCTCTCTCCAGGGCTGTTTCTTACCTCTGTATGTGTTGCTGTCCTCTGCTGTTCAGGAATTACTGCTGGAAGAAAGCTGCTTTATCTGGTTCTGACTGCATCCTAAACACCTTCCAGAAATATTTCCTTTTCCCTTGCTCATTTTGCAGGTGGTTTATTTATACTCACCATGTCAAAATTACCCATGCTGGGACTCAGTTGAGTAGCCCAATATGTTTGCTACAAGGTTTTGCTTAATTGAGCTCTAAGAGGAGCAGCATACAGTTGGGGTTTGGGCTTTGCTTTCTCTCTGGGTGTTTAAACCGGGAGGAAAAGTCTGGAAGTTCTCTTGAAAGCTGCTCTTCTCCCTGCCCACAGTTTGGGTGTGATCTTAAGCTGTGATCAGACTTGATCTCCCGCCGCTGTTAGTGAAGGGGCAGCTGTTTGTTACCTCCTGTTCACCTGGGCTCTTCTCAGGCACGCTGGCATAATTGCAGCAGCTCCTTCCTCTGTCTGAGCAACCAACCAACCCTTAATAAATCATGGTACAAAGCAGCTGCATATGTAGGCTATGGTAGCCGGATGGGAGGCAAGCGGGGATGGCAATAAGTAGCATGGGCTAGTGATTTTTTTCTCAGCAGAGTTAAAGCAGCACCTCTAACCCCAGCAGAGTCCCATTAACCCATGCATGATGTTTTTTCAGGCTGTGACCTATTCTTACTTTTAAAACTCTCTTTGAGCATTTCTTACGTCTTCAGAAACATGCTGTGGTTAACTGGAGCAACGGGTTCTTTTGATAATCAGTCCCAAGAATCAGGGAAGTGAATGCTCCTGGTACTGTCTGTAGTTCAGTTCATTGCTATAAAAATCCTAAATATGTTTCAGGCAAATAGATGCATGTGATCAGAAGATAATGTGTATATCTGTACTAGATGTTTGGCAAATGAACGTAAGGCTTGACCATAAGATAATAAGTGGGAAGGAAGGAGAACCTTTTGCTCAGTGTGAGGAGGGAAGAGCTGCACTTGGGAGAAGCTACTCCTGTGACATGCTCTGTTTAAAGTAAATACACTCAAGATTTGACTCAAGTATATCTGTGAAGAGCAGATGGCCTGATTAGATGTTTGTGTTTCTGTATCCAAAACATTACTTTCCCATAGGCAATCATTTGTTTACAAAAACCCATCTGATTGGATGACAATCGTTGAACGTAAATTATTTGCTTTTTTAAGCACTTAGTACCCTTTTCTGTGTTTTCTTTATTTATTGTCGGGCGGTTTATAGGAGGCTGATGCTAGTACAGCAAGTAATGCACCTGCTGGCTGCTGAATATGAGGCTTAGAAAATAACTTAAAAAGAGGCAAAAGCTGAAAATTGGGAGCCATGAGATTTGTCCCAAAACAGTGATTTCTGAATATGGTCCACCCATATTGTCCTAGTCTATGATGACCATCTTTACCTCTTTCATGGTTTTCCAGCCTCCTGTGGCAAGTTGACTGCCAGGGAAAATATACTGAGGTTTGCTTGGTCAAAATGAATTTCCAATTCACGTATTCTCAAATACTTCTGTCACTGAGTCCTGGTTTTCAATTAATTGACTATGAAAAATCCTTTCCAGAAAGAGGAAATACCTTGTAACTGCTTAAAGCTACTAATAGACAACTCTAAAATGTCTACTTCATAGCATTGCAAACTTGTCTGTCTGTCCACGTGTGGCATCGCTTGGCAGCAGGCTAGCTGGCATGAAATGGAAGATGGAGTGGCTCTTTAGTCTTACCTGGGCTGCAGCAAACTCACAGTCTCACTTTTAGCCATCTTCTCCTGTCTTATATGTGGCCAGAGCACCTGTTTCCCTTCGGGGAGACACCCCACAAAAGTGATTTGTAAAGACGGGAGATGCTTCCCTAACAATATTCGTTTCACCCTTTAAGAAACCCTGAAGCTGTTACAGCGACTGCTGAAGTCCCCAGGGTGCAGGAAGATTCCCGTGCTGGTTCAGAGCAAGGATGATGTCATTGTAACAGCCTCCAACTTCAGCTCAGAGAGGTAACGGGAGTAGAGGAGAATCATTTATCTTTCAATCCTATGTGGAGGCTGGGTGAGGAGTTTCAGAGAGTCTCATTGTGTAGATGTGTGGAGGTTGCATCTGCCATGTGGTGTGTTGATTCCATAAGAGTGTGTTGGTTTTGAGGTTGACCTGCTTGTGTTCCCCTCTGAGGCAGAAATGAGAGGCTGCTTCTGGGCAGTCTGCAGAAGACAGCAGGGCATTTGGCTTCCTTCAGTCCTGGAACCGTTTCCCAAATGTCATTAGAAGGCAGAGGCAATGTTGCCGGTTTTCAAACATGGGGTGTTGTGTATCTGACTGCTTGCCAGGTTCTCCCTTCCTAGCACTGTGTATTGAATTCAGTCCCAAGATTTTGGATGTCTCCCTGCATGGAAAGCCAGGTAGGAAGGTGAACTAACTCCATTTTTATCAATTTTCCTTTACAGGATGTGCCCAATTTTCCAGATTTCAAATGTTACTGGGGAGAATCTAGATTTGCTGAAGATGTTTCTTAATCTCTTGTCTCCACGGACCAGTTACAGGGAAGAAGAGCCAGCAGAATTCCAGATAGACGATACTTACTCGGTCCCGGTAAGGAGCCTGGTATTTGGAAGAATATTCTTTTCCTCTTGTAGGTTGAAGAAGGTATCTTTTCTAGAGAGGAGAGTTCTAGAGCTCTTCTGCTGGCCTGGTGGAGTAACCACAATTACTGTTTTTCCTTTTTTTGGTGTAGGGTGTAGGAACAGTTGTCTCTGGGACGACACTGAGAGGTCTCATCAAGCTAAATGACACCCTGTTGCTGGGGCCGGATCCCCTTGGCAACTTCCTCCCTATTGCTGTCAAGTCCATCCACCGCAAGAGGATGCCCGTCAAGGAGGTGCGGGGAGGCCAGACTGCCTCCTTTGCCTTGAAGAAGGTGAGATGATCTCCTCTAGACCCCCAGAACAGGAGCTGACCTCCTAATTTTTGAATGCTCTTGGACTTCAGCTGCGGTAAGGCTGTTTCTACAAACCCCAGCTGCCTAATTTTGCAGTGGAATGAAATCCTATAGAGCTTCTGTGGTTCCACATCCTGGTTTTTCCTCCTGGAAGCTGCCAGGAGATAGCAATGCCACTGGAGATATCTAAGAGAGTGGAGACATTGCAAGAGAAGTCTCATTTTGTGCTGGAACTGCATTAGTAGCCTTAGCAGCGTATTTACATTACTCCTCTTGGCTTGTAGGACTAGCTGCCTGATTTGGGATTTAAAAATCAGCAAAATTTGATATGACTCTTCTTGCAAAAGGTTTCTGTCAATAGAAGCTGCACTGATTTTAAAGGGATATAGTTTAAGCTGCACCATACTTCATGTGTTCAGGCTTATCATGTTATTAACAGACAAAATCATGAACATGATTTTGGAGATACCATTTACTTGGGTAATGTGCAACCAGGATGTATATTTTGCTTTTAAAGGATTGGTGAGGTAAATGTGTCAGTGTCCAGCATTTCCAGGACTCTAAAGCTTCCTTATAATCTCCAGCTGAATTTGATTTTTGCAACCTTTACATAATATCATGCACATAGCATACAGCTATGCAGCTCTTTTGCCTTTTGCTGCACATGAGATAGCATCTGTGAAATCCCTTAGGATTCTGCTGGATGCAATCAGCCAGAGCAGCAGATTTCTTCCCTGCAGAATCATGCTAAGGTCTTTTGTGTCTCTGCTTTTCAGATCAAGCGTTCTTCCATCCGGAAAGGCATGGTAATGGTGTCACCCCGCCTGAATCCACAAGCGTCGTGGGAATTTGAAGCTGAGATTCTGGTGCTCCATCACCCCACCACCATCAGCCCACGATATCAGGCCATGGGTACGTGTGTCAACATTGGTTTGTCTTTGTTTCCCAGTGGTAGCAGTTTCTATGAGATCTAGCCTGAGATAATTTTGCTCCTGATGTCTCTGCCAACCTGAATATACACCATAGTTCCTGGTTATGCCTTTCCCAGCATCGTGGAAGAGAGAGGGAAGGGAGCTGACAGAGGAGAGTGGGGAAGGCTATAAGGTAAAAAGGAGATGTGTGCCCTCAAGTGTACTTTGAGCCTGCCTGTGCTGTATCTCCATGGTACAAAGATTCTCCACTTTCAAATGCTGATGGAAAGACTCATTTTGGGTCCTGCCCTCTAGCCCAGCTGCTTGGTGTGTAGGTTTCTGTTGAGGCTTCAGGACAGGCACGATTCAAAGGCAGGTGTTCTAGCTTATGTGTATGTTCTTTTTGGGTTTGGAACAAAGGCAGCTGCATGACCCGTATGATCTTTGCTGTAGGATAAGGAGCTGCCTTAGATGTCTCTGAAGCTCATTCCACTAATGGCCCTGGCTGCTGAAAGCCTTTGTGCTTTACATTCACAGTGCATTGTGGCAGCATCCGTCAGACAGCCACAATTCTCAGCATGGACAAGGACTGCCTGCGGACGGGGGACAAAGCCACAGTGCACTTCCGCTTCATCAAAACCCCCGAATATTTACACATAGACCAGCGGCTGGTCTTCCGGGAAGGCCGCACCAAAGCTGTGGGTACCATCACCAAGGTAAAGGCTGCTGAGTCCCACGTGCTTTTGCCCATTAGCCGCTTCTCACACTGAGAAGCCAGCAGGAGAATCTGGATAGCACTGGAAAATTGAGGGAAGAGGCTGTGCTTCAGCCACAAACATCAGCCCTGACGTGGGTCACGGATGGCTGATGTGCTTTGTCATGTGGTGGGTCTGTAGCTGGTGTGAATGAAGGAATGTAAAGGGAGGGCCTGAGACAGATGCTGCTGGCTCAGCCTCTTTCTGACATCTTGTAGCTGGTCCCTTTGAGTCATGTTGTGGAGGTTAGAGTGTCACCTCAGCCAAGTGGCCCCTTCCAAGGGTGGAAGCTCAGAGGTCTGGGTTTCTTTGAACAGATGCTGCTGCATTATTCTCCTTATGGTTATTTTTATAAATTCTTCTGAGGCTTTTTGTTAAAAAGCAGCATTGAGCCTCGCCAGATCAGCTTGGCTATTTTAATGCTGAGTTTGGCCTCTCCCTTTGCAATTTGCAGCTACTCCAGACCACCAATAACTCACCAATGAACTCCAAGCCACAGCAGATCAAGATGCAGTCAACAAAGAAGGGAGCTGTTACGAAACGAGAAGATGGTGTTCCTGCTGCTGGGATGGCAGCTGGAGGCCCAGCAGCTGGGGATGAGGCCCCCTCAACAGCTGCAGCACCACTGACACCCACTTCCCTGCAACCATTGGTAAGTGAGGAAAATACCACATCTATCCCAGCTATTGTGTCCTCGTTTCACCTGTTGGAGGAAGGGCACTCTAAAGCACAAGTATCATCCCCTCATACCTCGAACACACCTTGCCACAGAAACAAATAGAAATCTAAGTAGTCTTACAGCAGAAATCATAATTCTCTGATAACTGGATGACTCCATGGCTGACCTTCCAGCAGACAGCAGCTCAGGGTACTGGGACAATTCAGGTTGGGCCTCAGGAAGTGTCTAGTCTAACCTCCTGCTCTAAATAGGATTAGCTGTGAGGTCAGACCAGGTTGCTCAGGGTTTTATCCAGTCATATCTTAAAAATCTCCCAAGGAGGAAGACTGCAACCTTGGCAACCTGTTTCACTACTTTGACCATGTACACAGCGAAGAAGTGTCTCTGTATACCAGTAGCTGAACTAGTGGAAGATCTTAACAACCAGACACAGAATGGGTCCTCGATGTCTGAATGAGAGGTAGAATATCCCTACACTAGAAAAATTACAGTCTAAGTATTAGGCACAGGTCATCTGCCCTGTTGAAAAGTGAGGATGGGGACATCCAAGAAGGAAAGGCTTTAAATTTCTCTTTAGAGAAATTTACCCAGGTTTTTTTGTTGGTTATGGCTTCTCAGCTTAGCTTGTCCATGAAGGATACCTAGACTTTATGGCTTGAAAGGAATGGAAACTCAATTCTCACTGCAGGCTTTCAGAGCCTGATGATCAGCTTTATTACTGATAGAAGAAAGATCTTCTCCTTGTAGGGTACTTCCTCAGTATGTGAAGGGTTCATGAACCAACTCTGTCAAGGGACAGGGTGTTCCCCTTCTTAATTCTACCTATATTAGTTGCCATGGGCAAATCTCATTCTCTTGAGCCAGACTGCTCATCAAAGGGGGCCCCCTGGCAGGGATTCTGCCCCTCTGCATCTGTCTGGGGCTTCACACCAGTCCTCCATCTCGTCCTTGTCTTTTTGTAGCATCACTGTGGTTGTAAGTAGTGCTCCTAGCTGCTCTTTGTTTCATCCCTCCCCCTGAGACTCTGAGTTGCTTTTGTTCTTGCTTATGTCTTCCTCTCTCTCCTTGCTGCGTCCCCTCAGCCTGCCCTGGATGAAGAGCCCCACATCCGTGAGGGCAATAAGGTATTTGGCTGCTCTCAAAGAGAAACAGTGGGTTTGCTGAGGTTGGGAAGAGTCAGATGAGCCAGAGAGCCATGGTAGGGGGTGGGGGGCTCTCCTTCAATTCTGCACAAAGTTGAGGGAGCCTGAGGCCTTGATTTCCTGTACGCTGAACTCCATGGCACCTACTGGCTCTCATGGGAGCAAAGCATTCAGAAACTTGGGAAATCAAAGTCTTCCCAGCTTGAAGGGCAAAACTTCATGGTGCATCTGTCTCTCCTCCTTCCCTCATGGTGTGTCTGTCTCCCTCCTGCCTTATCTCCTTCCTGCAGTGGTAGGAAGCTGATCAGTCACAAGTGCCCTCCCACTGTCTGAATGTATGTGTGACCCATCTGAATTCCTGCTGTGTTGATATCCCAACTGAGGGGTTGCTTTGCACTAAAGTCAGTCTTCTTATTTTTCAGTCAAAAGTCGGAGGAGGAGGCCGTCGACGTGGGGGTCAGCGCCATAAAGTGAAATCTCAGGGAGCCTGTGTGACTCCTGCCAGTGGCTGCTGAATTTCTTACACCTCCTCTCTCTGAGGAATTCCTCCCCTTCCCTTCATTTCTTATCCAAAAGATCCAGAGCAGCGTAAACCAAAACCCATCCCAGCTGATTGGCTGCAGAAGAATCGTCCCTCCTCCCTGCAGGAAGCGATGGAGGAGCATAATTTATAAGCTAATGAAGGTGATAAGACAGAGAACTGAGTAACTGACACCTTCCTCCTCCCCCTGTCAACACATTTTTGTACATCATGGGCTTAGTTTTTATTCTTATTAGTTTTTATTATATTTTGTGTGCATGAAGATGAGAGGGGAGTCTGGATAGAGCTGCAAAGAGCCAGTTAGTTGCCTTCCTCCTCCCTCACCACTTTCTGTCCACAGGACTTGCTGCTGTCCCCTATTTGCTGTCTCAGATCCAGGGGTTGTCAGATGCCTGAAATTTCAGACTTGCAAAGGTTAAAACAGGTTGTTTAGGATTGCTCCATGGAGCATCATTTCATCACCACTGTGGCCTCGTGCCAAATGTTTTGGATTCCCTTCCTCCTCAACTATTTCTAAATGGATTTAATTTAATGTTGTAATGACTGAAGTTTGAAGGAGATGGTGAGAAAGTTCCTTAGTTGGAGATCTAAGAGGGAAACAAATTGGAAAGCAGTTGTTGATGTGAAGTTCAGGGATCCAATGCTCAATATCCTCAAAAACGTTGATAGCACTTAAAATTTTAACTAGCGAGAGAGTTAACTGGGCAGACATTTACCCACCCTGTTCCCCTTCCCATTGTGCTGCTTTTCCTAGTGTTTGTTCAGTGCACATTGGAGCAAATCTAACCTGCCTCTCAAGGCTGCAGCAGCTCCACTGACAGTATTAAGAACAGTGCAGGAGCACTCAGTCCGTCCCTTGAGCCAGAGAAAGCCTTCTCACCTCGACGGACAGAGGTCACAGGTGGCAAGATACCTTTGGAACAGAGACACCAGGCTAACATGACCTCCCCTTGATTTTGTTTACTCCAAGATTTCCAAAACCTTTTTGGAACTCACTGGCCAAACTTTGCAATGGCAGAGGTAGGATTTGTCTTCTCCCCTCTTGGCCAAAGAGGGCAGTGATGAATTGGTACCAAATTTATAGAAGTGCTTTCAAGGTTGGAAGGTAATTTTTCTGACTTTCATTTAATTTTTTTAAGATTTTATTTTTCTTAATGAGAAATTCTGGCTTCTCCAAGAAGGCCCTGCAAGCACAGTTTACAAATTACTGTTGGAATGGTTTTTTTAACCATTTGATGAGTTTTTCAAGTGATTGATTCCCTGCTTATTTTGAGCTCTTTTCTTCTAACCCTGCCTCACTTGGCTCCAGTGAGGACAGGAATTATCCTCTGCTGGCTTGTGGTGAGCTCTGGGAGTGTGGTAGCATTTTGAGGAGGAGGTGGCATCCTCAGCAAATCATGGCTCTCCCCAGCAGGCACGATCAGGCTCGGTTTCTCTGAGGGCTTCCTCCTCCAATGAAGGACTTTTATTTTTATTAGAGAGAGACTGCAAAGTTTTTGTCCCTCCTTAGCGGGTTGTTCCTGTTCCTCATTGTGTCACCTGTGTGGAGTTCATTCCAGCTCACCTTGTGACTTGGGGTAGGCTTCCAGGCCGGCTGAACGGCAGAGCACATCTCCCGCTGCCAACACCAGCACTCCAAGAGCATCCAGCGGCACGGGAGAGGTGAGAAATGTGGTTTGGAGATGAGGGTCCTTTGCCTTAGAGACTGCAGCGGGTGAGGGGGGGAGGTCAGACAGTCCTTTTCCAAGCTATGTGCCTAAATACCAGCACTCTCCTGGCAAGGGAGGAACTCCAGGCGGCTGCAACACTAACAGCACCCGCATTGTGAGGGGGCGTGAGGTGTGGCTAAGCAGGACATGAGGGCCTGCCGTGTTTGTCTTCTGGCCCTGTGGCAGCATCAAACTGCATCTGATTTCACTGCCCTCTGCTTCTGAGGGGAGCAGGGAGCTTCAGGCGGTTTTCTCTTTCTCCATTCCTTGTGCTCCAAATGAAGGAGACTGCCGAGACTGAAAGAAGGTTCACTTCAATTTGTGCAAAGGAGGTGGTGTGATCTCTCTTTTGTGACCAGCATTTACAGATCACTCGGGCTGGTGTGATCTATAAAATAAATTTTAAAAAAGTTTGTTCCAAGTAAAAGTGTGTCTTCTTGATTTTTGTCCCTCTGGAAAACCAGGCTGAAATCCAGAGGAAGGTTTGCCTGGCACCAGGTTCCTTTGCTGGCTACAAGGGCAGGCTGTGCTTATAGTGAGGGCAGGCCATGGCATGGCACAGTACAGGAGCGCTGCTGCTGAGCCTTTGCACAGCCCTGACGGCTTTTACTTTGGCCAAAATGAAGTGCACCTCGGTGGCAGAGTGGTGAAATGAGAACACAGGTGTGGTGTGAGCTGTGCTGTGTGAGGTGTGTACGAGTGGGTGTGAAGAGCAGCTCTGGCAAATCACTTGGGGCCAAGCCCATGAGAGAAACTCTGCTAGAGGATGCAGCATTAGCACAGCACTTGCAGTGCCTGTGTACTGTGCTCCCTGGGACCTTGCTAGGACATGCACCTCCACCTGTTTCTGCAAATGCAATGGGACTCTCCAGGGTTTGCTCCTTTGAAAAGGAGCCTTTTTCTGTCTCCTTGGTTGGTCTCAGAGGTTCACAAAGGCTCTGCACAGCCCTTCTCTTTCTGGGAGGAGCTACATGGGTATTCCTCAACAGAAGCGTGCCTCCAAGCCCAGGTTAAGCAGACAGGGTTGTAACCCTCCTCAAGCCAGTTCAATTTCCCATTTTTCAGTCTTTTATGCGCTAAGTTAACTTCCTCATGCTGAGGAAAATTAAGTACTTCCTTTCTGCTTGCTTAGTAGTTGATGAGTAATTAACAGCCCATGTTAAGGAAAAGAGAAGCACGCAGACACTGTAAACTGGATTTTTGTCAGGCTTTGTCCCTGCTAGCCCAGCCTCATTTGCTGCTCCTTGGGCTGCTCCAAGCTGGGCTCTGCTCACGGCAAGGCAGAGGATGGGAAGGCTTGGGAAGTGACTGCAGAATGAGAACAGCCATTATATCAGTCTAGTGGAAGTCACTGAGATCCCAAGGAACTGGAGTTTTTAAGAGTAAGTCTTGTCACTATTGTTTCAAGCATTGTTTTTGCATCCTCGAGCCTGCTCAGTGACAAGGTGATTACTTTGTTAACTGGCCCTCGAGTTAGTACATCAGGCTGGAAAATAAGGATTTGCCATAAAACTACATAGAAGAGCTACAAGAATAGCTTTGTCTGTCTACTAGCTGTGCATCATTCCCAACAGCAAATTCAGTCACAAAACATCCAAACCACTCGGGGCAGTTTTGATATAATTTATGTCTTGGTCTTTTTTTTTTCTTGCATAGGCATAAATTACAATCTGTTGATTAAAAAATAAAAGGAACAAAACAGTGCAGCATTTGCAACAGGCTACAGCATCAAACACAAACTCCTGTCTGTAACCATCTGTTTCTGCAGGGCTAATTCGTAACACATGTGTAGGGCAAACTGAGAAGGAGGGAGAATAGAGGAGGGAAGTGGAGTAAATAAGAGAAATCTGCTCCCACAGCTGTTCTGCATTTCTCCTGCCTCACCAGGCTCATCTTCGGCATCAGCTCTAGGATTAAATACTCCTGGGTAGAGAAGCACATGCTGAAGCAGCAGTTTTATGTGCCCTCTTCTTTTGCAGCTCAGGCAAGTGCTGCAGAAATGCTGCAAGCTACAATCTGGAGAGCCAGCAGCCCTGGGCACTCAGTGCAGGTGCTCGGGCTGCAGCCCAGCACTGATGCTGAATTTGGGGGCTGAAAACCCACATGTAGCCTCAGTATATGTTCCTGGGAATCCTCACACAGATAGAAAAAAGCATGAAGCCCCAGCATGAGCTCTCACTGGTGTCTCCAGGGAGTTTTACTTAGAACAGCAGAGATCCAAAGAACAGGGCAAGCTTGCCCTGTAAAGCCAAATGCTCCCTACCCCAGACACAGCAGTTAATACCACATGGAAGGAGCAGAGATCCCACTACAATTCCATTTTCAGGGGAAGAGGTCACCTTTCCTGCCTCTCAGCAGCATGCCTAATTTATCACAAAATCATTTTTTTCTTGGAGAAAGACCTTGTCTGCCCTCACAGTCCAAGCCAGAGACCAGGGAGCCAGAAGGGACGTAAGAAAAGAGGTTTTCCCAGGCTCATGGTTACGGCTTTTGCTCCAGCAGCCAGAGAAAGGTGAGACAAAGGGAGACCTTCATCTCTGCTCTCTCTTTATCATTCAAATAAATACAGGAGCTGGTCTGCCGAGCCCAGAACAGGTCTAGGTGTTCATAAGAGCGCAGCTCCATGTGCTCAGTGCACTCATGGACATGACTCCAAGGCAAGCGGGCAGCTGTAGACAAGTTTAAAATAACTTTGGCTGTGGATGCCAAGAATTAAGACTACGCTCAATATAGGAGAGAATTTATAGTCCCTGGATCTGGCTCCAGGTCGGCTTTCTCCCTGCAGCAGGGCCTCCCAGCTCTGCAAGAGGCTCCACAGGGTAATTTTAACCTGTTGGGAGACAGGACTGTGCCCTCAGGGCTCACTTCCCCTGCTTGGAGCAAGCAGACCCCTTCAGAAGGGTTGTGCTGCCACTATCCCCACCCTCCCAGGCTGGCATGGAGGGACTCAAGGCTCAGCAGCTCTGCCTAACACCCATCAGGGGACACTGAAAGGAAACACTTCTTCAGCCCCTCCTCCTCTATGCCTACAGTGCAGAGACAACCAGACTGGGAATCAATACCTGGTGCTCTCATGGTGCCAGGGGAAGGACAGGGCTGAAGCACTGACCATGAGCCCTTTAGCTTTTCTTTCAATTAAACACAGCACAAAGCTGGAGGCTGTTAAAACCATCCAAGAAGATAAGCCAAATTATGTGATGCAGACAGCCAGGAGGTGGAGGGGCCAGATGGCCCTGGCACTCCTCAGCCTGGGGAAGGTCCCTGTGCATCCTTCCTGCAAAGCCCTGCTGTGCCTCCCATCCCAACAGTACAGGCAGGATTTACATGCCCAGTGCAGGCAGAACTCCTGCTCCAGCCCAGTCCTCCCACAGCCAGGGCTCAGAGAACAGTGCAACGCCAGTGAGGAAATGTAGGAGGAAAAAGGAGCCCTTCCAAGAGAAAGGAGGTCAGCCGGCACCAGCCATCTGCCATCAGGGACCGGGAGCTGAGGGAGCCCTGCAGGCAGGGGGTGGCTCTGCATGCTGGCACCTGCAAGCCCTGGCGATTGCCCCATCTGCCCCTCAAGAGCCTTGAAGAGCCCTGGGGCCGCAGTTCCCACCCTGGGGCCGCAGTTCCCACTTGCTGCTAACAGTCAAGTATATACAGATGCAGCCGTGGGCAAGAGGCCACAGCCACACATTGCAGTCTCAAGGGACACCTGGAGCAAGGAGGGCAGGAATGCCTCCAGGACCCCACCAGCAGCAGTCCACAGAAGGCCCCAGCTTCCAAATCCAGCTACCAAACCACCAACAACTTGAAGCCCGTATTTTGAACAGGTCTGCTCATCTTACTCTAGCTTATCCTACTGTGTGCGCTATTCTACTAAACAAAGCTCTAGCCCTCTCCACATCTAAGCCCCTCATCCAAGTGGCACCATGTAACATTCTCCGGTTAAGTACAAATTGCATGGAAAAAGTCTTTTTTCCCTTTGTTACTATAAACCCTCTCCCCCCAAAAAAAAAACAAACCCCAATACCCCAACTGGAAAAAACTCCCCTTTCCACCCCTCTTAAAAAAAATCAGAACAAACCCCAAAGGAAAAGCAGGCAACAGGAATTTTCAATAGCATCATCAAGCTTAACACTGGGGAGGCAGACAGCCAGGGAGGCAAACGGCACCACCAAGATCCAACTCAGCCACTGGCAGCAGGAGGGCTTGAGTGGATGGATGGCAGCACCAAGGTGGGCTCTGCTACCAGCACGTGCCATGCTCCTCCCCTCCTGCTGCCCCTAACCATCAGTTTTATATTAATACTCCATTAATACTGTCTTATTTCCTCTCTACTGGCCCAGCATTGGAGGGCTGGAGATCCAACACCAAGGCAGGAGAAGTGACCCTGTGTTAAGGGGACTTGGTGGCCATGACTGGTGGCTCCCACCTACTCTGGCAGCACCGAGTCAGGCACCATGGTCCGACACCAATCTCCTGCACCCAAGCCCATGTGAAGCACATCACAAAATGACACAGCCCTTTCCCAAGCCCTGGCAATGCTAGACACACCAGCAGAAAGGAGAGGGAAAAGGGGGACAGGGGCATCGCAGACCCGATACAAAGTTAGCTTAAAAAGTTAAAATGTCCCAAATGCACTGAAAACAAGCCAGGGTGCGCTAGGACCCACGTGGGATGCTCTTGCCTCACCACCCTGGTCCTTAGAAGAGTGAAAGCCTCATCCCCTTCAACACCAGCTCTTCTCCTCCCCCTAGGGGAGCAGCTTCCTGGGGCAGCTGCTGGTGCATCCCAGGATTTCTACGTGCAAAGCAGTGATCCAGACATATCCCCTGCTGCTGTCAGCCCAGCAGCATCCTCATCCCGTGTGGAGCCGGGATCAGTGTGCCGGCTCCCCGTGCACACGAAAGCGGTAGATGCAGGTATATTCGGGGTGGCCCCAGTTGCTCAGCACTCGGAGCTCCACCAGCTGGTATGTGCCCATGGAGTCACCCTTGGGGAGAAGGGAAAAGAAAAACCTGAGCCCTCAAGAGCTCTCCAAGGCTCAGAGACCCCACAGGCCCCGTTTTCTTCTCAGGGGTCAGGTAAGGGCAAGGGCAAAGCATTTACCTCCAAGTAAAATGTCTGGATGGGGTCGCCATCATGGTTGTAGGTGAACTGTCCAAGGAGAAGGCCCTCCTCCTCTCCTTCTTCCTTTAAGCCCTATGGAAGGGCAGGGAGGCAGAAAGGGAGAACCAGGGGTCATCAGAGAGGGAGATCAGAGGTGATGCACACATCCAGGGCAGAAGAGGGAGAGGGAGACGCAAGCGTGCTCGGCCCCCACTCCTGCTCTTCCAGATCAAAATAGACAAATGGGAACAGGGACCAGTGGGGAAGGATGAAGGGGGTGAAGACCAAAAGTTACACCTACTCAAGTCCTTGTGTCCCCCCAAACTCTTTCTGAAACCTGATGTTGCCCCTCTCCCCACCAGTATTGCTTCTTTCTCTTCTTCAAGAGTAAGATCAATTCCCCCAGAGCATGCCACAGCCAGGTATTGGGTATTGGGTTTGTCAGCCCACCCTTCCAGTGCCCTCCCACCCCTCCCTCAGGTCTTGGTGAGGGCACTCACATAGACAGCAAAGTCCTTGGGGGCACTGGGGATGGTGCCCTGGGGTGAGAGGGCTCTCGGGATGTGCTCCAGCGTCACGGCCGTGGGGCGGATGATGCCGGAGAGGCGGATGACAGCAAAGCCCTGGGAGCCACGAAACGCCCAGCAGTTCCCAGGGTTGACGTCTGGCTATGAGCATGGAAGTGCGACACCAGCAACGTTACCACCATCAGTGCCATTCTTCTCCCACCAGCCTGGCTGCTGGCTTGGAGAACAGTCAAAGCCCAATAAAACCCCCACAAGAACCAGCCCATCCCCCCGCCAGTGCCCACCTGCAGGATGACACGGGGGGACTGTGACTGGTACCACAGGGGGATGCCAAACAAGCTCAGCAGTGCTGTCCGTGTCTCGTAGGTCTCTGAGCAGCGAGTGTTGATGACACTGGCCCCTGGCATGAGAGGGGATGGCGGCAGGTGAGCTGTTGTCACCTCCCCAGCACCCTGTGGTCACCTCCCCAGGACAGCTGGCTCGTCTCCACCACCTACCTGCCGACTCGAGGGCATAGTCAACCATACCCACGCGGTCCTCGCTGTAGCGCTTCAGGGCCTGGCCCACGATGAGATGCACTTGCTGCAGTGGAAGCAGAGGGCACAGCAGGGTAAAATACTGGGGCAGGCATCCTGCCCCCCATCCGCCTGCCTCTGCAGGGACAGAGGGTGCAAGGACCGCCCCACAAAACAGCCAGGGGATGAATCACCGCAGCAAAAATGAGAGGACACAAACTTGGCTGGGAAGCCTCATTAGAGGTTGCTAAAAATACCCCAGGGGAGAGGAGCTGTGCAGCGAATGGCAGCGTCCGGGCACACCGCACTTGCCTGTCCCCAGGAGGGGCTGGCCCAGAGGAAGGAGAGATATCACCACACACAAACTGACAGACCACCCAGAATCATCTGCTGGCCCCTCCTGCCCTGTCCCCCAGGACTAATGGGAGCTTCCCCCACCCAGAAAAGGAGGAGATGGCTGGAGCATCCATCTGGAGCCAAACCCAGCCTAAGGAGCTAGGACCATGCAGCAACACTGGGTCTAAACTTTCCAGAGTACACAAAGCTTGCATAGCCTATGGGGACTGCTAATCCTAGCCTGATCCCTCCCTCCACCAGGAATTGCCAGCAACTCTTTCCAAAGCAAGCAGGCTCATTTTTTCCCCTTGGTGTCATTCTGCTTTGCAGCAAACAACGCAGCAGCGCTGCTGAAGAATGGGGGTAAGCAAGATGCTCCACCCATGGAAGCCATGTTGGCACCTGTCCCACATTCTGGGTGAAGGATGCACGAGCAGAAGCTTGGATTTTAAGACAGTAAGAGCCTTGCAGGGCCACCTGTGGCCCCTTCCAGAGCAGAGAGCAGGCACAGCCTGAGAAGGGAGTGGCAGAGAAGGAGTTTCAAGGGTGCTCTCTCATCCTGTGAGCCCAGGATCGATGCCCCGGCTGTGAGGGCTGTCCCAAAGCCTCTGCCATCTGCCAGGCACACATGCCAGCCCCATGCACACACAAAGTGGGGCACAGTCCCCAATCCCACACCTGTGGTCACCTCACATCCCTGGGGCTCAAGCCAGCACTCACCTCCTCTGTCACTCCTGCAGTCCCTCCTTGCCGCAGGGCCACTCCGATACCAGCCTGAGCGTCCCGTGCCGCGAGTCTCCGGTCCTCCAGGACTTTTGCAAGGATCTTGCGCTCCAGAGCCTGCAGCTCTGCTTGCAAGTCTTCCCGCTGGAGGATGAAGGCAGCAGCACCATCCTGCTGGGACTGTGACAGGAACCGACTGACCCATGCCGGGAAGTGTGCTTCCACCTGGAATGGTGCGAACACAGCTCAGCCCTGGGGCAGGGACCCTTGCTGGCCTTTCTGCCAAACAGGCTGGGGACCGGTGACTCACATCAGCCCGCACTGTCTTCAGCTGCTCCAGTATCCCCTCCACATGCTTCCCCATCACCTCCTGGTCTGACTTGAGGCTTGTCAGCTCCCTCCTCAGCGCTGCCACCTCCTGCTCCAGCTTGCCCATCTCCTGCCGGAAGGTCCCTCGCAGGCTCTCCTGGACCGAGCTGTGCCGAGGGAAAGGTAACAAAACCTCATGCCACCAGGGCCCATTCCCCTCTGCACACTGGAGGAAGAGGCTCATTCCACATCCCCTATGCTCAAGCCCATCTCCAGACCCAGTTTTAATTCCAGTGGCAGTGACCTCTTCTACTGTATCCCATGGTAAAGCATCCTCAGCTCACCCCTCAGCTGAAGGACCACATTCACAGTGATGTAAAATGACAGTGGCAAAGGTCATTTGCTGCCATCACCCTTGGAGCCCTGCTGCAGCCACAGAATCACAGAATTCAGGTTGGAACAGACCACAGGGGGGTCATCTGGTTCAACCTCCCTCCTCTAGCCGGGTGTTCCCAGAGCACATGGCACAGGATTGCATCCAGATGGTTCTGGGCAATCTGTTCCAGTGTGTGGTCACTGCACAGTAAAGAAGTTCCTCCCCATGTTCAGTTGGAGCTTCCTGTGCGTCAGTTTCTGCCTACTGCCTCTTGTCCTATTGTGTGGCACCATTGAGAAGAGCCTGGCTCCATGCTCTTGTAACTCTCCCTTCAGACACTGACATTGATGAGGTCCCTTCTCAGTTGTCTCTTTTCAAGGCTGAAGAGGCCCAGCTCCCTCAGCCTTTCCTCAAAAGAGATTCTCCAGTCCCTTCATCATCTCCACAGCCCTCTGCTGGACCCACTCCAGATCTCCATGTCTCACTTGTGCTGAGGAACCCAGAACTGGACACAGCACTCCAGAGGTGGCCTCACTAGGGCTGGGCAGAGGGACAGGATCACCTCCCTTCCTAATGCACCCTAGGATACCACTGCCCTTTCTGGCCAGAAGGGCACACTGCTGGCTCCCACTGACACTCACATATGTATCCTTCCTTCCTTTCCCCCTCAGACTATGCCTCTCAGCCTCTCCTTTGTCCCCAGAAAACCAGGCCTGCAAACCCCTCCTAAGCCTGGCTGAGAGGAATTCATACCTGCCTGCCCCTAACAGAGAAATGGCTCAGCTCCAAAGCCAGCATTACCTCTGCCACTCTGAGTTCAGCTCCAGCAAGCGTGCTTCCATCTCCTGCAAGGAAAAGGGGAAGGGGTGAGACCTGTGACACCACTGGTGAGGGCGTCCTGTCCAGGTGTCACCACATGCTCGTCCCCTTACCTGGGAAGCTTGTGCCATCTTGCCCAGGCGCCCGTCTAAATCCCTCTGCACCTGGGCTTGGAGCGCATCCAGCTTGCCCTGAAGGATGAGGAACAGGGTGGAATATCAGAGCCTGGCCCTGCACAGCCCCATCTCCCTGCACTCCCCATGTCTCTCACCTGGAGGTGGCTGGCCATGTCAGTGCGGAGCTGTTCCTTCAGCCCCGCGTCCCGGCGGCTCACCAGCCCCTCCAGCACTGCCAGGATGTCCCCTGGGGGTGGCTCTCCCCCTGCTGTCACTGCTGCCGCCCCACGACGCAGCTCCCACCGTGACAGCTCGGCCTCCAGTGCCTCAAAGCGCTTCTCCAGGGACTGGAAGCGAGCCAGGAGCTGGTGTCCCCCCTAAAGAGACAAAAACAGGGTGTGATGCAGCCCCCCAGGGAAGTGCCTGCTCCACAGGACCCCTGTGAAAGGGCACCCTGACCACCCATTCCCCTGAGTCAGGGGCATCTTATTCATCTATTCCTTCCTAGAAGGCAGATGTTCCCCCTGCTCCATCCCAGGGACACCTCAAGAGTGAGATGGCCACAAGCTGGGGGAGACAGTGTGAAGCCATCATCTGCCCCATTCTCCACCATCCATCATACCCTGGCAATTGTTCAGCCATGGATCGCACCATCCCAGCTCTCCCTGCAAGGCACTCATCCCACCTGGGCCACCACCATGCCTTAGCTGAAGCTTACCTGGTCCAGTGTGGTGAGGTCCCCTGCCCCAGGAACATCAGAGGAGGAGGAAAGCTTCCCAGCTCCCCACCATGGGAAGGAAGGCAGGCTGAGTGTCGACAGCCCGTATGGGTAGAAGAACCAAGCTCCTGGGCACAGAAGGATGAGATGGTCAAAACCACAGGCTGGTAATGGGCCACAGCAGTGCACAGGGTGGACATGTAGAGGGGCTCAGCCATCAGCATCCCCCCAGGGATTACCAGGAGATGCCAGCACAGGGGTGCAGATGGACCAGGTTACCAGAAACCATGAGCACTGAGCTCCAGGCCATTCCATCCCCCAGTTATGGCAATGGGATGCTCTGCACTGCCCCAGATCTCAGAACAGCACATCAAGGGAGGCTGGCTCACCGTAGGTGGCAGCAGCGAGGAGCAGGAGGAGCAGGAGGAGCAGCAGGGACCTCTTCAGACGTGGGTAGCGCCTGGAGAACGGAGAAGAAAGAGGTGCCTGTAGGGCTGCAGCCACCTTACACCACCTTCGGATGGGGGCCAGATGGAAAGCAAAGTCCTGCCAGGCTTTAGCCAAAACACTCACCACCCCACACATGCCTTCCATTTCCAGGGCCCTGCAGGTTTTCCCCATACCTCCCCATCCTGGTGTCCCCCAGCACCACACCCACCTGGAGAAGGGGACGCTGTCTCGGTGGGAAGCTGTGCCAGTGAGGCGGCGCCAGGCCCCTGCCAGGCCAGAGAACAGCCACCCCATGAACCGAACTGCCAGGAGAAAAAACAACCCTCAGGAGCAGTCCTGGCAGAGATGCCCCCTCCCTGCCAGGTGGCAGGGTGGCACAAGGGGATAAAAGCCCTCCACCCAATCGGGGAATAGCACACACAGCACCTGGAGAGCAGAGATGCTGACTGGCAAGAACTCTGCTGCTAGAAATGCCCCTGCCAGCCCTCCACTCACCTGGGGAGGTGAACACCTGCCGGAGGAAGGAGCCCACCCGGGAGGCTGCAGTTCTCAGACCCGACCCAGAGCTACTCTGGCCTGAGTAATAGTGACCTGGAAAGGAAGAAGCAAGTCACCAATGCAGACAGCATCCCTTTACCCAGGGCAAAGGCATTGCACTGAGGGTGGCATCTAGCAGGGACTGGCAGCACACCGGGTACAGCCAGGTCCCGGGCTGGTCCCCCTGGGGATGCCTCCCCTGCATTCCTGCCACTACAGAGACTACTGCACCCCTACCAGCATAGTCGTCCTCGGAGGAATACCCAGATGAAGACGTGTAGGTGTCGTATGTCTTGCTCTCCAGCACCCCATTGATCTTACTGGACTCGGTGTCCCCTGTGCCTCTTCTCCTCCTGCTGGAGAGCTCCCCACCTGCCCCCAAAACACAGAGTTCTGCTGAGAAATCATCCACCATCACTTCCACAAGGGGCAACGCAGTAAGCCAGCCTCAGCAGCTGCCCCAACACTCTCCAGCGTCCAGGGAAGTCCCCAGCTGCCCTAGGAGAGCGGGAGGGCTCACCCCAGTACGTGCTGCTGTCGAGGTCATCATCCAGCATGGAGCTGCCCAGGGCAGCGAGGCCCCGGCTGCCCCCCAGGTAGGACTCGCTCATCATGGACTCGCTGTAGTAGGAGGTTTGGGTGCTGGGGGCGGGAGAGAGGCGCTTTGTGCTACTCGATTTCCTCCTGATCGTCCTGCGGGAGGCGAGAACAGGCTCATCAGACAAGTGTGGTTACAGGGTGGGGGAGTTCACAGTGCACCCACGACCCACGGAGGGGGGGGGAAATGGGGAATTCACCCCAATCCCTCGACCAGCATCACTCCCCTCCACACCGGATGGCGGCAGCTTTCCGAGGCTGCAACCTCTGCTCGCGGAGGCCTCCCGCCCGTCCCGGGCACCGCTTCCGCTCGCACCGCTGCGGTTTTCCGGCCGGCACTTGCAGCGCACCTCCCTCCCTCCCTCCTCCCTCCTCCGTGTCGCCATCCAGCTGCAGCTGCGAGCTGGCACCCGGCCACCCACGGCAGCCTCCTGTGCCGGGCCCGTGGGCACGCGGAGCCGCCTGGGCAGGGAGCACGGGGCTTTGGCTGGAGCCGAGGCACAGTCAGTGCCAAGGCGGCCATGCCGGAACGCGTCGGGCTCGCCGTCACACTCCGTCTGCAAGCTGTCCCCACACCCCACCCGGGAAGGTGCCCGGCCCCTGGTGTGGGATGGAAAGCCCCGCCCCTGTCAGATTTGGGCAGGGGGAGCCCCCCACTCGTGTGCCCCGCTAACCTGCCGGTGGTCTCCTTGAAGGGGAGCTGTGTCCCACCCAGCAGGGATGTGCCGCTGCTGCTGGTCGCGGCATCATCGTCCCCGGGGTAATAGCGGCTGGTGACAAGGCGCTGGCTGCGGCGGGACATGGCGGCAGCGCGGAGGGGGAGCTCGGCTCACCTGGGCGTGGGGAGACAGGGAAGTGTCAGTGGCAGGATCCCTGGAGGGACGCACCCGGCGGGATCCCACTCGCGGGGATCCTACCCGTGTGGCAGAGGGCCCGGCCCACACCGAACACCGGCCCGCCCTGGCGGCCGCGGGGTGCCCCGGGATGAAGCCACCTCCCCTTAGAGGCCGATAAACCCCCTCGTCTCCTTCCCCCTGCCGCGGACCGCCCACGCGTGGAGGGGCTGCCCCCGGCCCCTCAGCGCCCCCGGCCCCTCAGCGCCCCCGGCCCGACACACCCTCCCCCGAGGCCCCGGCCTGAACCGGCCGGCCGCGCGTCCCCCGCTTTGGCCCCGCCGCGCTGTCCCCCTCGCAAACCCACCGGCAAGTGCCGCGCAGGGGGGAACGATCCCCTCCGTCCTTCCCGGCTGCTCCCCGCCGCTCTGGCCGCCGCCGCCGCCGCTCCCTTTTGTTTTGCGGGGGAAGGCGGCGCCTGCCTCCCCCGCCCTGCCCCCGGACCCCCCCGCCACCGCCCCGCCCCGCCCGCCCGCCGCCGCGGAGAGGGGAGCAGCCGCCGCTACCCCGGCCTCTGGGGACCTCTTATCAGCATCATCGTGGCTGTTTATTTTTATTACCGCCATTGGCATATTTTTTAAAATTTCGTTTAATTTTATTTTCATCATTTTGGGGGGGGCAATGATGAGGGCCCGTCCGCACTCAGCTGCCCACCAGGACCACCAAACACCTCAGCCCTGGGGTTCCCCCCGCCGTGCCCAGCACGGGCAGCAGCCAGCCCACGCTGCCAGCCAAGGGTGTGGGTGATGCCAGCCCAGCATGGGAGCTCCCAGGTGCAGGGCTGCACCCCAGCCCCGTTTGGGCTTTGCTGGGCTGGCTGCTTGGCTGGTCCTGGTGGGGTGGGAAATCCCCGCACCCCACGCACCTCCCGTCACGGCGACACGGCCGAACCTGTCCCTGGGGCGTGGGCAGCCCCGCTCGACACCCGTGTGCCCACGCCGCCCCGACTGGGCAGGCGTGTTCTGCTGCTGCCTGGGCCACTGGCCCCAGACACCCCGATGCCATCGCTCTCCCCCACGGGCGGTCGAGCCGGCTCGTCAGGGCCGTGTGAGCCAAACCGGGCTGCTCCCGTGGGACCTTGAACCGCTGCGGCACAGCTGGGACCTTGTGCAAACTCACCAGGGCTGAAAAAACAGGCGCCCTCCCACACCCCGCGTGTTAAATCTGACGGCGCCCAGGGAAAAGATTTGCCTGGGGGAGCCGGCCACCTGTGCCTGAACATGATAGTTTAGGCTACGTCTGTGGGGTACGGTGCAGGAATGGCGCCCCTGGCTTTGGGTATGGGGCAAAAAGGTTTAATATAAAGAGTTAAAAATTATGAAGCTGGCAGAAGGGGAGGAAGCTATTGCAAAACAGCCGTGAAACCTTTTCCTCCGTGTGCTGGGCTTTGGGGCACAAGCCAGGGCAGCGGCAGCAGGACGTGCAGTCAGCATCGGGGGGGCATACAGCAACAAACCCCGATTCAGCGTCCCCAGCGCCGTTGTGTAACACAGACAGATCCTCTTTGTCTCCGTTTTCTTTTTTTTTTTTTCTTCCTTTTGAGCCCATTTTTTGTTCCAGCCAAAATCTCTGCCTAGCTTTTCCAGCTTCATCTCCCACTGTGCCAGCCACCCCTTTTCACCCTTTCCCGTGGCTTCCCATCCCTTTGCAAGTGACTGGCTGGGACAGAGGACATCTCCTGTCCCTCCCTCCCCCCCAGTGGCACCTTTATCTCTGTCCATGCAGATGACAATCCCGTGTCCCGACCTGGGTACACTGGCAGTGGCTGTCACAATGGCACCTGTGCCAGGTGACGTAACCCTGCGTGGATTAACCCCCCCGAGAGGCTCAGGGGATAAGCTGGGTGCTGAGCCACCAGGCACTAAGCAGGGTGCACAGCCCAGGGTCAACCCATCCCCTCCCCAGGAGCCACTTTTTTGGGTGTGAAGGGAGTCAGCAGCGGTTCCTGGGGGAATTGGGAAGATTTTCTGGGGGGAGTGGGGCTTGTCCTTGCTGCATCCCTGGTCCTGTGGAGGAGGTGGTGATGCCACAGCCATGGGAGTTTGTGAGTGGGTGTGGGAAGACTGGGACAAAGATAAGTGGCAACTGACTGGGAGCTTCTATCTCATTTTCCCCACACCATCAGCGGGGAGTCTCAGCTTTCTTTTTGGGGGTCACCAGGGCATCACTATGCTGGGAGCGGGGGCGAGGCAGAAGGAGATTGACAGCTGTTCCAGTTTGGCTGCTTTGGCTGGGGAAAGGCAGGAAAAATCCCTACCCTTTCCTAAAAGGCTTTTGAGGGCTGAAGTGACATGTCCAGGCACGCGAGGACAGGCCAGGGCTGGGAAAGCAGCCTTGGTGGGGAACATCACAGCTCATGTCTTCTCCACTAAGCCAACCTTTTTATTTAAATTCCCTCCCTGTCCCAGCTATCCTTACAACCTGCTTTCCTGGTTCATCATGCCACCAGCTCTGGCACCACCAAAAGCCAACACTACAGAGAATCAGAGCTGCACATCGATCCCCACATCACCCTCGGCAGCACACTGAAACAGCCCAATCCAGCAGGGTACCCAGCCCTCCATCACACCCATGACCCCACATCATCCACCAGCACGTCTCCCTGGTGGGCTGCCCTGGCCAGGCAGTGTCCCACTGCTGCCAGCACCTTCCCCAGGCACTGGTCCAGTGCCTGCAGGTGGGGCTCGGCCAGCACGGGGGCCAGTGGATCTGTGGCCAGTACCTCCAGCAGCAGATCCCTCAGGCAGTAAGGCTGGGTGGCCAGCAGCTGCAGCCGCAGGTAAGTTGGCTTCTTGATGCTGCCAGAGATGAGGAGGAAGAGTTCTCAGTAGGAGGAGCCTCTCCCCAGCAGCAGATCCAGGGTGGGCGTCAGCATCCCCTTACCTGCAGCATTGCTGGAAAGGGGCCAGGATGGATGGTTCATCGCACAAGTGTGTGCCAAAGCTGAGGGTGGGGAGAAGCCCACCATGATGTGTCAGGGTAACATTTCAGCAAGACTGGAGGTCTCCCCTCACCCCTTTGCTGTGATTGCTCCCCTTACTCCCCAGCTTTACCCGTGACTGTTGTCCAGGTGGAGCAGGAAAGTGTAATTCCCAAATTTCTCAAAGGTCTCATAGTGGTGCTGGTCCATGTTGCCTGTGGCAGGCCAACAAATTTGCCATCAGGTTGTGGGCTGGGAGATGGGAGCAGGGACACAGAGCACCTTCCTGGTGTGAGACTGAAACCCAGAGCCTGGGGAAAAGGGTTGGAGGCACCTCTGAGGTGTCCATCTGGTGGCCATGGCCATGGAGGGGAACTGAGCAGAGACCCCACAGCCTCCAGGCCCCTTCTCATCCCAGCAGTCCCACAGAGGGACAACAAATGCAAATGGAGCAGAAGTAATGGCAAAGGCATGGCTGGGTGGTCAGGAATTATGAGATGGGAAACTCTCCCAGTCAGATGCTGGTGAGGGGACAGCACAGAGAGGAAGAAGTGGCAAAGGGACAGGAAAGGCAGCAAGAGCCCTGGGCAGCATCATCTCCACCTCTGGTTCTCCAGGGACTGCATGAGAGCATGCTGGCATGTGCTTCCCATGTCTAGGGTATTCAGCTGGGTTCTCCCTGGAATCTCTTGACCTTCAACTTCTGCCTGGGAAGTGCCCTGATGGCTCAGCCCTGCGCTCTCATTATGGGTAAGACTGTGGCTCACTGCAGCCTGAACAACAGTTGGGCCAACAAACCTCGCTGGGCATGGTACCAGGGGACACGGAGCCATTTGGGCCTCTTGGTCCTGAGGAACCTCCACAGCCCTAGCACAGGCACAGAGGGGCTCACCCATGAGGAAATCGAGGATGGCCCCTGTCATAGGGTGGTGTCTCTCGCACCTGAGCACAGTAGTTGGGGTTCAGCTCCCACCTGGTGGCAGAGGGCAATGGGGCCATGAGAGTGGCTGTGGAAAAGCCCCCACCCATCCCACGGCTCTGCTGGCCCATGTCCCCACACCCCCCATGCCCCATCTCACTCAGCCTTCTTGCTCTTGTGGTAGGAGCAGCGCCAGGGACTGCGCCAGGAGCGGCGCTTGGCCAGGCTCTTGGCAGGGAGCAGGGCAGCCATGGAGCCCTTCAGCCGGTCCGATTTGCTGCAGAGGGCGTGCTCGGTGGAGCAGTAGCAGGAGTACTCCCCATAGAAGCAGATGTTATCTGCTGGCCATGGGGACAAAGGGAAGGTTGGCAAAGGGAAGGAAGGCTATGAGCCTGTGACCACCAGGCAGAGTGGTCCAGCAGGCAGTCAGGGGAGGATGCTCCATGCAGCAAAGCAATGGCAAGGGAGGCTGTGAGGAGCAAAGGCCTGTGGCAGGGTACCCATGGGAGCTGAAACAGTCCCCAGCAGGATAGTTTGTCTGAGTGCAGGGGAGCCAGGGCAGCAGCAGCCAGCTCCAGGTGAGCTCCATCCAGGTGGCCACAGGAGAGGATGGACAGCATGAAAGCTCATCTGGGGAGATGAAGAAAGTCTTGGCCAGTTTCTTGTCCGTGGTGACGTCCCGAATCTCCTTTGTTATGTTGACCCAATGGCCAGAAACTGGGGGGATTCATCGGAAATCCAGCATCCTGAAATACAGAACGTGGAACCATTTCTTACTGACCTCAGCTGGTTTAATATCAGTGAGTTATTAAAACTGACAGGAGACACAGGGATCCCTCACAACAGGGAGTGAGAGGTGGGATGAAGGAGCAGTTTCTCTGGTGCTTTGCCAGAATGCGAGGGCAGGGTTGGATGCAAAGCTTATACTCACCTGTCCAGGTGGAAGGCTGCAATCTCTGCATTGTGCTGCTCAAAGTCTGAGAAGTAGAAGAAATCAATGGGGGTCTCCTGGTCCCAAGAAGGAAGGAGAGGGGATGGTGGGGGCAGTCATCGTGGATGGGGTCACTCCAAGCATGGGATTAGTTCCAAGCCACCACTCACTTTGTGTCCCCTGGTGACACTGGAGGCACAGCCAAATCCCATCTCCTCCAGTCACTTCCAGACGGGTGGGTGGCTCCAAGCTCCCTATCCAGTATCCCATGCGACCCCTGCCTCCACTTCAGCCGTCATGAACTGGAGGTTCCTGGATGGTCCTCATGGACCATCTTCCTCTTTCCACCACTGGAGGTCACTACCCCATCACAAGCTGCATCCAGTTTGCAACAAGCACAGCCAGGGAAGGCAAGGGAAAGGGGACCATTCTGCTCGCCTCAGTTTCGGGATGGAGGTGCTGAAGTGAGGCAGCACATGAAGCATTTCTCCATTTCTCCCTCCATAGTGCTCTCTGGCCACTCCTCACTACCTAACAGGACCATGTGAGTCAAGTATAGGGTTGTGTCAGGCTCTACTTACTTCATGGGCTTGAAGAGGGCCTGCCCATAGTTTGGGAACATCACGATGAGCTTGAGCTGGGTCCCACCAGACTTCTGGACTGAAAGGAGGCACATGGTGATGAGGGAGGCAGGCAGCAGGCAGTGAGGCAGGGGTGTGGACAGGGGTGCAGGCAGGGAGCTGACGATCCTTTGCATGGCCAAATCCCAGAGGAGCATGGGCAACAAGGGGTCCCGGCGGGGGCACAGCTCATAGTGGTGGATGCTGATGTGGAATTTGAGCCAGGTGGGGTAGGTGTCATAGGCCGTCTTCCCTGTCGGGAGGAGCGTCTCAGCTTTACTGATGCTGACCCTGCAGCCCGACAGCCACCACCACCCCAACAACAATGACATCTTCTGGTTGGGACAGGATGGGTGCCGTGTCCCCAGGCCCTTCCTGGGAGCCAGTGCGTGGAGGGTGAGGTGGGGAAAAAACCCAGAGCAAGCCCTGGATGGGTTCCAGGTTTCATGGTGGTGAAAACCCCTGCCCCATATGGCCTCCATGGGGCTCTTGGCAGATCCCACCCAAAGTTGGTGGCTAGGAAACCCACTGGCATGGCTGGATGGGATATAGTATCTTCCCTCCATCCCTCATGGAAAATCCCTGGGCTGATCCTGCTTCTCTCATCCATGCATTTATTTCCCTTCTAGAACAGATCATCTCATTGTTTTTCCCTAAGGGATTAGCTCCCAGGAGTACACCCCTCCATGTGCTTACTGGGGACACACATGTGTCCACAGAACAAGGGTGGAGGAGCATGGGCTTCCCAGCCACCCCCAGCACTGACCTGAACTCCTGTCCTCAACAAGCCATTCCCCTTGGATGGGTTTATCACACACCCCTGGTTTCCCCAGGGGGATAACTGTGGGTTAGCACTATCCCTGTCTCCATGCAACCTGCAAATTTGCAGTTTGCTGGCATTCAGGGGAGCCCCTGGGGGTACCTGCCCCACCTCTGTGCTAGCACACACTGGCTCTGCGACGGGACAGTTAGCCCAGGGCATCTACAACCCAAATCCATGTTTCTCTCTAGGAAAACACAGACATTGATTTCATCAAACCAGACCCAAGGCTACCCACAGGTTGCTCCTCAGGGACAAGGCAAATGCCCATTTGTGGAAACCAGCTCTTCAGCCAGCTTTTATTCTCTCCCAATTCTAGCAGGTACCACTTTTGGATGGTGTGCTTTCCGTAAGGAAGCTGCTATGTGTTACAATGCTAAAGCTTTTAATATCTTCCCTTCTAATTAGAGGTTAGTAGTCCAAAGATAAAAATAGACAGCCGTCAGCAGTGAGCTCACCACACGGCCGAGCCTAAAGAGGTCAGGCAATATCCTGCAAAATGCAGGACAGGAACAGTCTCACGGTTAGAGGTAACCTACATTGCAGGCTTTGCATCGTCAACATACCAAGAGAGGGGGCTAAAACTGGTTAGAAATCTTGAGTGGGGACTTCCTCATAATCAGAGAGAGAGACTAAGGACTAATCTACATTGAGGAAGGGAAGGAGCTGAGGAGATCACCTAATGGATATCCATAATACAATGAATCATTCAAGAGTCTCCTTTGGCTTTGCTGTGTGCTACAGGCTTATGGGTAGCAGCCCAAAAATTCAGGGCTAGGAGAGGATTTGAGATATGAGAAGAACATGCTAGGAATGGGGGCCCCTCTGGGGCAGGATGCTGATCTACATAAGGAAACTGCATTTTGTCGCTGCTGCTTGTCCCCTCAAACTCACATATCCCCCAAATGCAAGCTAGGATTGAGCTAGCTCCTCACCCTTCATCACTCCCGCTGCTGTGCAGGCTGAACTTCTCCATAGGGTCAAAGATAAACAGCTTGTCTTTCTCTGTCACCTCTGGGATTGGGATGTTGTAAAGAGGATGCTCAAAGAGTGCTGCCAGCTTTGATCCCTTGGTCCACCCTGCATTCCCCTCTTCATGCTGCTGTTGGACCTCTGGCTCTCCAGCCTTTATGTGCAGCCCCACTCTCTGTGACTAGGAACTTTTCTCCAAGGAGCCACTGCTTCCACTGAAATCCTGAAGGATTTGCAGGCTCAGCTTTTTGAGGCCGGCTGGCATGGGGCTGCCTGACGGGACACCCATAGCTTTTGATGCTTTCATATCACAGCCGCAGGTCCTGTGGGCTGTGGGGAGAGCAAAATCCATCACCAGGTGCATGAGAAGGGCCAGGAGCAGAAGAAAGAGAAGGCTGATTTAAAATTTCCTCTGGAAAAACATTTGCAGCCAGTACTGCATCCTTCCTCACGCAAAACACTCAGCAAAGGATGGGCACCCACACGGGGTTAAAAATATTGGTGTGGCTGCAGCCTCTGTGCAAAAATGGGAGAGAGGTTTCCTGGATTTAGAGCATCACAGCAAAAGAGCAACTGGTGCAAGGGCAGAGTGGCAGGAAAGATCTGTCACCACGGCACCAGAATGTGACACCACCAGGATGGGACAGGAGGTTGTGGTGGGGTTTATCAGCGCTGATAAGGGTCGAGCTGGCACTGCTAAGGTTAGAGTGAATGGGACAAGTTCCAAATCAATAGCTGCAAGGCTGGCTCAGGGACAGCAGTGGCTGCAGATGACTCCCCACTGTCCTGTTTCTCTGTGCTGTCACCTGCACAGGGCTGCAGAACATGTCCTTGAATACAGGGCATTAAAATGGTTCTGCCCTTCTGCAGCACATGGCCTGCCAAGCACTGTGTAGCCCCATTCCCCATGTTCATCATCTGCACTCTCAGAATCCAGAAGAATTTTTTTCCCCATTGCTTGGCCAAATCAATTTTAGTACCCTACCTCATCCATTGAAAATCAGTTGTACTCTAGCCCCCTCTCAGAAACCTCTCAGCCTGGGTAAAACGAAGGGGATGTGAGTATCGACATTGCTGCAAGGGGAAATGCTGGGCAGGCATTGTAAGGCAGGGCCACCAGGCAGGTGAGTTTCGTGCACAGGGATGCTCCTAGGGCCTCTTAAGCAGGTAGGGGAGGCAGGCAGGAGGGCACGAGTGGGGACACTGCCTTGGGCATCAGCACAGCGGGGGCACTGGGTCCCACCAAGTTTTGGGGAGGACTGGCAGCTTGTGGAAGGGAAAGGCATTTCTTCTTACAAGAAATTCACTTTTTCAGTAACACCCAGAGACACAGAGCTGGGATGCGTGCACAAAAATGGTTCATGACTTGTAGGGATGGAGCTTTTTATTTGGTAAGGGACAGAGAAGCACAGGACCACCTGCAATAAGAAGCACAGGTCCACCTGCAATAATTCTGGGGGCTGGGGTACAGTCTGGCACAATGTTTCTTTTCTCTTTGATCTTCCAAAGGATGCAGAAGGCATGTGAAATCCCACACATCATGTAGTCCTTCCTCGTCGCGTGATGCACCGGCAGCCAGCTTGGAAATGCTCACTCTCAGGCAGGGAGGGTAAGATGATCAGTGGGCAGGAGGGGATAGTCTGGAGACCCCCTCGTCTGCTGCCATCCCTGCACTACCCTATCCGCACCGTCCTGTGCCGGCTCCTTCCGTGTGTGTCTCGATCCCCTCCCAGGCGGCGGAGAACGCGGTGTCCCCGGTGTTCTTGGCTCGCGTGTCCCACGGCGTGACAGTTGCCTGGAAACCGCCTCCGGCTGACACCATCGCCGCCCCAGATTCAGCCAGCCCCGCGTTCCCGAGCCTTCTGCTGGCAGCATGGCCGAGGAGAGCCGGGGCAAGCGAGGAGGAGGAGAGCTTCCCAGCCCGGCTGGCGAGCTCGAAGCCCCGCAGAAGGAGCTGGCGGAGGGGAGCAGATGGCTTCCCTGGGTGGGGGAACACAGCGTTTTGCTCCGGGAAGTTTGCTGAATTCAGTGCGGACACACAGCGCAGACAGAAAGCTCCTAGGAGGGGCTGTGGCTGGAACATGGGATCATTAGGTCATGGCTCAGGAAAACAACAACCAACCAACCCAAACACCAGCCCCGTGTTACTAACTGATCGCATCAAAGGAGCTGGGCTTGGCTCCCGGAGCAGGGCCACGGATTTCTTTATTCTGGAGCCAGCACTGAAGAGAGGGAGACCTCCTCCTTTTGGTGCCCCAAACCAGCTCCAAACTGGGTTGGAGGGGATAGAAACCTCCTTCTAATGTCCTAGAGGTAGATAGGCACAGGCACCCTATGGGCTGAAGCCACCCTGCTGACTGTCAGTCCCGTTCCCAGATAATGAAACTTGCAATCCTACCCCCTCACCCAGATTTAGCATCCCATTGGAAAGCAAAGGTAGGTGGCTTAGGTGAGGCATTTGCCACCCTTAGCACTTCAACGCTGGCATTAAATATTAACCAAAGATTTTTCAGCGAGTCAGACATGAGCCTGCAGCAACGGAGAAGAGCTGGAGACCTTCAAAGCCTGCCCCGATCACCTGACAAGCACTTCGATGTACCTTGTTGCCATGACATCATCATCATAGAGATGTGGTTGAATTTGCACCTCTTTCTTCTCATCTCCCCCCTCCAGCTCTGCCTCCATCTTCCCAGCAGGTTCGAGTCACCCTTGGGGCGGAGGAGGAGCCCTACATCCGAGGACATTTTCACTGCTGGCTCCAAATCAGGACTCATCGGCAGCTGATAATGATGTTCCCATCTCCCCTCAGCAGGGAGGGATGAAGTCATGAGGCACAGCCTCTGAGCTGCTATCGCAGCTTTAGGGGATGGGTGGATGGAAAGAGTCATTTTGGCTGCCACCCATCCATCACCCTGTGTTTTTCATCTCATTTTCTACATCTGACTCAGCCTGATGCTTTGATGGGTAATGGCAGCAATATGCAGGGGGGCAAGAAATGAGAGGGAAACACAATACCAAGCAAACTGTGGCAAACTTTCCCAGCTTTCCACTGAAAATCCATAAGGAAAAATCCTTCAGCAACTGAGAGGAGTTTTATAGTAAAAAGTAGAGAGGCCTTAGAGGCTCCAAAGCTTCATAGAATCGTGGTTTGGGTTGGAAGGGACCTTTAGGGGTCACCCAGTCCAATGTCCTTGCAATGACCAGGGACACCTTGAACTAGGTTATATTGCTCAGAGCCTCATCCAACCCACCCTGAATGCTTCCAGGGGTGGGACACCCACCACCTCTCTGGGTAACCTGTTCCAGTGTTTCACCACCCTCATTCTAAAAGACTTCTTCCCTATATCTAACCTAGAACAAACCTCTTTTAGTTTAAAACCTCTAACCTCTATCACAACAGGCCCTGCCAAAAAAATCCCTCTCCAGCTTTCCTGTTGTACCCTTTAGATACTGGTAGGTGCTAGAAGATCTTTCCAGATCTTTATCTTCTCCAGGCTGAACAGCTCTAACCCTCTCAGCCTGTCTTCATAGCAGAGGTGCTCCAGCCCTCTGATCATCTTTGTGGTCTCCTCTGGACTAGATCCAGCAGGTTCATCAGCTACAGAGGGGTCTCTTGTGGGAAAACACAGGACAAGGGACCATCTGTGATCCATAAAACTTACTCGTCTGAAAATTATAGGTATGCCCAAAAATGTTCCAGCTCCACAGCAAAAGGAGGGTGAAAGTCTTTTATCTAACACACAGGGGCCAGCAAAGCATAGCTCAACTTGGCAAGGGGCAGGACAACTGATCTTATTGAAAGCTTGTCTCAGGGCAGGGGCCCTGACACACACAGCCACATTTTGGGAGGCTGAGCCTCGTGCTTTCAGGTACAACGCCAATGATGGGAATGCAAAACAGCTAACAAGGGTTTGCCTCCTCATGGTAACTTCCTGTAGAAAAGTTGATACCCTCAGGAACAAAACTAGCCTGCCACTCTCCTATGATCCCCCTTGCCCTCACCTAGTGAGAATGGCAGTGTGGGAGCTGACTTGCTGCACACTCACACAGAGCTCACCTGAATCTGTTTGCACACCCAGCTGTGAGAAGGCTGGGGAGCACTCACCCTTCCCTTGCTGCCAGTGCAGGTAGGTCACAGAGACATTAGCTTTGGTCAGCTGGTGTCCAAGAGGATAGACAGCAAATCTAAGAGGTTGTGTGCTGAGGTCAGCAGCTCCCTGTGGTCACCTGCAGGTCACCATGACCCTGCAGAGATGCCCAGGACCAGCAAGCCTGTGCATATGCACAGAGCAGTTAATTATTCATTGGTGTGAAAGAAGCATGATTAAAGTGACTGTGGCTGAAGGGATCATCCCACTCCAGCATAGGGCACTCCAAAGACTTTACCTCTTCCCCCAGATTTAGAAGAGACAGAAAGCTGTGGAAGAGGAAATAGTCTTTTCCACCTGCCAGTTGCAGAAAGTGTTGTCAACAGCTGTATCTTCATGTAAAAGCAGCCAGCTGGAGGGACACAGAGCAACCATACAACGAGACAGCTCAGAGGATTTGGGCTCTTCCACACAGCACTGCAATCCTGATCATGGGGCAGGAATCATGGTACCAACCTACCCTGGCCCAGCCAAGCACAGATGGTCCAAATTTGAAATAATTCTTAATTATCTTTGTAATACTCCAATTCCTGGCTCCCTGACATAATGAAATTGAGAAAGGACATCTCTAGCCTAACACTTGAGGTTCAGAAAAGGAACAAAAGAAATTGTAAGACCAGGTTGATCCACCATAGGCATTAATGCAGAAAGATCCTTCAGACTTGAACTACGGACTAGAGGTGTCAGCTGGCAACATTCTGAGAGGAAATCTGAGAATTAAGGAGGCTACAAATACGAGACTCCAATGGTCAGAGCTGAGGCCCACTGGTGGGGCAGCAGACACAGCTACATTCCCTTGCTGCTACTGCTTAGACAGTTGCCTGGACAGAGGGATGTGGCCAGCAGCACCATGGGCCTGGCAACCCTCCTCACCATCATGGCTTGCACTGGCAAAAAGAACTGAACAGGGAGGATGAGAGTCAAACAGGAAACCTGCAGGATGGAAATCTGTCATTGTCCTCTGCCTGTGCTAGACCATAGCTTACTTATTTCCATGTTTCTTGAACATCTTTGCCTACATAAATGCACACAAAGACATTTTACTTAACTTTTATTGTAAAAACACAGTTCCCCAGGTTTCATAAATAAGCCATACACGTAACATAGTTACGCTCATCTGATCCTCCAACACCAACAGCTTTAAAAAATGAAACAGGCTAAAAGAATGCAAGTTCAAAAAGACATTAGGTTTCTGATGACCAAGTTATATTTCACATGGAGCCTCCTTCCTCTGTCAGCCTCCAAATAAGATGCTGAAAGTACACAGCACTTGCAACACCCCCAGGAGCTGACAGGGAGGCATTTGAGCCGTAAAAAGAGCTCTCACCCACTCCCCAGGCGTCGTCAGCCGCCTGTGTTTTCAGGCTGTCTCAGTGTGCTGTGGGTGAGAAAGGAGGGGGCAGTTTGCATAGCAACCTCCTACACCCAGGCAGCTCAGCTGTTGTATCCTCCCAAAACAGCAGGGAAGGGCAAGCTGGGACTGCTTCCTGGGGGCTCACACCTCCACAGGCAGCCTGAAGGGAGACCCTTGGTGCTGTCAGGTCTGCACAGACATCTTAGAAGGGAGGGAGAATGTGTAAGCAGAATGCAGAGAGAGGAAAGACAGGTGCTGGTCAGAGCCATACTGCATGGTAGTGGAGAAAGCAGAAGAGAGAGGAAACTATGTGGAATAAGTGGGAGTTAAAAAAACCATAGGGCTAGACAGCACGTTTTTGCTTTTGCTTTCCCCTGCTAGCACTGCTGTGCGGTGTGTTGCGAGATTACCTATTCCTCACTTCCCTCCTGCTCCAGCTCAAACACCAAGGAAAGAGCCACAGACAGATGAGAAATCCCACAAGCCAGGACAGGACAGTTCAGCAAGTTTATACAAACACACACACGCACCAACTTTATGTATCCCACAGAACTGTTATGTCAGTATGAAAAAAAGAAATCTTGACATTTAAGTATTAAAAATAAAGCCCCACCTCCAGATCATACAAAATTTGTCAAGAGCAGGAAGAAATCTCTTGTATTCAGCAAGTCTGGGACCCGGCCAGGGGTCAGGAGCACTTCCAGACACATACGGCCAGATTGCCACCAAAGAACATGTACAGCAGGTTCTTCACCTCGTGAGTGATCTCAAAGCCAAAACCTTCCCCAATCACCACATGCCAGGAGGACCCAAATCTCTTGTCCATCGTCTCTTTGATCATCTTGGCAGCGCTCTGGAGAACGTTAAGAAAGAGAGCATAAGGTGAGACCAAGCAACCAGGGAGGTTTATGCAAACATCCCCCTAATCTTCTCCTCAAGCCATGGGCAATAGGTATAGCAGCTAAACTGGGAGCTCCCCAGAGGTACACCCAAGGGTAGAACTGGTCTCAGCAGCCTCCAGCACAGCAGCTAGGAGAAATTAACTGCATCACTTCTGTTGTTCACTCAGTCTGAAGCAAGAGTTCTGCTTTAGGTGCTGCTGGAGTTATGCGGGTTGCGGTGACCATGAGAGCAGATTCAGGTCACTAAGCTGCAGCTATTTTTACAGGAGTCCATTTTTTTCTTCAGCTAATTACCAAAACACTGAAAGTAGGCTGACTTTTAAAAGGCTCGCTTCTCCCAAATCACCCTGCTTGATCCAAAAAAAAGCAAGAGGAATATTTTGCAGTGACAGACAGTGCCCTGCCCATGAAGTAAGGTATGTTTTCCCTTTCCCTGCTCAAGCCAAGAGGGAATACTTAACAGACTTTCATGTACTCATCCCCAAAACAAGAGAGTCCATGCAGTTCTGAACCAAACCCTCAGGACATAGGGCATTTTTTGAACAAACTGGAAACATGTATCAGGAAGGCAAGATAAACAAGGATGTAAGGTTTGGGAGGCAGCACCATGACTAATCTCTGCAAAGTGCTATTATGGATCTTGCAGACCAAAGGAATTGAATCTGAGATCTAGCCAAGATCTTTGCCTCCTTCTACCCCAGCTCAGTGCAGTGAGAGAGTAACAGGTTACCAGGACCTGACTCTGGTCTGCCCTGCACCCTGCTCCTTGCTGCCCATTTTGGGAGGTGGCTGGTACCTCATTGTTGGTGGCATGCTTCTCACATGCTGTGACGCACAGCTCCATGGTCTCCACGCGCATCTCCTCCGGCATGTCCGAGTGCTGAAAGAGCAAACAAACAGGACAACTGAGCAGAAAAATAAGAGCTGGACAAGAAACAACAGTAAGTTGCTCTTACTTCTGCACTGGCTCCATGGGGGGCTTCGATATAGTAAGTATGAAAATGGCTTATTGCATTATAAGTGAACCATTCCTCCAGCAATGAGGAATTCTTCTCTACCTACATGAAAACTATCGCTGTGTAAGCACAGCTTAGAGGAGGAGATCCAGACATCTGCCAGTTTTTCTGTTATAAAATAAACGGAAAGCATGTTGATACTGTTTCAACCATAGTCGTTTATTACTGTTGCATGAGTAACAAAGAAGTCTAAATTACACAGCCTTTGCTGCTGCTGCTATCTAGCTGGCTGGCAAGATCTTTTGCTCCAGCTTCTCCAGGACAAAAAGCAAGCTGCATCCAAAACACAGGAGAGGGCTCCAAAGGCAGTGTGCCCTCAATCTGGTTGATGGATCACTTTGCCCCAGGCTTCCTCTGGCCGACATGGAGAACACTGGTGCACTTAGATTTCCCTGGGAGAGGTTGAGGACAGGGAGAAAGCAGCAGTGACAACCAGGATCCCTCCGCAGGACCATCACTACACATGTTCTCACAGTGGAGAGAAGGACAGTAAGAATGAAGGCAGGTTTTCATATCTCTGACACTGGTAAATGCACAATCCATCCTCCTCCTTACCCTGATCAGAGGAAAACTGTGAAGCCTTTTATAATCAGCCTCATCCTTTTTTTCCTCCTCAGCTTCTTCCATGGTCCTTCCACAGAGACTCCAGGAAGGGGTGGAGGGGCTGCCTGGAGTTCAGCAAGGTGCTGCGGCACAGTCAGCAGAGAGGAACAGGGCCCTGTGCTCCTCTCTGACCAGCTTCAGCAGGAGGGGTCACTTCTTGGCCCAGAGGAGCCTGCTTCAACAAAAACAGGCAAGAGACAGATGGCTTTCAATTACAACAAAAGGCAAAAGAAACTATTACGAGAATATCATGCTGTCTCACTTGACATTTCCTCAACACCACCTTCACACCCCGCTGAGAGTCTTAGCTCATAGACCATTAATGCAAACAAATTATTAAACCATATCTTTTTCCATAAGTGAGAAGCACAGCACTTCCCAGAAGCACCAGTGAAGCTTGAGGGAAGAGCTGAGCCAAGGTAGCTGAGCCAGCTCTCAACAGAGGACAAGAGAACAACACATCAGCCGCTACTACTCTTGATTAATTCCAAAAGGATTTTCCCAGGACACTATTATCTGTGAGAGTTTCAAACTGCACATGACAGGAGAAGGGTAGGAGTATTTTAGGCACAGAATCTGCGCGCTTGTCTGGACGGAAATGTTTAACTGGAACATCTTGGTCTCGTTTGCTCCTCAGATCCCCGAGCATTTGTCAGCTGGGGAGGGCCATATGGGAAAACTCTGGACGTGCCTCAGGGCCTCATTACCAACAGGCACAGCGATGACTGAGAGAGTCACAGCATTTCACCGCGGTCCTCCCTCTGCTTCTTCCACCCACAACAAAGAATCTTCCTCTCCTACCCAGGAGAAGCAAGGCTGAGCCCATAGTAAAAGGACAATACGAAACGAACACGATGTCAGGCGACACTCCAATCATTTATACCACATACACAGGGCTGTTGGGTAAAACACCAAATCAGACCACCAACCCTCAAAGAGGGGCCGTGGGAGGTGCAGGTGTCCCAAACCACGACCTCCGCAGGACAGACCCCCCGCCAACCCCGGGAGCCACTTCAGTACCCATCCCCAGCCCGGGGCGCGCCCGCGGCCACAGCCCGAGGGCGCGAGGCAGGGAACGTGGCTCGAGCGGACCGCACACCCGAAGCGGCCCCGCCCCGCCACGCCGCTCCGCCGCGCTCGGCCCCGCGGAGGAAGCGCTCGGCCCGCGGCGCGGAGCGGGAGCGCGGAGCTGCGGGCGCGGCCTCACCTGCGCGGCCGCCGCGGCCCAGCGCCGTTGCTAAGGAAGAGCCGCTCTTGTCATAGCAACCGCCGCAGGAAGTCCCGCCCACCTCGGCGCCCATTGGACGGAGCGCGCCGCCCGGCGCGTCTGATTGGCTGCGTCCCTGCGGCCACGGCGCGGGGCCTCGGGGCGCTGGCGGCGGTGGGGTGGCCACGGAGCGCCTGTGCTGTGCGGCCCCGGCTGAGGGCCGCCCCCCGCTTGGCGGCTTAATGTTCTTCTGACTTGAAATCTAGTTATTTTTTCTTTTAAACAACAAGGATAAGTATAAGAAGACGGAGCGATTTGTGGCAATTTTAAAAATCACAGGATCAGATTGGAAAAGGCCTCTAAGATGATGGAGTGCAACCTGTGTCAGCCAGACCATGGCAGAGTGCCACGTCCAGCCTTTCCTCAAACACCTCCTGGACTCCGTCTAATCACTCTTTCTGTGAAATTCCTCCCTATGTCCAACCTGAATCTCCCTGGTGCAGCTTAAGGCTATGTCTCTTGTCCTGTCTGGTTGCCTGGGAGAAGGGACTTGGCCACAAGCTCCTGTCAGGGAGTGGGAGAATGATCAGGTCTCCTCTGAGCATCCTCCTCTCCAGGCTAAACAATTGCAGCTGCACAGGACTTGTGCTCCGGACCCTTCCCCATCTCCATTGCCCCTCTCTCATGCCCCAGCACCTCAATGTCCTTCCTGAAGGGAGGGTTCCAGAACAGGACACAGTTCTCATTGTGTGGGAGAGGCAACAGCTCATGTTTGCATGTCAACAGGAGTGTAAAGAAGGAGAAAGTGGTGCTGTGGGGATGAATCATGAGTTTGCAAACAGCTCCTATAGCACCAGCCTCCACCCCACTGAGAAAATCGCCTCCCTCCCGCCCCCCGTAGCTTTGTGCTTGTGATGTCTGTTTGTTTTCATGTCCTTCTTGGCTCTGGGCTTGCTACAAAACCTCTGTTGTCTCTGCACTCTACTAGCCAAACACCGACTGCCTCTAAACCAGGCCTTAAACAGTTTTCAGGGGGGTCTGGGGTTGTATTCATCTAAAGTTAACACAGATGGAGAAGCAGCAAGATCCAGGATAACACCAAAGGAAAGACTTCTCCTGTGCAAAGCCCCAGCTGCTGGGTGTGATGCCTGGGTTTCCATCAGTGACCATTCTTGTCTTGCAGAATGGTTCATGGGTCTGATTTTTTGTGGTGGTCCTTCTGGCTGGGGTGTGTTAGAAATGTTCTTGCTGCTGAAAGAAGAATTTGCTTTCTAGCTGTTTGAGAAGGAAAAGAGTGGGGAAGGAATAATCTGGGCACTCTCCTACCCCTGCCTGCTCAGGAGACATCTTCCCTCACTGCAGCACCAAGATCTGCCCTGTGTTCAGGGGAGAACACCTTGTTATCTCTTTCACAGGTCCAGCAGTGAATCCGACCTCCTGGCTGTCCTTTGCCTCACAGAGCAGCACTGGAGGCAGGGCAGCTGCCTTTGGGCTTAGAAAGACAAAGCTGCAGTGATCATTCATCTTTTCCTTTTCTGTCGCTGCTGGTGGTGACAAAAATGAAGCACTGCCTCCTGTGCCACTCGTTCTCCTACCACTCCTGCCTCCTGGGCTAATTCCTTCTCCTTCCTCTTTTGAGCCTCTTGCAATGAGCAGGCACAGAGCTAAAATTGTCAAGAGACAGATAAAAGCTGGGAGATCATAATTTTTTCTTTTCAGACAAGATAATTAGGAAGAGAATCTCTGCGAGGAAGTATACCTTTCCATCATCATTACTTTATCTCGAGGCAGCTACTCTAATCTCTCCAGGGACACAGCGCTTTCAAGCACCGTATCCTTGCTGTGTTGTTTTTTTTTTTTTTTTAATGCTTTAATCCCTGTGTAGTTCACCCACTTTTACTACCAAGTGCGTGTGAGCTGGTGTGGTTGTGTGCATGTGCCTCCATGCGTGGGGCAAGGGGGAGCACTCATGTCTGTGTGATTCTGGGTTCAGTTAAACATGCTTTGGTTCTGATCAGTGTGGCCCCAGGGAGTGTTTCCCTTTAGGGAATGCCGGGATTGCTTGTGAGGATTATTCACCAGTGGCTCCTAGGTGAGAAGATAATGGAAAATGGCCAAGCAAAAAAATGCAGCGGGCCCGAAGATAGGAGAAACAATGTTTTTGTGATTGTGGTGGGGTTGCATCCTGATGCCCCCTGAAGAAGGAGAGTGTACTGCTGGCCTCTTTCCAACCATGGTGGCTTAACAAAATGTGACCAGTTGTTTTTCTGGACCCTGAGGTGCAGGGTTTCCACAGGCTGCCTCTGTATAACTCCGCAAGCCACTCAGAGCCTTGTTGAGCCAACAAAGGTTATGTGTGCTGGTCCTTTTGCTGCTGGCTCTGACGGCACAGACAATGCTTCACCTGGTCTTTAGTTTCCAATACCAAGTGGCCAGGTACCCTTCTGTAGTTGAAAGCAACTCCAAAGCAGGGGTTCAGTTCACCCCTCGGTAGGGTCTGTAGGGAGCTGGAATTGCTGCTTTGCTCTGGCTGGGCATGCCTTATTTGCCACTAATCAGAAATAGAAACTCCTCCACCCCTTTATTTTCAGCAGCCACGGTGAAATGCATTGAAGCAAAGTGCTGTATGCCTCCTGACATGAGGGTGTGTTGTACTCCTTAGCTGAGCACAGGGAAGTAACCACTGACTGCAAAATATACATATATGTAATAAATACACTGCCTCATGCTTTCTTTTAGCCATCTTCATTGACCAGACAGCAGGCTGACTCTTCATCAGGTGGAGGGCACCTTTCTTTTCTTTCTTTCTTTTCTTAATTGCTTCTGGACGGATTTTGGGACTTCCCTGTGGGCACAGGCTCTGCCGTGCGCCATCTCCTCTTTGTGATAAAGCAGGGGGGCTGGAGCTTGCTGTCCAGCCTGTCAGTCCCAGCCCAGGGACTGGGCACCACTCCACACTGCCTTGGGAAGTAACAGAGGGCCCAGGCTGGGGACTTGGGTCACCCTGCAGCTGCCCCAGGATAGTGTGGATGCAGCGCTCTGAAGGCCCTGTGGAAATGCTGAAGCCACATTTCGCTGGGATCAGAACCCCCACTGTGTTGAGCTGAGGGAAGGCAGAGATGGGGATGCCAGTGTGCAGGAACAGGTGGCAGCTGGAAGCAGCTCAGCCCCTGTGCCAGAGGACAGGGCAGCTGGCTTCAGGACAGTCTGGTCTGCTGGGAACCACAGAGCCCCACGTGAGCCCGCAGCTACTACCTCTAGTAACGACAGCTACTGCTAGTAAGGTCTGTTGCTGCAGCACCAGCAGCCGTGCGGGGGATGTTCCTGTGCCAGATGCTCCGGAATCGTGGTGCATTCCCTGTGCGAGCACTGCACAAGGCTTAATGAGCCTTCCTGGCTCTGGGAGGAAGCGAAGGAGGCTCCCAGCAGGACAGGTAGGTGAAAGGAGGCAATTAGGCAGCACCCCATTGCTAGGGCAGAGCAGGTAGTGGGGACTTTGGAGGTCACCTCCTGGGGACACGTATGGGCTGGCTTGACCTCGTTTGAGGGCACCAGGAGGCTGACACACTGCAGGGGGCTGTGACATGCAAACTCTGCTGAGGTTGCAGATATTGAGGAGCACAGGAGATCCCCAAAGCCCACTCTTTTCAGTCAGGAGTCCCAGGATTGCCCATGTCCCTGGGAAGGCAGAGCCTGCATGGCCAGTGATGCCCTCTGGAAAGAGGGACAGGGGCTGGAGGGGTTCAAAAATGTCAGCATTTTCTTTTCAAACACAACAATTAGTAGGCGTCAGGCCTGAAGGTTTCCCATAGCTGTGTTTGACCTGATCTTCTTCACTGCAGGACAAAACCCTTTGGGAGTATGGGGTGGGTAGTATTTGAGTCTAGCTAAGCCCTTGCCTAGCAGAAAGCCCTGCAGCAGTGAGTCCTGCAGATTAGGAAAGGAAATGGCAGTCCCTTCTCTCTCTTAGAAGTGTGTTTACAGCCCCCTTGCAGGGAGATAGAGGACAGCACGTGAGTGGCATCCATCACACCTGCCTGTCTCCCACGACATCTCCTCTTGTGCCAGCTCCTGCTGAACTGCCACAGTCCAGTGCTGCCCCTGCCCTGCCCTGCCACCTCTTGGATGCCCTCCACCTTTTTCCCCCTGCCCTGGGTATCTGGACTCTACACAGCCAACCAGCTGAAGCACCTACCACAACTAAAAAAAACCTTCTCCACACTGCTGTTAAAAATCTCCTTCTTTACCCTCCCTCTTCCCCCCAAGGCTGGCTTTGTTGTTCCTCATCTCTGCTGCACACAACACGTTGTTTTCCAAGCAGCTGCCCTTAGAGAGACACGGGGCTTCTCCTGAGTGCTCCTGGTTAATTTAGAAGCAAGCAATATGTGTAAGTCATTGTAATTACTCCTTGCAGCCAGCAACGCTATTGATTTGTCGTCTCCTCTGCCTTTTAAGCCCTGTCACAGGTTTGCAGCTCTTGCAAGGCTCGGCTTACCAAAAAGAAATGGTCTCATCTTGCTCTCCTCCTCCTCAGATGGGTAAGAAGCAGACGTCGCTTCCTGCAGAGAACCAGGGCAGGATGGAAATCAAATATTTATTTCTGCTTTTCATTTGTGTCTCCCATCCAGTTTCTAATCTCTCCATAATGCCTGTTTTTCCTGAAGAGCCTTATGTGGAGGCATTTGCTGGAAGCTTTTAAAAGCTTTGGGAAAATTCTACCAAGTTTTCCTGTGTGCCCTCAGGTCTGCCTAACTGGCTGTGAAGCTCTGAGAGAGAGGAGCTCACCCTGCAGGAACTGTGCCACTGGGCTCCCCCCATTCTCCTGTTCGAGAAGTGACAGATCCACATCCGGGGACATGGCTGGGATTAGGACCATTTGGCAGGGATGAGGAGGACAGTACAGAAGGCTCTGATCAGGCATCTCCTGGTGTCCCCTTTGTTTCTGCTTTTCTAGAGAGGATTTACACACAATTTCAACGTGGGCTGGGTTTCCGGGCTCTGGAGGAGATGGGTGTTTTGCCAATAGCCTACATCAGCGGCCAGGCTGTTTCCATCCTTGCTCAGCCTCTCACATTTCTCCTGCCTTGGCCAGCAGCCCCAAGAGCCCTCTCGCAGAGCTTCTGCAGTTCTGATAGGAGGGTCTTTTGGACCAGTTCCCCCCTGCATTTAACCTCTGTCTGAGTTCATGATCGCAGCAGTGTTTTTTGACATTTCCTCCTCTAAAAAATGTTGTGCTTCCTAATTATGCTGCTATTTGGGTGCACAAGCAGATGGCACCTGTTGAACCCTCTCCCCTTAGTAATGGGGGCGTGAGCCACCAGCACTGCAAGGCCCCTGAGCCAATGCTCCAGCTGAAGTACGTACTTTTTCTTTAAAACCAGCCCTCAACGTTGTGGAGATGTGCTGAAGTTGAGAGTGCCAGGCTTTCTTTTATGGCTTTAAATACGCACCAGAAGAAGTGGGGAGACCAACTCTGACTCAGGGAGGAAATCCCACCCACATGTCAGCAGTGGGGAAAACTCAGTCCTCTGGCTTTGTGCTCTGTTTCCCCCAAATCTTGTTGAAGCTGTGCCTTTCCTAGGAGGAGCAGAACCCACACAGGGGCAAAAGCATCATGCAGACCTGGTCACGAATTGTTCTACAATAGCAGCTCCAAAAGCTGTGCCTGAACCAGCTTGTGCCTAGCTAGGTTAGAAATTCATAACTAGTACTTAATTAGATTTATACATAATGCAAGTTTCTTGCAATCATGCTCTGACCTAGAGGCCATGATTTCTCTCAGTTCTGCTCCCCTCCATGGAGAGGTGTTTCCCCCAGCCCTTATGCCCCAGCAGCAGCAGCCTGTACCCTATACTGCTCTGCAGTGGGGAAGATCAAAGGTGGCCGGACTGTGACACCACGCCCCTGCCCTTCTGGGGCAGCAATACCAAACCCTTGTGATGATATTCCTGTAATGCCAGTGGTGGGCCTAGCCCACTCCCTTCAGTGATGCAACCCGAAACAGAACTCTGGGGAAGGTCACCTCAGCTTGGGCTGGCCAGTCCCGTCCTCCCCCCAGCAATCCCCACGCTCCGCAGGAGGCTCGAACAGAAACCACCACGTTTATTGTTCACAATCAGCTTTACAAAAGAAATGTCCCAACACGGGTGCGCATCAGGGGCCCTTTTCACGAACGTGCATTAGAGAAAGCGCGCGAGCGAGCGAGGGAGAGGGGCAGCTCCTCGGGGTGCACGAAGGTCACAGTGTTCCCACTTGGCACAAGGGCTGCACCCCATCCCTGCCATGTCCCCCCCAGTGGGCTGAGCTGCCCCAGCACTGGCAGAGACCCTGGGCGGGGGGATGGGGTGTGGCAGGGCTGTCCCTTCTGCCAGCTTTGCCTCCCCCAGGGGTGGGGGGCAGCCGTCACCCAAAGTGGGACTTGGGGTAGGGGGGGACACTGGAAGCGGAACACTGCATTGAGCAACCATGAGAGCCCTGAAATAACCCTCCCACCCCACCCCCAGACACACACATGTGCACATACACACACTCACATATTGAGATGTTGGGGACCACGCAATGTGGAAACAGTGGATTCTCAGGCACTCCACAGGGAAAACACCAGCCTGCTCTTTCACCCTCCCAGTTCCAAGACCAGTGGCAGCCCTGTTCCCAGCAAGGAGCAGCTAAAGAGGGGGACCTGGGTGGAACCAAGGGCACTAGCCGAATCCAGTACCAAAAGACTGGGGAATGGATGGCAGGGCTCCTCTGACCACCACCATCTTCTGTTGCTTTTTTCTTGCTTTTTCTCCCTTTGATGGCAGTGCTGCACTCTTTCCCCCTCGGCCAGCGCTGGGGGAGATGCTTTGCCCCTTTCCCCCCATTCCCCTGGTGGCTGACCCATTCCCCAGCTTGGAGGTCATGGGGAGTGCTCTCTTCCCTCTGCCTCAAAAGCCTGGCTCCCCTTGGGCAGCCCTGCCCAAGCAAGCAGCAGAGGCAGGGAAAGGGGTGCAGGGGGGTAAGGGTTGTCCAACTGACACTCTGCCATTCTCCCTCAGCTTCCCCAGGGCTGCAGGAAAACCAGGGCAGCAGGAGAAGAATGGGGCTGGAGGTGAGATCCTGGAATGCAGGCTCATAAAACCAGACACTGAGGTTGCTAGAAATAAATAAGGAAAGGGGATGTGTTCAGGCAATGCCTGCACCCTGGCATCCCACTGAGGCTGGACCGCACTCAAAGTAGACAGAGTTCTCCTTCCCACTCCCTGTTAGGTCTCTCAAGGTGAGGACCCTCACTGTACCAAGGACACCTGCAGGTACAGCGAGGTCCACCCAAAACAGAAGTGGGGCAAGATGACACTCAGGAGCCAGCCTGCCAGGAATGAAGACAAGCCACACCACCAGCACAGGGACAACAGGAAGGCTTCCAGGGGCCCCTCTCCCTCCTGGGACACCAGCACAAGGGGCTTAAGCACTGCCCCAGTTGGGCTGGTCTGGAAGGGGAGAAAGGGGCTCCCTGCTTCAGGGCTGCCACCAGGATCCTTGGCGCTGGGGAGAGGGCTGGGGTCACTCATGCCTTCCTCCCTTCCTCGCAGGCAGCGAAGCCCGCCTTGCTGGCACCTCCAAAGACCTCCACCGCCTGGTCATCCCACTGGATCACATTCCCTTGGAGGTGGGAGGTGCAGTTAGCCAAGCCCAGGATCTCTGCCGGTGCCAGCATGTGGTCCCACACGCCAAACTGTGCCAGCTCTCCCACGAAGGCCTGTGTGGCATCAAAGCGGCCACCCAGAGTGTCCTGGGAAAGAGCAGGAGAGGTGGTTGGACAGGGATGGGGAGAAGAGGAGGAACATGCATCCAGTGGGAAACAGCAACGGGGAGAGGGAGACGTTTGGGGAGAAGCAGAGCAAGGTGCTTGATGGCAAGGTGGGGAGGGGATGGATGCATGGAAGAGATTCAAGAAGACAAGGGAGGGAGGCCAAAGGATAGGGAGAGGGAAGAGAAGACAATGAGTGCACATGGTGTGCCTGGAGATTGGATGAACATCCAGGGGAGCCAACTGCCCTGCTGAGTGTCCCTGCCCATGCTGCCCCCTCCCCTTGCCCCATTTGGGGGCTTCTCCCCCCAGGCAGTTCCCACTAGAGTGATGCTAACTGGCAGCTCTCAGTGCCAAACTGGTACGTACCTGCTCCTGACCCAGGATGATGATGCCCTGGGGCCTGATGGAATGCCAGGAGGCCAGGTTCTCCCCAGCACCCCGCTGTTCACCATCCTGGTACGCCGACCACTTGCCGTCCCGGGTGGTCCATGCCACGCAGATGTGGTGCCAGGCCTTGTCCTTCAGACTCAGTGGCAGCTGGGCAACCTTTAAGAGAAAAGCAAGATCCCAGTGCTTGATAGGACCCCCCTGGGTTTGGGGACCCCAGGGTCTCCCCAGCCTCTCACAGAGCAAGCAGTGCAACCCTGTGGTGGTGGCATCCCAAAATCTACAGACATCCAGATGTGCTGTTTCTCTCTTTTAAAACTCACCCCAATGGAGCCATCCTCCTTATCCTCCTGCCTCCCACCATAAACCTAGGGCCCCTTTCTCCCAGCTCCCCCACACCAGTGCCCCCAGGAATATAATTTCCTAGGGGGATTGAAGCAGGGAAAATGAGGGCAGGGTTTTCTTTCCTGCCTCTCCTGCAGCTGGGCTGACCTTGTCATTGATGAGCAGTTCCAGGGGGTTGGAGCCCCACTCCAGCAGCACAATCTCGTTGGCTTGGCTCGGGACAGAGTAGGAGAATGGGGTGCCAATTCCTGCCAAGGCCTTGGACTTCAGCCACATGCAGATGGTGAAGGCGTAGAGCTCCGGCAGGCTCTTCTTCATGCGGGCGTACATGTAGTTGTTCTGCACCGGGATGGTCACCTTGAAGGCATCCGGAGGGCTGTAACCCAGCGGTCCTACGTATCAAGGATGGGGAGATGTAATTGGGATGAGGGGAACCTGTCCTGAGGCTCTCCTGGTGTTGTACCTCATGGTAGGAACCTCCCGCCCCACCCCATCCCCGTCGGACAGGACTCACCGTGCTCCAGCTCTGTCACCCGGTTCTGGAGGGAGTTCAGCTCCTTCTCGATGTTGTGCTGCTGCTGGCTGTGGTCAGTGCTGGCAGCCTGGCGCTCCTTCTGCAGGGTCAGGATCTTGGAAAGGAGCTGCTCTTCCAGCTGCTCCATCTTGGTGTGGAGGGCATCACGGGCCAGTGCCGGGGCAGTGGGTGCTGAGCTGTTCGTGCGGGTTGGCAGCTCCTGCTGCATTTGGTAGCAGCCACGATGGAGGGAACAGGAGGGACAAAAGAGAAAATTCAGCACAATGTCACTATAAGAGTCTAAATAAGGACATTCCCAGCCTGCAGCACTACAGGTAGTGCTGGGATGACAGTCCCATATCCGCACTGGGGTCTTCTCCAAGAGCCTCCAGCTGACTTTGTACCTCCCCTCTCAAAGCCCCCATTGAGCTCATTACTGCAAAACGAAGCTTGACTGCTCTTAATGACTTTCTGCTGCTTCAGACGCAGAGCAAGGTTGGGATGTTTGGGTCATCCCTTGGCTCTGCTCCTGCAGGCAGCCTCCCACGATGAGGAAATAATGCAGGAAGGATCTTGGAGCTCCTGGCCACTCCTGCTGCTCGTGAGGTTGCTTACCTATAGCCAGCACGTTAACATCACTAAATGGGGCTGTAATCCTCTTAGCCCAGCTCAGCTGGTGTGCGGGGGTGTGTGCACGTGTGGCAGGTAGCTCTCCATAAGCCAACATCTCCTGGGCCAACAGGATGTCAGGGAGAAGTGGGACTGGTGCCAGTCTGTCATGTCTCTGGTGCCCAAGGCACAAGCCATCACCTGTGGACATTGAGCCTGTCTTGTCCCATCAGGGTTAACACTCAGACCAAAACTCTTCCCATGGCAAATCCAACACGGCAGCTGGTGAAGATGCTCCCAGCTGCTACTGGACTCTGCAAATACCCCAGATCCCACCTTACTGGGAGACCCCATCCCAGCTGGAAGAAAACCAGTCTGGGAGGGAGAAAGTGGCCCTTTTGCCATGCTCCTGGGGTTTCTCTGTAAATACTACTACTCTTCTTTCCCCATGTCCTTAGTTCATTAGTGTGTCTGCCATGGGCTCTGAAAGATGATGACCACCTTCTCTGTGTTGCCAGACCTTCCCAGAGAAGCTGGAGCAGCCATGGAGACCCTTGCCTTGGCTTCTATAGCACTGAGGGATCTGCATGACTGCTTCAGCCCTGGACATTCATATGGTTTGTGCTGGCAGGACATGGGGGATACCATCCATGCTGATCTGAACAGCCTCCCTCCAGCCTCAGAGCTGGCCTGGGGAAGGTCAGCACGCTCATCTGTGGTTGTGGCTTCCCACTTTTTCTTCTTCCTTACATCCAGCTTCTCCAGGCTAGACAGGACCTGATAATCGTGCACACAAAACTGAAGGGGAGGGATACCTTCCCATGTCACTCCTAATCTTTGGTATCCATCATGAACAACAGAGGGGAGGGAAAGGGTGAAAGAAAGTCAGGTTTGGCTGGGCAGAATGCAGCCTGGGTGGATGGGAACAGCAGGGAGAGGAAAAGTGAGAAGGTGGTGTTGGTGTGAGCACAAATGTACCCATTCTGGGCAGCAACATGCTCAGGCTACAAATAAAACGAAAGCTGTGATACCCCAAGGTCTGCAAGAGCTGCCAGCAGGGTCTGCCTGGGCAAACCCATAGGTTCTGTGAGGAAAACCAGCCTGGAAAAGCAAAACTCATCAAGAAAAGAGAGGTTGTGCAGGGGACACCTGCCAGCCCTGACCAAATGCCAGCTCTCACTGCCGGCTTGCTCCAGCAGCCCTAAGGATGCTCTTGCAGTGAGCAAAACCTCTCTGGGAAGGGAAAAGCGCCCAGCAAAGGGCATCCTACCTTTGGTCTTTGCAAAATTGAGGGATTAGTCAATGGGAAAGGGGCTTTAACTCTTCTGCCTTTTTTATTTTTTTAAGGAGTCTTGGGGATCCACTGGATGAAAGGCAGGGTAGAAATGGCAGGAGAAAAGGGAAGTGGAAAGGTTAATTCTCATCCTCCTGGCAGGGATAATTCCCACCTGGGGCTGCCTGCATTTGTAGCCAAGCTGAGCTGGCTGCATAGGCAGGAGGCAGCACAGGTGGGATGGAGTTGCCTTTGCCTCTATGGCCACATCCCATGGGTTCCAGAGCTTTTCTCATCCTCTCCGGCCGCCTGGCTACAGCGGAGGCTGGCACGCTCCTGTCTGCCGCACGCTTTGATTGCTCGAGCTGCGGGTTTGGAGCCTACGTTCCTGCTCTCATGCACGGCTCCATCTGTTAATGACGAAAAAAGAAAAGGCTGGAAGCTTTTGTCACTCTCACTAGCCCCCGATAGCCTGCCCTACATTATTCAGTAGTGACTGAGTACTTTTTTTTTACCTCCCTGCTGCTATTTTCTTCCCTCTGTAACTTTTCTCCCTATGGCTTTTTCATTTCTCTGGCTTTGGAGCATCTCTTCCTGGTGCTTCTCTCCGTGCACACACACAGTATCTCTCCCCTTTCATTCAATTTTTTCCCTCTTCCCGATTTTTTCCCCATCCAGCCCTCTCTCCAGCTCCTGCTGGTCCTTCCAAGTTGGCAGCCAGGGCACCGACAGCCGGAGCCACGTGGCCGATTGAACCACTGCTGACCCCATGTTCCTTCTGGAAAGGGATTGTAGCCAGTACCCTCATCTGGCAGGATTTCAGGGCCATCCCAGCGAACACCATCCATATCCCCGCAGCCAGACGATGGCTGGACAGGAGACTGGATTCCCTGTTCCACCCCATGCAGCCAAGGTGTGCTGGATGATCCCCCTGATGCCAGGCTGGGCTGCATCCCTGAGCCATGATCCTCATCTCTGAGCTGCTGCTTGAGCATCCTTCTCACAAAGCAAATTATTTGCAAAATTATTAATGGTTGATGTGAAGCTGTTATTTACTGGTGACCTTTGGGGAGGGGAGGGGAGGGGAGGGGAGGGGAGGGGAGGGAAGCGCCTTCTCCCTGGCTGTTTGGCAGGCACCCGGCTTCCCATCTGCCGCCGCACAGGCAGCAGGGGAGTGGGCAGCGGGTGTGGGCGAGGCTCGTTCCACGCTTTTTGGCCACCAGAACCGGCAAAAAAAGATTGAAAGATGCCAGGTAATATTAATCACGTTAAATGTCAGCGGCTGGCAGGGGGTGGGAGGGGGAGGTGGGGGCAGGGGGCTGCAGCAGCCGTGCCGGCGTGCACTCACAGGGGCTGCAGCCCTCAGGCAGCAAATGCACTTTGATTTACATAAGGAGATCAGAGCCTCATTTACTAATGCACCGGCAAATCTGGGTGCTGCTGCTCCCCCTCTGCCACCAGCACACCAGAGCCCACCTTGGCTGCTGGGACAGGGCAGGCAGGAGCACAGGACGATGCCTGCAGGATGGAGCCCCGGCACATCCCAGGGATCATCATGCTCAGCTGCGTGCACACACACAGCAGACCCGAACCGTTTTCTTGGACCCCTGAATCCTTCCAGCCTGCACAAAACTCCTCAGTGGCTGCCACCCTGGGAAGCTCACTGCTGCAGGACAGCACACCTGATGCACCAGGGTTTTTTGGACTCTGTCACCTCTGTGGACCCAGGAAGGACCTTGGGGATCATTAAACTCCAAAAGGGACTGCATGGAGAAGAAGACAAACACGGATGGATGGATCAGCCTTTCCCTTTTCCTCACAAGAGAAGGGCTCACTGTTGATCCTGTCTCCCTAAAACTTCACTTGGGGGTGCCTGGGACTGTCCCAGTTTGGGTATTTCCATCCCCCACTGCTGGAGATGGAGACAGGAGAGCAGCAGCTAGGTCACTACCATTCCCATTCCCTTACTCGAGGGTTTCCTGCCAGCAGCCAGGTCACCAGCAGCAATGGCACAGCCACATACCAGCTGAGGAGCAAACAGGCTGCTGCAATTCCACCAGGTCCCCCCCGGAGCCCATCAGGCTGTTTGTCCCCTCTCCCGCTCCGCTCTCCTGCAAGGGGTGACGGGGAGAAGGGGGGCATCTGCATCTCGGCACAGCCCGGGCAGCCAAGGTGATTCTCTCCCCACTCCCTTTCCATTTGCAGCATTAACTAAAAGCATGGAAAAGGAGCACCTGGGTCCCTCAGCTCTGTGTTCCAAGATGCACCTGAGTGTTCAGACATGAGCACGTGCTGAGAGAAACGGGAGAACCCTCAAAACCAGAATGAAAAAAGCCTAACTGGGCTGCTGTGCATGAGGAAAGGACGATCAGTGCCTCGGGTGGCGTTAGGAGGAGGTGAGGTAAGATGTGTGAATGCTGTGCTGATGCTAGCCCAGCCCCACGGAAATGGCAGGGGACAAAGAGGGAGACCGTGGGGGCCCTCCCTGCATCCTCTCCTGGGAAATCCTTCTGCCATGCCGACAAAATTAAGGAACAAATGCCTTAAATAGGTTTTTGGGTGCATGAATAAATCTTGTTATGCCTTACAGACGGGGCTGAGAGTGCCCAGATTAGATCAGCAATCTTCCACCAGCCCCCTCCCCGCAGTCCCAGCTCTGAAGCATCCAGCAGTAATCCCTACTGGCAAACCTGCCAGGAGACTCCCTGGGATGCAGCCTTCCCAGAGCAGCTCATGGCATTTTGTGTCATCTCTCTTCTGAGACTAAGCCACCACAGACTTGGCAGCATTTCTTCTCCTTCCCAGTGGGTTTTGCAGAGCCTTCAGCACATGGCAGCCACCCCGAGACTGTCCCCATCCAGGTCACCTTTTGAGGTGATCATTGCCAGGATAGCTGTGGAGGCTGAGAGTGCTTCCCATGTCACGGGGTACCCCAGGAAGGCGCCCAGGCTGACAGCTGGAGCTATGCGGGACAGAAGAGTGCAGGTACCCCACCAGGAAGTTTTCAGTGTCTGGTCCTGGGCTGGGAGGCAATTTGGAGAGGGAGACCACAGGCAACCATCACTGGATGACCAAGGTGTGACCACGAGGCTCAGCTGGCTGGGCTGCAGCCGTCACAGAGGTGTGGTGCACACAAGTGGCACTTTTGACCAGGCAGGAGCCAGGACAGACAAAGTCCAGCCGACCTGCGACACGCTGCCCTATTTGCTCACCTGGCAGGGCTCACTGAGCCTCAGGGTACTGTGTCTCTGCAGAGTATACTTGGGACCCCCAGGCCCCTGGCAACACAAAACTGAACATTTTTGGTCATCTGCCACTTGGCTTCCTCATCACTGTGTGCATGAGCCTCATCCCAGTATTGCTTTAGGCTTCCCAGGCACACGTGACAGCCTGCTCCAACCCTTGTGATCTTCACCCTCCTCCTCCTCCCCAAACCTCCCACCACCATCAGAAACCCCAGGAGAGAGGCCAGGGCGGCTCATGAGTGATGCTGCCCCACGGAGAAGGGAGAGAGCATGACTGCATGGCCTGATGCTCCCCAAGATCCAAACTGATGTGCTGGGCACCATCCCCCTGTGCATCACCTTGTCCTCATGAACACCCAGCTGTATGTGTGCAGGGACTCATTTCCCCACTTTATTTCTGGGTGAGCATGCCTGCTGTGTTATTCCACTGACAGAAAATCATTTGTTTGGAGCTGCATGGGTTTTTTTGGGGGGGTCTGTCCCTCCCTTTGGCTGGGGGCAATGTGTCAGACAGGCTGCACGTCCCACTCTCCCCACATGTGCCTGGCGTATCTCTGTGTTTCTTCTTGCACCTGTGTGTGCATTAATCTGGCAGCTCACAGGTGCTTCCTCTGGTCTTCCAGCTCTTTTCCTTCTTGTGTTCATGTGTTTATTTGCCTTTCTCTGTCTTTCTATTCCCATTCACATCTCCACTGATTACAATAACCCTCTCTCCCAGGCTCATTTCTCAGCCTGTGACCTTAGTGGCTCTGAATTTCCCATCCATTGCCTGCAGCCCACGTGTCTGTAGTGAGGGGGGCAGAAGGGCAAAGCTGAGGAGAGGGACCCCGTAGAGTGCTGCATGACCCCCTCCTAGTTCCACACTCCAGGGAGGAGTGGAGAGGGCAACAGGGAACTGAACAGGAAGATGAGAAGGTTGAGGACTCGCAGGAGGCTCCTCAGAAGTGGCTCTGGCACCTGACAGACCTCAGGGAACTACCCTTACGTGGAGAAATTCCCACAGGGAAAGCAGACAACTCTCCTCTTGCAGATCTCACGAGCCAAAGCCATTGCCACAGGCATATCCTGCAAAGTCTGCCAAGTTCCGTGGGACTGCTGAGCCCAAATAAACCAACACTCACAAGCACTCTGTGATGTGCCCCATGACAGGCATCACAGCAGAGCCTTTGGTGCCACGGGCTTGTGGCTGTGCCAGGGCTGAGCCTGCCAGGCACACGCTGCACAGCTGTCATAGAGTGGGGACCAGGGCTCTGCATCCCACATGCCACCAGCCCAATGCCACAGGAACAGGCACAGTGAACAACTCCAGCTGTGCCCTTCTCTCTCCAGCTCCTACGGACCATGTGGGGAAAGGCTGCCAGGCTCACAGTGGGTGGCACTGCACTTTGTGAGAATGTCCCATTCATAACCGTGATGGCATCAGATGGGATTTACCTTTTTGCTAAAGGGCACGATCTGGCCCTGAGCAGCCAACCTGCTCTGGAGGAGTCCTTGGCAGGCACTATGGGGCAAGCAAGGTACCCTGGCTGGGTGCAGACTGGGGGGGAAGTGGGGCAGCCCTGGTGCTTTGGGACCACCCTGAATGGAGTGAAGAGAGTGGGGCTCAAGGTGAGTCCCTTGCCCCTGTGCAGAGATCTCGGGAAAGAAGGAAGCAAGGACAACCTTCCTGAAGCCTCATGAGCAGGATGAGCTGCTTCGGGGTGCATGTGGCTGCAGGCCTGGGGAATGGCATGTGTGGGAGCATCACCCCCTGGAAGCATCCCTCCCAGCCCCCCGGGAGCATCCCTCGCACCTCTATCCGGTCGATCCGGTCCTGGAGGGTGCGGACAGCCTCCTCCAGCTCCCGCACAGCGGGCGGCTCGTCGGGAGGGTGGCCCATGGTGCCGGGGCGAGGGGCGACGCGGAGCCCGGCGGCGGCGGGGGGCGCGGCGGCCGGGGGGCTCCTCAGGCCACCCTCGCAGCGGCTGAGCTTGCCGGTGAGCTCCCGGATGGTCTCCTGGTCCATGCGGATCCGCTCCTTCTGCTCCAGCGCCGTGCGGCGCAGCTGGGCCGCCGCGCTCCGCAGCGCCAGCAGCTCCTCGGGGCCAGCGGCGCTGCCGGCGGCGGTGCCGGTGCCGGTGGCCGGGCACTCGGTGCTCAGCGGGGTGCAGACGAAGCGGCTGAAGAGCGGCGGCCCCCCCGGCAGGCGCGGCCCGGCGCTGGCCAGAGCCTCGGCGGGGCCGTGCAGCGCTCCCAGCCCCTTGTCGGCGGCGGGCAGGAGGGCGGCGGCGGCCGAGTCATTGTCGGCGGCGGCGGCGGCGGGCGCGGCTGTGCCGGCCGGGTGGACGCTGGCGATGATGCAGATGATGGCCCCCAGGAAAGCCAGCATGCCCGCCGCCAGCAGCACCGCCAGAAACTTCAGGGTGGCAGCGGCGTGGGGGGCCCGAGCCCGCGGACGGCGAGAAAAGAAAGCGGACGGGGATGGAGAGGGAGACGGACGGTCGGAGGGATAGACGAGCAGCCCGGAGGGAGCTGGCGGGGAAGGACGGTACCGGAGCAGCACCGGCGCCGGGGCCCCGCCGCGCCGCGCCGCGCTTATATGTGCCGGGCGGCGCCGCCCGCACCGCACCGCACCGCCCCCGCCGCCGCCCCCGCCACCGCCCCGGCCGTGCCCCCGGCCGTGCCCCTCTCAGTGACCCCTCTTCCTGCTGAGCACCCTCCCCGGGCTGCAAGGGCGACGGTCCGAGCAGTGGGAGACGAGCGGGCAAGGGACGGGAAGGGGAGGGAGGGCACCCCGGGGGCAGCCGAGGACGGGACTAGCACTGCCTCAGCCCGGCGGGAGCCTCCGGGAAGAGGATGCTGCTTCGACACAGCCCAAGGGAGGATTTTTTCCCCTGCGAGATGCCTTGGCTGGAAGTAAAGGGCCTCTTGATACCCCGAGGGTGAGAATCTCGTAATCAGTCATTCCCTGTGATGGTCTTTCGGGTCTTTTCCTCCTTACCTTAAAGAGAGCTGCGATGGGATGCCTCACCCTCTGCCCCACACGCCCATGTTGTCCATTTGGGAAATAAAGACACGCTTTTAATCTTCCCCCATCGTCACTTTAGAGTGAACTGCTCATAAACGAGCTACTTCAGGCAACCACTTTCTCCTTGCTCCAGCAGAAGCTGTGCCGTGCCCGCTCCTGTTCCCCAGGCACACTTGTGGCCTTGGAGACGCAGCCCTGCCGAGAAAAGAGGAGCAGAAGAGGGAAAGTAAACAAAATCAATTTCAAGCTCTACTCAGTAATGGCAGGAAATCCTTCCTAGCCGGCAGCCGGCAGGGAAGCAGGAGCGTGTGTGTTTAGAACAGCTCCAGTGCCGGGTATGAAACAGAGGTAAAGATGACATCTTCTTTCCCCCCAGGCATATTTGAGTGGATAGCAAGGGAGCCAGAGCTACGAAAGACTCCTCAAATTTGGCTGCTGACAGGGTACTGTCACCCTCTCTCCCCGCAGAATGCATTGTACCCCATCCTCTCAAAACCCTCACTGCGGAGCCAGCAAGATCTGCCTGACTCGTGGTATTGTGAGGCTGTGGGGAGGAGGGGAGGAAGATGGATGGGGTGGTTCAAGGAAGAGGAAGAGATGAAGGGAATGATGAGGAAGAAAAATGGAGCAGGACATGGAACAGCCTGAGCAGAATGTGAAGAAAGCCCAAGCAACAGGCGTCTGGCACTGGTGGTGAGGCCAGTGAGCGCTCTGGGAGGGTGAGTGCTTGGTGTGCTGGGACAAGTGGGCACTGGCGTGGGACACAAAGGAAACAGAAGCCTGCACCCCATGACATGAGGGAAGGCCACCTGCCTCCAACCTGTCCCTTGCTAACGGTGGCAGGGGATTGCACTCTGCTGCGTCACCCCCTGCCTGCTGCATGCCTACCCTGGCAGTGGCCAGGCAGGAGTGCATTTGAAAGGAGCACTGTGAGTGCTGGACCAGCCCACCCTACCCCACGGTATGCAGATCAGGGTGGGAATTGTATCGTTTATCTGCAACCCTGCAGAAAAAAGTGCTGCACGCTTCTACAAAGCTTCTTGCCAGGGGAAGTGATGCTGTGCTGGGAACTTTGCACTGTCCTGAACATCCAGATTTCATTACCAAAGGCTGTAGGATTGTGGTGGCAAAGTTTACGCCTCTGGCTGATGCCACTCTGGCAGTGAGAGGGAGGGTGAGCCCCTCTGCACCAGCCTGGCCCCAGTCATCCATGCTGGGACAGGGAAGAGTTGGGCATTGCAGCAGGGCAGGACTCACCTCTCCCACGGTCCCGGTCCCGACCTGTCCCTCAGCAGGGACCACAACTTCTTCCCAGAGACAAAGAGGTGACAAAAATAGATTTTCACAGGGGGTGATGACTCAGACTGGTGAGTGGCCAGAGCAGCCTCCCTGTCCCATGGATAACAATTCAGAGATGCTCGATGGGCAGCCAGCTCTGCAAGGACACGGTGCTGCCACAACCCAGCCCCCCTGTGAGTGAAAGGGTGGGGGAAGGCAATGTGGAGTATTTTGGTTCCTGTTTTGAACAGAATTGGTGACACAAGCTGCATTTAACAAGAGCTCATGGATTCAGCCCAGAGGGACTGGGAGCGAGCAATTAAGGGATTTTCTTCCATCTAATTAACACCCAAACGGTGTCTGGGGCTAGCAGCTGTCCCCAAGTGGTGGCTGCAGGCAGGGCAAGGCAGTACAAGGGGTCACCCTGCAGTGCCCCCTGCTCAAGAGGGACATTTGGGATGGACTGCTGACTTGAGGGGAAGGATACCCACTGCTCCAAGGCTGCCCTGCATCCAGTCTCCCCACAGGAACCAGGCAGCTCCATCCTGGCCAGCATGAAACCCTGGTCCATTTGTGACGCTGAGGGCAGCAGGGTGGTGGGATGAGGAAAGGGGAGAAACCTTTTCTCAGGGGTGGATAAGCTGATGCCTCTGAGGTGGGGGATTCCCTCCTCCCAGGTTATCACCCAGCTCAGGAGCATCCCCAGGGCCACCCTAAGGAGGTGAAAGGGCATCTCTGCCACTGCCACTCCATGGACTAAGCTCCACCATCTCCTTAGACCCCAAGCCTTCAGTCCATGTTGCCTGGGGATCTGCAGGTTCTACACAGCATGGAAATCCTGGCTTCTTTCATTTCCAGGTTTCTCAGACCTGCAGATGCGACTTGCATCACCTTGCCCTGGTCTCTTGGGTCTGCCTGCACCAGTGCAGGACCTCATTGGATGTGTCCAGTCAGGCTGGGGTCTGTCTGTCCAGCCTTCCTCCTGCTCCAGAAAGCATGGGTGAGGGTTGCCTTCATGAGGTGTTCTCAAGTCCAGCCAAAAGCCCACTGGCTTCTGAGCAAACCCAGGTTGCAAGGACAAGGGAGGAGGGAGTGCAGACTTTGTGAGTGTCTTGGCACGCAGCAGAGGCAAGGTGAGCCTGGTAGCATGACATGAATGACACCTGGGCCATGCTTGGCTTTGGGGGGCAGCATTTCCCTGCTGCCAGCAGGAGCACCCCTGGAGCAGGCTCTGCTGTGGCTTTCCAAAAGACACTGCAGAAGTATCTCAAGGCAGCAACTCCCTCCAAGGAATGCCCAGCTCAGCCCAGTCTCTCCCCTCCAGGTGAGACCTCATCACATCCTTCTGGAGGGCAGCCCTGAGGCTGTTTTGGTTGGAGCTGTGCTCAGACCCTGCCCTTTCCCAGTACCCAGAGGTGCTGCCTTCCTGCCCTTCTCTCCGGCTTGCCTGAAGGGCGTATGTGTCCAAAACCCACTCACTTGTGCCACCGCATCTCCCACCACCAGCACTTCCCTCCTAGTTTAGCTGAGCCTTTTTATGGAGCTGCTACGGCCTAGAGAGTGATGGAGTGAACCTGGAGTTTCAGTTACACACAGAAGGTATTTCACCGTATTTCTTAGATCAGCTTGTCTGAAAGTGCACTTAGACACATGATCTGGAGTTGGGAAAAGCCTAAACTATTTTTCAGCCACCAAGTGCTAGGTTGTACTGTGATCTAATTTCATTCTTTAAAGAAAAGGATGTGGGAGAACATGGGAGGTTGTCCAAACCACTTGCAAAGAGGGTGTTCAAGTTCCACTTGCTACAGCTTGGCCTTCCCAAGTGCTCCCTCTTCCCTTAACATTCCAGAATACTCACTTGTCTTTTGTCAGAGCTTCTCTGTGTCCAGAAGGATCCAAAAACCAGACCAGGACTGATCCACGGTGCCCAAGAAGGGTGCAGGTTCTTGTGTTTGGCTGCTGAGCTGATCCAGGCTCAGAGCAGGCATTTCCATAGCCCTGCTCCCAAACTCCACAAGGCACAGCCCACCCAAGGAAAACAACAGGTTTTTGGAATGTAACAATTTATTGGGGTTAATTTTTTGTTTTAATTTTTAACTCCCCATTTCTGGCATTGATACAATATTCAAGAGCAGCAGAAAGAACAAAATGTACAAGAATACAAGAGTAATTAGCACAACCCCCACCCCCAAACCTGGAGCAAACCAGTTTCTTGTAGGAAGCACCAAGGGAAGGGGTGATTCAATCACCCTTCCAATGGCTCTGCCTCCTACCCATCCACTCTAGACAGAGTTTAGCCAGCTGGGAACTGGATTAAAAAACAAAACAAAACAAAACTGAACAAACACTATATTTAAAAAGAAAATTGCAAGACAAAAAAATAATATATAGATATACAATTCATCCGTGCACAATCCTTAAATGCATTTTTTTCAAAATAAAAAAAAAATTACAAGATACATATTTAGGTTTATTTTAAATTAAAAAAAAATTACCACCTTCACTCTGTATGCCAAGTGAGGGGAAATGAAGAGACAGATGGGTGGCACCAGAACTATCAGCACTCCTAGAGTTAGGGCTGACCTTCTCCAAGAGAAAGGAAGGGCTCTGATGCTGCCAAAGCTCAAGCACAGGCAGAATCTGAAGCACCCAAGTACCACAGAACTCAGTGGGGTCACTTGCCTGCTCCAAGTTCAGTGTTTGCAGGAATCTGCAGCATTTGGGCCTAAGCCTGGCACAGGGGAAGGTGAAAGGAAGGAACAGATGAAGCAGGCCCCCATCCTCCACCACCAGCAGACAACTTTCTACGCAAAAAGAAAACAGGGGGGGAAAAAATCCCAAAGTAGAGAGTCTTCTCTATTCTTAGGGAGTGTACAAGGCTTAATGGCACAGGGGAGAAGAGGAAGGAGGACAGCACACTGAATTGATTTGCTTGGGGGAGGTGCAGGCATGACAACTCTTTTCTAAAAAAAGTCATCACAACGATTAATTTTTTTGTTCTGTTTGAGAACTTGACCTAAGATTCTGTCCCTGCTTTGCAGCTGGGGGCTGGAAGCAGCAGGCTCCCTCCAGGGCAGCTGAAGAGCAACCTGTGCAAGAGCACCTACCTGCTACTCTGCTCAGAGGGAAACCCTCAGCATAGCATCTCTAGAGAACAGGGGCCAGCTGGGGCGCTGCTTGGGAGCATGGAAAAGCCCCAATAGTCCTACAAGGCCCTGAAGCCCCACCAAGTGCTTTGACCCACCCAGCCGTGTTCCAGAGGTTTAGTGTGAGCCCTAAGTGCTCAGCTGAACAAGGAATGAAGTAAAGAACCAGGGCCCTGCAATGGGAATTAGCTTTGCCTGCATGTCCCACCATGCCCCTTTCCTCCCAGCAGACACATTTTCTGAACCATTGCAGAAGCTGGCATCACTCTGACTGCATCTTGCTGCAGTTCTGTCACCTTACTCCTTCCCTGTACCACAGCACGCTGCTCGCTGCCCATTTCCCAGCTCCACTCAGCCCAGGGGCACACAGGGCATCCCGCTCCTCCATCCCACTGCCATTTGACAGTGCCTGGAGGGGGCAGAAGGACCCTCACCCCAAGGACTGTGCTTTTGGATGGCCCTGGAGTCATTTTGTTTCCCACCACAGAGAAGCTGGAATGGACAGAAGAGCTGCCAGGGGCAGCCAACCACCATGGGAAGGGCAACTGACTAGATCTTTCTTCAGTCCTGGAAGGAGAAATTCAGAGAAGAGAAGAAAGAACTCAGGGCCCTGCTGTATGCTTACAGATGAGGCAGTTGGGACACAGGGCACCTCAGAATGAACCACACAGAACACAGAAGGTCCTGGTGCCAAGACTGACCCTGCACAGAAAAGGGTGCAAATACCTCCTACCACATCAGTCTGATACAGGACAACAGCAAAATGTGAGAGGAGCAGAGGACACAAAGTGGGGAGAAAGGCAGGGATGGAGACAGACTCCAACATCTCCTGCCATCTACACCCCCAAAAAGAAACCATACACATTGCACTCTGGGGAAGGATCTCAAAAATAGAAGTAAAAAAAGAAAATAAAGACACTTATTTTCTCAACCTCGAAGCACTGGTGAAATGAAGATACTTCCTGGAGTTACCTGGGGAAGGAAGCACAGACAGGGAGCAGGGGATTTCTGAAGCAACACTGAGCACTCCATCTCTGTGGCAATGCCTCAAGAGTTGGGCTGCCAGCACCCTCAGCAGGATGGTCCCCTCCACCCCCATCCCCTTTGTACAAGGGAGACAGAGACACAGGGCAGTGACACAGCTGGCAGAAGAACCAAGGCAAGCCAGGAAGGAACAGAGCTCAGGAGGCACTGAATCCCCAACCCTGAACTGACCCTCTCCAGCAGATCGCCTTCAGAGCGGAGATCAGGGAGACTGCACACCAGGTGGTGGGTGAGATGGGGAGAAAGAGGGGGGGAGGCTTTTTATATTCATATATTTATATATAAGAAGCAAATAAGATCCCAGCTCTTGCGTGATTATTGGGCAATTGAAAAATGCAGCAAAAGCAAGCGACATTGGAGTAAAAGGATGTGCCAGGCAAGGAGGAAAAAAGTCTTGTTAGAAGATGGGGAAGGAAGCAAAAGGGAAAATAAGCACTTAGCCAAACACACACTCCAGGTTTGTTACACCTCCCTGGGAAGAAGGACCTGCTCCTGAGCAGCCCCACTAATGCCACGGCCTGGGATGAGCAGAAGTGTGGGGAACTCAGGACACCCTCCTTTAAGCATGACAACCTCTTTCTGCCAGGAAGTCCCCAGGAAGGTGATAATCTCCAAACACTGGGAGCTGCTGAAGCCTCCTCTACAAAGAGGGGCTGGAGAAGGGAGTGATATCCCTAGGAAGACTCAGCTCAGAGATAGCTCCTACCTGGTAAAAAGCATGACTGTAGTTGATTTTTTTTTTCTTTTTTTTTTTATTTCATAAAATCTCCCTGGAAATTTCAGTAAGAGGAGACACAGAAATGCTCCCTTTCTTTTTTGAAAACAGAATTTAAGCAGTGGCTCACCACACTATTTCTGTTTTTCATCCCCAAAGGAGCTTGTATCTCATTAGCTTCATGCCCCTCCAGTCCCACGCTGCTCACTGAGAAGAGAGCACGAGACAGGAGGTTTCTATTCCAAGTTGTAAACCACGGGAAGCACTGACAGAGTTTGATGGGCAGAGAGAGAAGCTCCCAAGTGCAGCCCAGGCTATGGAAAGCATCGGGACATCAGTCATCTGCCACTGCAAAACCACTGCAATGGGCACCAGAAAAGCTGTTCAAGTGTCCCTGCCTGCCATCTTCTGTTCAGACAACATCTGGTGGTTTCCCTCTTCCCTGCAGTCACTCCCACGTGCCAGATGAACACCAGAGACATCTTGGGCAGGGAAGCCAGCATACCAGAGCTGCCTCCTCGCTCTGAAGGAACATTCAGGGAACTCTTCTCCACCACCCCAAAGGAAGTTGGGGAAGAAGGCTGCCCTACATGAACACAGTCCTCTCAGGGTGTTCCCCTCCCCTTTCCACCCTTAAAACTTGCAGCATTTGCTGGCTTTGAGAAGAGGGTGCAGGACCCTCAGCAACATGATCAGAGCCCACAAGGCAGCTCTCTCATCTGTCTCTAAAGGTCCGGCCACTGTCAGAGAAGGGGTGCTGGAATACTCATCAATGGGACTCAGTTTTCTGTCCTGATGTGGTGAATTCTATACAGGAAAATGCCATGCCCCACTGGTATTGGAAGAAGTTAAGAAACCTTATGGAGGGGAGGCATATCTGCTTCCCAGGAAATAAGCCCACCATGATTAATTCTGCTTGGATATCGGGGATGGAAAAGAGAAGAGACAGCAACTTGGCAGGAAAGGTACATGCCAACCCCAAACGTTAGCAGCTTGCTGTGCATGCAAAGTAAGTCAACTGTTTCCATGTTGATGGCCCAATCCACATTCTGGCAGAACGTGACTGGCCATCTCTGCGGGCTGCTCAGCCAGAAAACCACTTGGAGACTCCACCTTAGCTCACAGGAGAGGTATGGGAGGGAACTCACTCCAACACTTGGGAGGCAAGGACGGGAAAGGTTTGTAGACAGGGTTCCTCCAACATGCAACTTGCCTTTTCAGCTCAGAGATCGCTGCTTAGTCCTAGAATGCCTTTCCCTCCAGTTCAAGCATGCCAAACACCATCCCAGACACACATGCTTCAATACTACAAAATACTCTTTTCTCTAAGGACCATCTAATACCACTACAATTTGTGCAATCACTGCATTTATTAGTCATTTTTAAACTCTCTCTCGCTCTCTCCCTGTAGAAATTTTTTTTAAAACTTTTCTTTTTTTATGCAAAACTAATCATTTCACTTTTTCCACTCCATCATAAAATCTCCTCTAAAAACACGACGACGAGAACAAACATGGCACAGACACAGAGAATATTTCCCTGTTTTTGTTGATTTTCTTTTCTAAGGGTTACGGGGAAAGGAAGGGGATACTTTCAAATAAACTCCTCCCTCAATTCCATGCCCATTTTAAAAGGCATGGATGAATCTTCTTTCCCATCTCCATTAAGGAGCAAGGGCAAAAATTCAGGAGGAGCATAGCCCACGTGAATAACAAGGTAGGTTAGTCAGCCTCAAGTGTCTTGTCCACCTGAGGGAACTTGAGACAACTGCTGCATTTGAGTTAGCAAACCTCTAACTCAAAACAGCACAGGATCCTCATTTCGGATCCAGAGGTTCAGGGTTTGGTTCCCACCTGGTGACCCACCCAGGGAGGGATTTGTCACACAAGCAGGTGAGCTGTGCCTGCAAGCTGGATCATAGTCCTTTCTTCCTCCACAAAGAGGATCTACTGCACGAGTTTCTCTGCTGCAACAAGTCCCCTAATCTCCTCACCGCAGGAAGAAGGTCCTTGCGGAGCATCCCTACAATGACCCACTGTTCTGCTCTTCACAGACAGTTCCCTTGCTTGCCACTCTGGAGAAAGGCAAAACCCCTTCAATTAAACAATTCCTGCCCCTTGCCCCCAAAGAACACCATACAAGAGACACTGGGGAAAAGAATTCTGCCAAGCAACACATCTTGGCCAAAACACATCAAGAGTTTCCTATAAAAGTTCCCTTTTATCTCCCACTTAAACGCTTCAACATTTTTTTCAGAACCTTGATACCACAAAACAAAACACATCACCACATACACACCACACAGCAACTTAACAACCTAAAGTGACTGGCCAGTTTGCATCCACCCCACAAGGCAGCTCCTCTTATCTCACAGCCACAGATAAGTTCTTGTTCAGAAGGGGGAGGAAAAAGAATCTCCTCACTATTTTCCTAAGAAAGAGCTTTTCCCTATGCCTACAAACTGCTCATCTTTGAAGCCGCAGTCAAATGGATAGGCTATGCTAACATAAGGGATCCCTGGGTGTGCCAGGCACAGGAAAGATGCGCGAAAGAAAACCCAAACGAAAAAAAAACCAAAAAACCACTCACAAAAAATACAAGCGGGTATTAATACAGACACGCACACAAGTCCAACAAGTTATAGAAAGCCTTAGTTTGGTGAATGGATCAGGGAAGCCTCTTTCTCCCTGCCCCTAGCTTCAGCTGTGAGTGAAAGCACATCCCCGAAGAGTCCACTAAGCTCTTTAACCAAGGAAAGAAAAAGAAAGAGGTGTACCAAGGGTGGTACTAACAGCACCTGGAATCCCCCTCAGACCGTCTGCACAGACACCCAACCGCAACTGGTGTGAATTCACTGTTTCCCACAGCTTGGAATGCCACCCACTGCAAGGCAGCGTTTGTGGGGAGGGCAGCAAAGATTTTATTACACCAACCCAGGCGCTAGAGGCAGGGAATAGACAAGCCCTGGGCACAAAAGCCCTAATTAAGGTCAGAAGCCGGTCTATCCCTCTACCACCCTGACAATGTCCCTTGGGCAGACAAATATTACTTCCCTCCCACAAATTGCCTCCCTTCTATCCTCAGATCACTGCAACCACAAAATCACTACTGCAGGAGAGCACTCCTCGGAGCCAGCAGCTCCTGAACATTCTTGTGTGAAAGCACCACAGGGGCCAATTCCACTTGTGTTCACCCACCCAGGGCAGGTTTATAAGTAAATGGGCCCTGACATGAGGAATTTTTTCCACCCTTTTCACCTCTGCAGCATGTTATGTTAAAGTGACACCCCTCTGCCCCATCCAGGGACAGGGCTGAGAGGGTGAGGCTCTCCCACCAGTTGATCAGCACCTCTTTTCCTTGTCTCTACAGGCTCAGTCCTGTGCGAGTAGAGGAAGAAAGGAGAGCAAAGGAACAGCTTCTCACTGTGAAGCTCAGGACCCACACAGAAACAGAGCAAGCCAGAAACAGCAGGCAAAAAGTAGAGCTTATTTTGGATGTGAACAAAGCTGGTCAGGGAAAGAGGGAGCTGAGGAACAAATGGCAAGCTGTGGTATTGCTCCCTCCTACTTGCTAGGGGTGAAGAGAAGGAATTTCTAGATCAGCTCACAGGAGCTTTAGGGGAAGAGATCCCAGTGCACATGCATACGATGTGAGAGACAGGTATTTCTTATGAGCACCTTTGGTTGACAGTTGTAAGGGCTGTTTCAGATGGTGAAAAGACAGAGGGGAAACCTCTTCCAGGCCACCCACCACAGGGAGGGGAGAGCAGCAGAGGCAAAAGCAAGCAGGAAGAACAACCGATCTGCCTTAGCATCCATCCATCCCTCCTTCCTCTGGGAGGAGCAAGAGGAAGCAAAGAGGGCTGGGGGAAGCTTATGCACACAGTGGGAAAGCAGCCTCATGTAGCTGGGGCAGCGTCATGCTGGTGGCATTATCTTCCCACAGGCTGAAGGATGGATGCATAGCCCACTCTCGCTTCTGCCACAGAAAGACCAGGGAAAAAGGTATTTCATGTCCCTCTCCCCCAAACAAGTGCAAGTGATGAACATCAGGAGGAAGATATGGGCTGGAAGCAGACTCCTCTTTTCTTCCCTGTCTCCTGAGGAGCTGAACAGGTTGGAAGATGCAGGAGAAGAGGAGGGAAGAGGGCACCTGAAAGCACCCATACAACTGTCAAGGTAGCACCAATAGTCAAAGGAAAGGGGAAGCCAATATGGGGCATAGGCTGCATGGGGCACCCCCCACCACCCCAACCTTATCTCAAGCACCTTCCAGGCATGACATTTCACCTGTCCTTCTCCCCCTCACTCTGGGGGCATCTGGATCAGCAACTGCCACAAGGACAGTAGAGAGGGCAGATCCAGGCCTCAGGCCAAGAGGGGAAGCATGGCAGGATGGAGGTCATGGCAAGGGGGAAACAAGAATGGAAGAGTTTGCATGCACATTGTGGGAGAAGGTCTGGAGGACATAGGCAAGGGCTCCAATCCTCTTGCATCCTCCCCTCAAGGGTTTGGAGCTCTGCTTCAGTTTTTGTCAAAGATGGAAGGGGAATGAGGAAGAGTAGCACCTTCCTCACCACCTGCACAGGCACACAGACACATGCTCACCCATCCCTCAGCTCCAAAGGCTCCACCGCCCGTTGGACAACACCACATTGAAGGACAAACAACCACTCCCCAGCCCCACCACAACCCTCCCTGCCTCCTCCCAGCAGTACCATCACCCAAGAACAGTGGGTGCTCCCACACCCCCACTGACACACTCCAGCCTCCAGGCAAGAGGAAGCGGGCAGGAGGAAAGGAGGAGGAAGGGTGGCAGTGAGGGCAGAGGGACAGCCAAGGGGAGAAGGAGAGAACTAAGGTCAGCCATTCACACCACGACTTCTCTCAGGTAGAGCTCCCCCCACATCCCAGGAGTGGGGGGACCTGGTTGCTCACTTGCTCCCTCCTCCACCACCACCCGCTGCCACCTTCTCAAAATCCTCTGCATTGCAGAACTCCTTGATGGTTACAGTGAGGAGGTTGCTGGTGACATCTGTGACCACCACATTAGAGCAAGGGGACATCTCAGGACGCCAGTCACCAGCCTCCTGCTCTGGGTCAGAAGAGGACAGGGACAAGGAGGGCGTCTGCCCCCCACTGCACCCTCCTGAGGGAGAACGCTTGCTGGTGGCAGCTGACTCAGGTGGGATTGAGAGGTCGAGGACCTCCGACTCACGCCAGTCGGGGATGGCTGGGCTGAGGGTCTCAGGGAGCAGCTTCGGAGGGGAATCATCTGGGTCAGAGGAGGAGTGGGGAGCGGGTGATGGGCAGCCAGAGGAGCTGGAGCTGGGGGCATCATAGGGGGTGGAGCCCATAATGAGCCCACAGGAGGCTGCCTGGGAGCCTTCGGCCTCCCCCTTGCCCTCCAGAGAGGGGGTAGGTGCAGCAGACGGCTTATTGTAGAGCGAAAAGGTGCCAAACTTCATGTGGCGGATCTGGGTGCGGAGGACACTCTCGCTGAACTTTTTGCTCTTGCCAATGACACGGTTTCGGGACGGGATCTTGGGCCGAGCCAGGCCCCCGGCCCCATTGGCTGGCTTTCCACCTTTGTCAATGACTTTGAGGTTGAGGATGATGCGGCTGCGCTTGGGCTCACGGGGTTTCACCTTACGGTTGATGATGCGGACGGTCTCCGAGAAGGGCGAGACAGGAGGACGAATGCCAGCCCCGCCACCCACGCTCCCGCCATTCTGGGGGTCTGGACGGGGTAGGGGGCGCCGGGACATGCGGTGGCATCGCCGGATGTCTTTCTTGAGCCGGTGCACCGCGGCGCTGGAGTGGAGTTTGGGAGAGGAGGTACTGGAACCAGGCTTGACAGAAAAGTGCACATCCCCAATGTGGAGGGCCTCCGCTTGGGCCCGAGCCTGCGGTGGTGGGGAGAAAGAAAACAAACAGGGTCAGAGAGGCAGCCTAGGTGCAGCCAGATCTCAAATCAGGCACTGCTCACTTCAGGCCAAGCAGTCACTGGCAGCACCGTAACACATTTATACCCAACATCAATGACAAGCACACACCTGTAAACTACTGATAGCTCGAGCACAGCCCCCAGACAGGCACAGGACACTTTCTATATCATTTTTGGGCAGCTGTTGTCTCCCTAGGCTGAGCCCCTGTTGACACTTGCCTTCTCCAGGGAGAAACTGCTACTTCCCAGGCATGTTTCAGGGTTACAGTTAACAGTCTCCAAAGCTCCTCTTGGTCATCATCAGTCAATGTGCACAACCCTCCACTGTCAACCAAAGAAGTCAGCATCATCCTAGGCAGTTGGGGCTGTCAGTGCCAAGACAGCACCCAAAATTACACAGGTATTACCAAATAAGATCCTCTACAAAAATGAGCACAAGATAAGGGGGAAGAGGAGGAGTAATGCCTAATGAGAATCACCTCAGAAAAGCATGGCAGAAGGGGGTCTTGAGGAACACAGATGAGAGAATGGTCTGATGGAGCTGTCTTCACTAAACACAAGAAATTCAGATATTTGATTTTTAACTACAGTCACAAGCAAGTCATTCATCCTGACTGTGCTGTGTGAGCAAGGTCCAGTGTTTAAAGCCAGAGATGAGGCCAGCTGGAATTCAAGTCAAATTTAACTGGACCTCCAAAGAAGAGGTCCAGTCCTTTTGAGCACCACACTTGTTTGAAACCTAGCACTTGACCAGAGCAGGAATAGCACCCATTCAACTGCTCTGTGCCAGTCCTCCCCAAGAGCCAGGCCAGGGGAACAGTGTTTTTAAACTCTTCTGGTACCAAAACCTGGCGTAATTCATGCACCAGAGAGAGGAACATTTTCTGGCAGCAGGAACAACAGTTTCATTGGTAAGCTGGTGCTTTATGACCTGTGGACATGGAAACTCAGAGTGTATCCCTACATCACATCTCATCAGAGCACTCCTGCTTGTACAGCTCATCCATCCACCTGCACCCCAGTACCTGCCCAAATCAGGCAATGGTGACAGTAGAAGTCACACAGGCGTGGAGGGGACAGGCGAGCCCCCGCATCGAAACTGCCCATCCAGCGAGCAGCTTCCCCCACCTTGTGGGCACAGCAAGAACTGCAGTGCTACAAGACGACAGCTGCTTTTCCTCCCCAACTTTTCCATCCCGTTGCCCCTTGCACACGCCAAGATCGGGATGGCTTCTTGCCAGCTAAGAGCTTAGCACTCAACTCCATCTCCTTTGTCACCCTGCAGGCTGTGCCTCCTACCAGAGAAATGCCTGGGGAAAAAAATGTGCGTGTAAAAGCAGCGATCTAACAGATCTAAGCGAGGGGCCCAGCCAGCCCCTACACAAAAAGCTCAAAGTCCTGGCCCTACAACTCCAGAGCTTTGCTGTTACCCAGAGCCCCTCTTCTCCCACAGAGATACCCATGGGAACCACAGAAGATCCTGAATGAGCAGAGAACAGAGACGTGAAGACATTTTGTACCTCTCTGCCTAACACTGGATGATCACAGCCTTCAGTACTACTAGTATCCTAGCTTTAAAAGGACTGCAAAAATGAGGCCTCCTTCTCTGACTGCACAAGAAAACACAGACTGAAGACTCATCCTGACAGGGGACCTAGACCCTGTGTTAGCCAACTGAAAAAGAAAGAGACAAAGTTAGCACAACCCTAAGGCAGGCACAGACACTCTGCACATTAACAAACAGGGCTGCTCCCACCTAGCTAAAGGGAAGTGTTCCCAGCACAAACCCCAACATGTCCTGCTGTAGCAGAAAGCATCCCAATGGCCATCTAGTTTCTCTTTGCTCAGTCTTGTGTATTACTCCATGCCCCAAACTGTTGAGAAAATAAGACAGTTCCTGTGAAAGGCATCGTACGGGCCTGAGCACAGCAATAGCACCAGATGAACTCCCTGCACCACACATAAACTCTCCCCCTCCCATCTCACCAATACACAACTGGGAAACACTGCAGACCCTGTCAGGTCGTAGGCACAGGTAAATGCCCATCTACCTTGCTCCATCTCTTCACAGGTCCCTCTGAAGCAGATGGGAGACACAAGGACAAGCTACGGTTTGCTTTCTGACATTACACACCAGCACAGCCTGAATTAACATATTTGTTCCTTTTCATCCTGCTCCCCATCGCATCCAACCCTTCCAGCATTGCTGCTCTCATGCTTTGAAGGCTTCTCATCAATTTACCACAGCCGACCCAAGAGCAAAATGCAACACAATGTCCCATTTCAAAATACAGGACAGGGAAGGCAGGCAGAGGTTACAGACAGATGCATCAGTGAAAATCCTTCTACAGCTCCAGTGGATAGACACAGGTATCCTTCAGGGCCTTTCCTGTTGCCAACACTGCACTTCTTTCAGATTAACTGCCTACCCTGTAATCATGCCTTGGAGTGAGTTCTGCCACCTGTGCCATTCTGCTCCAAGTCAAATCTAATTGCCACCCCCATCACCCAGGAGAGAAAGAAGGCAGCTCCTCACAACTGTGGGGGAAGCAGTCACAAATACCTTCAGCCTCCTTATACATCCCAAAATTCCTGAGCAAAGCTTCCCATCAGCCACATTAAATGAAGTGATAATGCTGGGATGGTCACTACCTGGTCACTTCCACAGCTCTGCTGATTTTACTTTCTCTGCCTGTACCCATTTATCAGCTCCTGTCCTGTTTTAACAGAAAGACTTGTCTTGGTTTTGTGCTTGCAAAGCAGCTAGTGCAGAGACCTGGTACATGGCCTGGACTTTTCCAGTGTGGTAGAACCACTAGGTCTCATTTACATGCTATGTGCCTGCATTTCCAGTTACTTCTGGGGCACTTTCTCAAGGCTGAAGGTGTTTCTAACTCATGTTTCAGCTATCTGCCTTTATTAAATTTCAGCTTCAGTAGTCTCCAGGTAGTCTACGCACAGCATTGATACTTTGGTCAGATCATTAAGAGAGAGGGTAAATTAGGGCCCAACAGTTCTCCCCTGCTGCTACACTGCTATCCCCCAGTGACTAGCTTCAATGCAAGTTCCAAAGAACTTTATGCAAATATTCAGCTTACCTTGAGATTGTTTTCCCAGGTAAGGTTTCAAGAAAAATCGTATCAGGTGCTTTATCTAAGACGAGCTCCTAGAGTTTTCTCACTTGGGAAGCTCAGTATTCCTACCACAGGATCAGGTTTATTCAGGCATCAACTATATGAACTCATCCCTTCACTGCAGAAGACAACACAGAGGCTCTCCTTCCCCTGTTTCCAACTTTAGATGAAAGAACTTGCTACCTTTGGCTTGGAGAAGACTTAGCATTCAGTTTTATCTGTTGGAAATGCACTCCTCCCTGCTAGGGATACATTCCTCGATCACATTCACAAGCCATATGAGGATAAGGTCTTTGAAAAACAAACCCACTGAATCCTTTCAGCTGTGTCACTGCGGTTTGCTACTTGGCTCACAAGTTATCCACATGGAAACTACCTCTCTGGATTTTGCTGCTTTCACCCAGAGGATGTGCTCACTGCTGAAGAGGTACTCAGCATGTACACGAAGTAATTCACTCTCTGCTTACAGCTCAGCCTACATCAGGATGCAGCTTCTGGAGGCTTGCTGCAGTGCTCTGTCATGAGAGCAAGCCAATTGCTGGGATTGCTTCCCTTCCCCCTCTTCCCATCTGGGATATGTATCACCTTTATTTATCTTGTACAGCTCTCCCTCACTGCCCCTGGGAACCAGTGTATCTCCCCCATTCCCTACTATTTCTGAATAAGTGTCCCTTGAGGCCCAGCAAGCATATTTGTTCATTCATTCCCTTAAAGCACTGAGGCACACAAGCACGTACACAGACACGTGCTCAGAAAGGCCTCTCCTACCTGATTTGTATCAAAATCTCTCCAATTTGGAAGAAAAAAAAAACAAACCAAAGACCTTGAAAGGCAATGGATTTCCAGTTAGTTATTTCAAAACCTCACCAATTCCAGTAGTGCTGCTGCACCATAGTAGCACTACTCTCTCATAAATTACTGGCTCTGCTTTGTCCTTTATTCTCCACCTGCATTCCCACAGTCTTTGCTCCAAACAGCATTTGCAAGAGCTCTTCTTTCCCCATTCTGGCTGCCATTCTGCCTTTTTATCACCCTCTTTCTTCTGCAGTCTTCCAAGTGACAAGGCAAAAGCCAGCCAGTTCATAGCACAGTTCTCCCAAGCAACACTGCCATAAACTAAAGTTTCCCTCTGGATTGAGAACAAAATGCTACAAAAGGGGAACGGTCTGTTTTCAAATTACTCAGGATAATTTACGAACAGGGAGGAGATCAAAAGAAACCCAATTCCAGCTTTGGAGTTCAAGAAAGGGCAAAGTGACAGAGCACAACGCTGCTCAGCCCCTTCTTCCCCCACTCTCCTACTAAGAATCCTTTTACTCTTGTTATCCCATACTTCTTCCTTCCCATTAACCTTCTTCACTCCTGTCACCTTAGTATTTATGGCCACCCTGACTAGGGGTCTTTGCCAGCCACCCACTGAGCTTGCAGATCGGGCTCTGTCTCTGAAGAGCACTTGCTAGACTTTATTAGATGAGTTGGTGAGGTTTGCATTCCCCACAGCAGAGTGCCTGGAGAAAGAAGTGAAATAAAAAGAGCAAACTGAGTAAGAGAAAAAGAGGAGGATCACCACAGCACGTGCTATGTCTCTTTCTAACCTCACACCAGCACCCATGCTGAAGGGCTTGTCCTCAGGGACGACTTCTGCCACACACCTAAGTAATAAGGTAAGAGCCTTATGTACACTGCTGCCTATTTCAGACCAAGGACTTTGCTTCCCATCCATTCAGCACAGGGCTGCAGCACTCCTGAGAATCACAGACTCCCACCAAGCCTGAGCTCAGCTGTGGGAAAGCTTGCCCCTAGCACGCAAAGGATAAAGGCCCATTTCCTGCCCAAAACTTTGCAGCTGAAGTTTGCAGGGGTTGCTTTCAACACCAGCCATCTTGATAGTGATATTACAAAGGCTGGACTGTGATGTGCCTCTGCAGTCTGATCGAAAGGGCAAGTGTTAGACAGCTCTCAGAAACAGGAGCCTGGCTTACAAAGGCAGCAGGTGGTCAAAGATGCAGCTTTTCAAAGCTTTTCCAAAGGCGTGGGACACTAACCTGCTGGAATGCTTTCTGCAAATCCCCCTGGGTGCCTATCTGCAACTTTTGAGAACTAATCCCAGGATAAACCTAGTCCCAACTGCAAGCTAAAACACCCACACAAGCCAAGGGACTGAGCAGCATATCAGGGCACTTATTCTGATGCCAATCTGGAGACTCAGAAGCCTAGGTTTAAGCACTGATACACAAGAAAAATCCTAGGAAGCCACCAAGTCAAGGGCAGACTAGTCTATCAAAGCAGTCCTAGGCCACATTTCTGCTTAAACATCATTGCATCCAGGCCTAATCTGTTCAGTTAACAGATCAAAAAGAATATTGTTCTAACTGCCAACTCCAAATACTCCCTCTGGGATATAAGAATCAAATTTCTTCCCCTGCTTCCGAAATTCTCACTGGCAAGAGATTTTGCAGCTGAAAGAAATGAAAATACTGTTAGTAATGCACGAGGCAGAACTTGATCTCACTCCTCCCACAGCAGCACCGGTGCTGCAGGGCTGGAAGAGGTCAAATGTGCATCTTCTGGGTGAGAAGAACTGAATTGCAAATCATCTTGCCATCTTTGTCACAACTCTAGCCACAGTTGTGTTGACTGTGGTTTGCCTGAACAGAGCTCAAACAAGTTCAGATGGGGCTGGTTCAGAGAGAGTTACTTCTCACTGCCTGGTCTGGGGTGTTATTTTTAGGGTAGGATTCAAAGTCACAGAGGAACAGCAAGCCAGAGCCCTAACAGCTCCACCAGCTCTGCTTCCCAGAGGTGCAAATCATGCGGCAGTGGTAGTGCTCTGCCCTGCCAGCCTCTCCCACAACGTGGCACCAGCCTTCAGGAGAGCTGATCTTGCTCCCTATCACGATTCATCCTCTACAAAGTGCCGAGCCAGTTCTGCAAGCCTACAGGTTTCCATTACCGAGCAAGGAGCTGTCAGAAGGAAGATGTGCCACAGATACGTGTCACGGATGTGATTCAAAGGATGCTGCTGAATAATTCACATTAAGTTTAGGGGGGTTTTAAAGGGTAAGAGGAAAAGAGAAGCTATGAGTGGGTTTTGAGTTCGGGGGCTGGTTTTAGTTTTTTAAATGAGTGATTTTTTTTTTTAAAATGTGTGATATGGCAATATCACATTCAGAATTAAAAATAAAAGAAACTGATTACACATAGCACAGTCACCTCTCTACAGCTCTGAACAGTGTCAGGTGTTACAAATACCAGTAGTTTTTAATGCAGGCAGAGAACTATTTCAAGCTGGTGGTTTTCCCTTCAAGTGTTCCTTTTCAGTGTTGGCAATCTAAACACAAGGGTTACATTTCTGGCATAACTGCCAGAAAGAGGAAAGCCAACTAGTCTGGTTTCCCTGAATACAGCATAAGAGGTAGCACATATCAGATATGTTTGTAATTCTCAGGCTGCAGATACAGAACAGTGTTAACAGAAAAACAGGCAACAAGGGAGGACAGTTCCATCAGCAGGACTTCCCAAGGATTACCATGGTCCCCTGGGTTTCAGGCAGAGCATCAGAATACGCCTGTTCCTGCATTTCTTCTGTGTGCTTCATGATGCCCTCTCAAAGCAGGGAGGAGGTGACACCCTACCCCTCACTGCGCTTTCCGGTGCTCATGCAGTTAAAAGTGCTGTGCTGACTTGAGTAAAGCTCCTACTGCTGCCAGGCAAAGGGAAGTATTAACCTGTTTCACAGATGGGGAAACACGCACAAAGCCTAAGTGACTTGCCCAAAGCCACAGGATGACTTGGTGATAGTGATACCTTACTACAGGGTCCACACTGGCTGTTCCAGGCCTTCCTATCAGAATGAAACCAGGGGAACTGCAGACTTGCTCATCTGTCTGAACTGTACAAAGGTGTGTTCTTTCTATGCTCATTTAAAGCCTGAGATTGTGACACATGGAGAGGAAGGGGAGGGAAAAGGGGAGCAGAGCAAGACATTCTGTCTGTAAACATTAATAAATTCCCAGAGATCACGTAACAGTCATGCAGCTACCAGAGTCCTTAATTTAAAAAAACAGAAGGTAAAAGTACAGGGCAAGAGGTCCTGCACTAGGGACTACCTTCTTTGCTCTTCTCTGCAAGCAAGCAGAGATGCTACGACATCTTGCAGAGATGCTGAGTCTATCAGAGGGGAACTGGAAACTTCAGCTGCCATCCTATGCAGAGGTGAAACACTCCTCCTCCTCCCAGCCACCCGCCACCCTCTGCAAAAGCAAAACACGCCTGCAGTTTACAGATCAAAGCATGAACCCTTCATGAAACTCCCGTGGAGCACCTACATCCTGAAATGCAATCAGAGGAGCACAAGTGGCAGCGGGACTCCCACCTCAGCTGCCTGACCGCTCAGCGTGCTGCTAACTTGCAGAGCACGGGTTGGATGGAACAGTCTGCTGAAGGAAGAGGGAACAGGGCTGGCTAGCTCTCCACTGCGGCAACAGAAGGCCACGAGAAGGAGAGGAGACTGGAAAAAGAGATTGCAGGCTCACCACGCACATTTGCGTGTGCTGACCGTCCTGCTGAGGCACCCATCGCACGCACACGCGCTCTCCCCTCACACGCTGCTGCGCCTCTGCCCACCCCCCCTTTCCTGTTGGGTTTTCCCCGCGCTCCCAGAGCCAGGCATCGGGCACAAGTCACTTGAAAGTCCAGTCCTTCCAAGGGCACGCACCAGCAAGGTTTGAGAGATTTTTTTTTTTTTTGCTAGGCCTAAGTTATTTAAATAAGAGTTACCTTCAGCAGAAAAGTTTTAGGTTTAGGTCCTCTCTTCTTGGGCCCGTACAGCTCACGCTCTCGTTCCCTTTAGGGAATCAAATTTGTCAAGAAGTTAAAACTTTTCCCAAAGGGAGAAACAGAAGCATACAAGTTAAAAAAAAAAAAAAAAGAAAAAGAAAAAGAAAAATAAAGAGAAAAAAAAAAAGAAAAGGAAAGCCTGGACGCTGTTTCCCGCTCGCCCACCCAAAGCCAAACCTGCTGCTGCAGCCCCCCCAGCCCAGGGTGGGGGATGAACACTCACTTCTGCTCGAAGGCGGCGATGAGGCGGGAGTCCAGGATGTTCTCTTCGGGTTCCCAGGTGCTGTACCTGCCGGGGCGGGAGCAGCGGAGGGGACAAGAGAAGCTGTTAGCGCCCAAATCCCACCGCAGACGCACACACAGACACCTCCCCCTCCATCCCATTCTACCCCATCCCGTGCCCCCCATCCCCGCAGCCCGGGCAGGATACACTTACTTGATGGCCCAGCCTTTCCATTTCACCAGGTACTCGATGCGCCCCTGTAACACACGGGGGAGAAGGCGGGTGGGGGGGGTGTGTGTGAGGCGGGGGCCCGGCGGGCGGGCCAGCGGCGCGGCCGGGGCCCGGCAGCGAGGACCAAGATTGGGGGGGGGTCCCGCAGCCCCAGCGGGGGCGGTCTCTCACCTTTCGGATGCGGCGCTTGATGATGGACTCGGCGGCGAAGACGCGCTCCCCCACTGCAGACAGCTCCATCTTGCTGCTCCCCCTCAGCGGCGGCGACGGCGGCGCCCACAGCCCATAATAATCCCGCCCGCCCGCGCGCGCCGCCCCGCCCCCGTCCCCGGCCCCGCCCTCCTCGTGCCGCCGCCGGCTCGCGCACGCCCGCGCGCCCCCTCCCGCCGCGGCCGCGCGTGACCCGCCCCCCCCGTGGGGAAAGGCCCTTAAAGGGGCCGCGCCACGGGCGGGGCGTGGGTAGGAGTGAGGGGTCCGCGTCCCCAGGCCTGCGGGACGGCGGCGCAGCGGGGAGGGCAGCGAACGGGAGGGAAGCGAATCCCGCCCGGGCAGATCCCCGCCATGGCGGCGGTATTGCCCCTTCCCGCCCGAACGGGGCCTTTTTTTTTTTTTTTTTTTTTTTTTTTTAACCTAAAACAATGGCGGCAGCGTCTTCTTCTCCCGCTGCAGATGCGCCGTCACCCCCTCTCGCCAGCGGGGAAGTAGGCAGCCTTGAAGCACGTACCAGGATAAAAACTAACAATAAAGGCCCTTAAATCTTATATTTTTTAAAATTTTTATTATTCTGTTTAGCTGGCGTGACTGTGTTCCGGTATAAGATACAATTTTTGAGCCATTATAAGGTACTGCGAGGTAAATGGGCCAACCATGCTACATAAACCCGTAAGGAAACCAGAAAAATGTTAAGTCACTTAGAGGAATTCCCTGCCCTGACTATTACTGCAAACCTCTAATTAATTTGTAGCACACTTTATACTCCCTTGCAGGTGCTAAAAAGACAAAAATCTCAGTCAAAAATCATTCTCTGTGATTCAAAATGGAAGCTCACGGCCCTGCAGTTGTTTTTGTGTGGAACGCAGGGTCCTCCCTTAGCTGGAGGACCTTATCTGTTTTCTCACCTGGTTTTTGGGTGAGGAGGCAGTGTGTTTCAGATACCCTCTGGAAAAAGTGGGAGCTGTGAAGAGGGCTATGGGCAGTGGTTGTCCTGCATTCACTGCTCTTTCTCAACCCATCTGTATTATGTCAGTACTCGCAGGGATGGATTTCTCAAAGTCAAGGCAGGCAGGTGATTCAGGCAAGATCTGTCAGAGTGTTTTATTCTTTTTCAGCTTAGCAGCTGAAATATCACAGCCAACACAAGCTCTCTGCCTGGAAGAGAAGTGACTTGGGAGAGGATGTGCTCCCGTCTGCCACGTCCCCATTTGAAGGGAGGTTAATGGAGAGGTTGCTGAATGCTGATGGAGACAATCACATGGACCCTGGCTCAGGACATGTGAACAATTTGGAGAATTCAGAGAACGAGGTGTTTCTGTGGTCAGGGACTGAACCACAGCGTGCTTCATCACTGATAATTCTGCATTTAGGTCATACCCTTCACTCTGAGAATAGGCTCTAAGAGACCCTTTCTCAAGTGTTTGGCATCACAGGCCAGGCAAGAACAAAAGCCCAAGGCTCTCACCTAGAGTGGGTCAGGTCCTTCTGGACTGCCCCTTTTGTCTAGACACCACCTTTTTTTAAGCTCAGTTCTTCACATGCTTGAAGGTGACTTCAAAAGAACAAGTCCGTTGTGCCCATTGCATTTTGCTTTTCACTTCTTTAACTTTGCACATTAAGTGTTCATTAATACCATCCATGTTTAAATTAGCGTTTGTTACTGTTCACTTTGTTTAAAAAACTGCTTTTACATTTGTAGCCGAGTGTCAAGTAACTAAACTTTCTACCAGCAATATCATCCACCCTCAAAAGCAGGCATTCTTAAATCAAAAGGGGGAGAAGTCTTTATATGGCTACACAAACACACGTGCAATAGCTAAGGCTGGTGGCCTTGACCCAAAACAGGTGTGTGGCTCATGAACAACACACCCTGCCTCAGGACAGGAGCACAAGGCACCCTAATCTATGGACCATAAGGGGCAGTAGCTTTTAGGGAGCTCCATGTGCTCTTTCTAGTTATTTTCTCCTTCCACCTGTCAGCAGAACCTTCTTTCCAGCCAGAGCAACTGCTCAAACCACTGTGAGCTGCCGTTGCACAGGTATTGCCTAACACTTTCATCTAACTTTTTCTCTCACAAAGCAAAATAGTAGCAGAATATCCAGCTGTTCAGGGCATTGTTGGGCATTTCCTTTGTTTCATTCACAATTCCAGTAAAACACTTTTAAAAAAAAATAAAACAACCCACCTGGGAAGACAGCCCTCCCAGAACAGCTATTGTTCACTACAGACACTGAAATAAAATATTTTTCTGCTGCCTGCAAGAGTCTGGTGCCGTAGGATACACCGTAGGACTTCTTACTAGCACCAGGAAGTCAGTGCCTGGAAGCAATGAGCTTTGGGAGAGCAACAAGATCTTTCACATCAAAACCCCTGGCTAGCAGTGTATGGGCACGGGGGACAGCAGCAGGTGCAAGAACATTTTTATGTGTTTTTGAAATGGCACTTGATAATGGCAAACTCACCTGCTCAAAGTCAGTGGCTGCCTCCAAGCTCACTTTTTGTGGAGCTGGCAGGAGTAGCAGCACTTATCTTCAGGAAAACAGCTCAAAGGGTTCATCAAATGACTCTATTGCTCTTTGCTCCAGTGAGGTCACTGCCAGGAGCAGCAGATTTTGGAAAGCAAATGGTCACTCCCTCACCTACACTGGGAACAGCTGCACACAGTGCAGCCCCTCAAGCCAATGCTGTGTACGTTTCCAAGCAAACCCCTGGCTCTATGGGCAGCCAGGTGAATGTGTGCTGGGATTTCCCTGCTGCAGCTCTGAGACTCACACAGGCAAAGACAGGTCCCTCGGAGCTGACCACATAACTCACTGTGCACCAGGTATGGGTGGCTCAGCATGGCCCAAGCAGTGGCCAGAACAACCAGCCTGAAAGCCTACAAACTTGTGGTGCAGCAGAGAGAGAAGGCCTATGGGATGCTATGATATCCCTGGGGCCTGCCTAGAAGCTCATAAAGCAAGTCCAGCTGCCCAGGCTGCTGCTGGATCAGGATGATTACACAAGCCCCTCAGATTCCTTGCATCCTTGATTCAAAAGCAGTTGCTTGGCAAGCAAAATGCTGTGAAGAGGAGCAAGAGCAGGGAAGTTTTGTGGCACTGAACAGACAGGAAGTGACTGCCATCGTAGGGGTCACACAGGCTGCATTGCACTCTGCTTCTCGGAGAACACCGGACTGCTCAGCCCTTGTGGTTTCCCCTTTTGCCAGGTGCCTTTGTTCTCAGGCATCTGATGGGGAGAGCTGTGCAAAGCAAGTCAGCTGCACTGCACGGATCAGAGGGGAGGCATAGCAACAGATTATTAAAAAAAGGAGGACTGCCCAGATTAACCTTTAATCCAGCCAACACATGCATGCAAAAGGACAAGCTGTTTCTGGTGCCAGCCAGCCTCTGCAGCATTGGCAGAGGCAGGAAGACACTATCTCCAGAGCAGGCTTTCCCGTAACTCTGCACTGCAGTTTCTTACAACTTCACCTGACTTGCTAGCTGCTGCCAGAAAGTAAGTGGCTGGCTGGAGTCCTGTTCTGATGCCGTGACTCAACTCCAGCTTCCCTGGCTCATGGCAAGCATGCTGACAGCACTTTGGTAACACAGAAAAGACCTAACCACGCTGCCTTGGGCCGTGACTGACTCAGGAAACGCACCCCATCTCCCTCTGCTTTTACTCCACAGGCTTTTGAGATTGATGCCACAGCTGTGTTCAGGTGCAGGGCTCACCCCCACATTACATCTACCAGGGGCCCCATCTCAGACAGCCCCATTCTCTTGCTCAGGTACCTTGATAAACACCTGGCCTCCCCTTCCACAGCGAATGGAGTGCGACACACCTTGAGGGAGCAAGCCAGGCTAATGGACTAAATTACATTTGGGATTTTCTCCATGAACTATCAGCAGTTCCAGGACTTGGGCTCCTTGGCTAAACCTTGGGGTGAACCAGGGGCCAGACTGTACCCAGGAGCAGCTGTGCTCCCAAAGAGGACCCAGGAAGCCTTGCTGGCCAACCCATTGGAGGCTTTGGCTTGGAAGAGAGCAGCTTTCCTGCTGGCAAGCACTGCAGAGCATGCCTGGCAGCCCAGGCCTCACCTCAGACTTTCTCCACTCCCATGAGATGCAGGATATGGGGCACTCCAGCACTCTCCTGGTGCTGGAAGAGCTGTCCTGGCACTGCATCCTTGTGCAAGGATGTAGAGAACTCCCTAAACCCAGAGCAACAGCCACCCTGCCATCGGTATTCTCCTCTTCAAATGATAATCCATCAAACACCAGTCATCCCAGGTCACCCCTGTACAGCTCTAACTTACCCAGTGGGTTAAAAATTAATAAAAACTTGATCTCCTCCAATCAAAGTAATGAGTAACGTCAGAAACAGCCTTTTGCAGGCTCCATTCTTCATTGATCCTTCTTTACTGATCTTCCTCACGCATGCATGCACATTTTCCATTCTTTTTCCAGCTGCACTGCATGTTTATACACCAATAGAAGTGACTGTTGGAAAATAATTCAGCTGTAGAATTAAAGCAAGGCGGGGTAAATGACCACACAAACATACCAGGAGGTAAATGTCAGTTCTCATATTTAATATTTTAATAATTTTGTTTGCAACATTTACCACATAAATCATCTAAATAAATAGATGCTGTACAGTCTCTTATCCATATCAGTACAAAAATAAAACCACACTTTGTGTCAAATTATACTTGAGCCTGCCCTCCCTTTGCTATTACAATCTCCTTTTACAGCACATACTCGCTCAGAAAAGGCATTATACTCTGATTGGTTTGTTTGGAATTGGTTTACTCCCTATTTCCCCCCCTCCCCAAATACATTCAATTAGTCTGTACAAAAGCTAGAAGCTCATTCTGTGCAAAAGGAAGCTTTCTGTGTGCAAAGACTCCAATACCCTGGTGTGCTGACGGGAACAGCAACAACTGAAAAGACAGGAATAAAAATAATCAGGGACCCTCCCCTCCAACTGACCTCATTGTCCCCCATCTTCCCCCTGCAACAGGAAGAGAGCACACCAGATTAGATGAGTCAGTGTGCAAAAGCATTCTAATGATGTGCATACGCCAAGGGAAAAGGTTGGTGCTGAAAACCCAGTGAGAGAACTGGGGTGTTGATCCCCATGCTGTAGAGCTGACTAGGTGAGGGAAAAGGGTTCTCTCCCCTTAGCCTGCTCAAAAGGTTCTGGAGATACACAGAACGAAAGCTTCATCTAAATTATTTTAGTTCTTTTGTTGCTGTTCTGTTGGAGATGAGGTGAGGAAACAGCCTCTGGAAAAATTCAGCAGCTACTGAAGACAGCTTCCAGTTCACTCTCCCTTCCTCTCCCCACTCCCTGCAGAAGGACAGACATCTCCTCGTTCCTCAATTAAGCTAATAAGGTGCAATTTTTCAGACAGGAAACTATAAAGATGTCTCTGGAGCTGGAAGAAACGGTCATAGTTCCAGACTAGGACCACTCAAACTGAAACTCAACTTCATTTTTCCTTTTAATCGATCAAAGGAGGTGAGGAGGGAGGAAGCCAACCTTCGCCCCAAAGGCAAGCGAGGGATTAAGCAGGTCTCCTCCCTTAGGGAACCCTCTGCTCCCAGCATGGTGGAGTACACTCCCCCTTTCCAGCCATGGGAGGGAGGCAAAGGGCTGGGTGGCAGCTCTGGAAAAATGATAAGGAGCAGCCAGCGGCCTGAAACAGATACATCTTTGCTTTTGAAATGCCACTTTTAGACAGACGATAAGGAGTACTTAGCACTCCTAGTGCTTTGCATTTCCAAAGTGCTTCAGAACATACTTCAGATTTAAAAGCAAAAAAAAGCTGCTTAACATTTTGACAGATTTGCAAAAAGCTTCTTTGTGCTGACACTACATTTTCTGGTTAAAAACCAACAATAATAATAAAAAAAGGTTTTCCACCTCTTCCTCCAAAATTCCCCTCCTAGCCAAAATTTGCTACCCCAATAATGAGGTAAGCTGTGATGGAGATTCTGAACAGTCTCAGGAATTCTACCCCATTCCAACTTTGTAGCAATCCACCCCAGCCCCAAATGTTCCTATGGAGCCCCACGCCTCTACCCCTCTCAGTTAATTAGGGATCATCTCCCACCTGCTCCCTGCTCAGCCATGGTACTTCAAGAAGTTAAGGAGGAAAGAGAAGGAGGTGGAAGAGAAAAAGGGGTCATCTCTACAGCACGTGCTAGTTACAGGAAAAGATCTGAAGGGTCTGAATTCCATTTTAAGTGATTGCTTCCCTCTCCTTCCAATTGTCCTGAGGCTGTTTTATAAGCTTTCCTATCTTGACCAGCTTTGTGCGTGGAATCCAGGTGGGTTTGACACCCAGAAGCTCACACTTTCTCTGTGAAGACAGGAAGTTCAGGCACAGGACAACATGGCCTGTTGATCATAAGCTATTACCTCAAAACAGGGTTATCATGCCCTTGGGTAAAACCTTTACAACAGGCATGGCAAAAGCAATGTGTTCCAATGCTATGCATTTTCATGTAAAAGTTACTCTGTGCAAGTTGTCAACATACACATCTCCCTTGTATTCCCAAATGGCAGAAGACTGGTACATAAATCAAGCACTTCCCTCTCTGCAGGGACCATTCAGAACTCCACTCACAGATGCAAGGGATCAGTTTCACTACAAGTTCTTTGTTTATAACACACCTTCTCTCTCAACTGCCAGCTCACCCAAAGGCCCCTCCTCAACCACCTAGTGAGAGCAGCTCTGAGGCAACTCTGTCCCTCCCTTCCCTGACAAGCATTTGTCCCTATTATTTTCCCAGAAAGGCCCACTGCCCTCTTCTTCCCAGGCTGCAGATACGCCAGGGAGGAACAGAAGATGGATAGACACCAACTACCTTTAGAAAAGGAGGTTTTTGCACTTTCCCTTCTTCTGAAAACAAAAGCTCAAAGCTTGAGAGGAGAGGAAGAGGTGGAGAGGTGGTGGTAGACTTTGCTTTGCTTAATACATAGATGTGGCTGACAGCCCCCACTGCCTTCCGCACCCCGGCCTCTGTTGTGGCTACCACGGAGGGACTTGCCTGAGCTACCCTGCCTATTTTTTGACCTGTGTGAGGCCTCCCTTCTCTATTCCAGTGAAACCATCAAGCAGCACTAGCTGGCGTACAGCATGAAACAGTACTGGGGCCAAGGGCCCCCTGTGAGGTGAACAAACAATTTTATACATCCAGTCACAAAACACCAGAAGAACAATTCTGGACAGTTTCACAACACTAATAACAAAAAGAAGCCATTAATTTCTCAATAAGCTTTCTCTATGCCTGAGCTCTGACATAAACAAGAGTCAATTCACTAACAAATTTGGGCTCATTTTGGCAAATGGAACTGCTTTTGGGTGTTCGCACAACAACAATAACTGGTCTTGCTTGAAAAAATAAAAAGAAAAGAAAAAAAAAAAATCACCTTAGTCTGACTTCACAAGCAGAAGGGCCCCCAAGCAAATGCAAGACAATAAGGAGCATGCAGGAGGCTACTTAATGCCACAATTTACGTGTTAAAACTTGCTGTTCCAAGGCGTCACTTGTATATCAGAGCAATAATATCTAGTTTATAACCATTCAGGAACAGAGGCAGTCCTTCCCATATACTTTTTTTTTTTTAAACACAGTGTTAACAAAAAAGGCTTTCCAGTCTCATGAAGCCCCTCAGTTCTATCACATATACAGTGAGTTCACTGCAAGATCTATGAAATAAAAACTTTTGTTCTCCAACACTGCTGGTAAATTTTCACATGGAAACAGTTCTAAGAATGACTATTAGAGCAGTTCTTTGAGAAGATTGTAACTTGTGTACAGTTCAGTAATTTCCACTGGCTGAAGTTTATTTTTCTTGTTTACAGCCATGGAGCCAAACAAGGTATGGGAGAGTTAGCCCATTTCTATTCTCGGCTTGTGCTTCAAATAGAATTATTAAACTCAGCTTCAGCTGGATGCTATTCTGGCTCTTCTAATCAAACGGAATGCTTAACAAAGATCCAAACACAGCATCTAATTTTCATGACATGTTAGCACAGGAAGTCCCAAGTCAATTGTCAGGGTTTGGGTTGAACTGGCAGATGGGCAGTGTTGGGGAGAAGAGACAAACCCAGACAACCTATCTTTGCATCACTAGTAAAACCCTCTCTACACCTGCAGAGGTGAAATAAAGCTACTTTTAAAGTCCCTGAAGACCAGCTCTACCAAAGAAGTTTACAGTGATATGTCAGCAGACAATGTGGAACACAGCCACATTTTAAAAAGATCAGGAGAAAAATCTTCTCAAAAAGATCTTTGAGATAAACAAGAATTCATGAATGTCAAAAAAAAAAAGTCCACGCCAACAAAGTAACTGCTTAGTTTCCTACCACAAACTCCTCTTCACACACCCCCCTCCAAACCCACGCATATGCAGCTTGTTGTGTCTTAACCCCATTATGGTTTGCTCCTCATTGACACAAAGCAGCATGGCAGCCAGGTACTTTGTTCCACACTTCGTGTAGCGAGATGATTAGTCACCAGCAGAACACTAGATAGCTGGATCCAAGAAATGATTAAGATATGAAGCTGTGGGTGGATCCTCTTTGAAAGACCACCACAGGTCTTTGAAAACTCCACTGCAAGAGAAAGAAAATATGTTTAAAGAAAACTGCCAAAATAAAGTGCTGAGAAGTGTCAGCTGGAGAGTGGAGAGAAAAGCAGAGGATGGAAATCTAGTTTATTAGGACAAGCTCTTTCCTGCTGCAGGACTGATACTGCTTCCAATGTCAACCAAAGCCAGGAACTTAGTAAATAGGAAGCCTTTTTTTGGTGCATATGTACACTGAGATGAAGACATGACAAAGGCAGCAGTTGCTGCATTAGAATAAAGAAATCAGATCCTATAAATGCCATGAATATTTAGCAGGGTGAGCTGCAGTTCAAGACTTTTTTTAAAATAAGCTAAAACCCTACACTTCTGCAACCATCACTACCTGACCTGTTCCAACCCTAAAGAGTGGACTGGGCCATGTGGTGAGTCCACTGGTCACAGTAGAAGAGAGATGCAGGTATTCAGCATATTTGGCAGGTGTCAGGAAGAGGGGGTGTGTGGGTGACAGTAACAACACCGTCTGACCCCACATCCTGCAAAAAAAGGTGCAACTCCAGACACAGAAGCCTCGCTCTGGACACCCACGTTCAACAAACATCCTGCGCCTGCGTGCTTACCTCATCAGCTTGCCCTTGCTAGCTATTGCAAGCTTCTTTCCCACTCACTCTTCCTCCCACCACATAATTCCCCCAGCTTCCACTTCTCATCTTCTCAGATTTCGCCATAATAAAACTCCCATCTTACTTCTTTGAGAGACAAAAGGTCAGTCCAGAAATTCAAGATCTTCCCAGCGACCATGAAACTGCTGTGATGGCATGAAAGACAGGCCTGCTCTAACAGCTCTGAGATGGAAGGGGAAATCCTAAATCTACACTAAGCTGCTGTGTCCTAAATGAGGTAAAAACTGCTTCTAGTAAAAACCCACAGTGGCAGTCCAAGCACTTTATAATAAGCAGATGTTTGGAGGACCAGAAACCCTAGAGCTCCCAAATTCTGCAGGCCAGTAGCCAAGTCCCTCAAAAAACGTTGAGAATTTCCACAGGTGTCTTTATCTCAGAGCTAAGAAGGCTCACAGCTTCATTTTGAATAAATACAGTAGATAAGAGATGCTTCAGGTGGAGTGGAGTAAGGAAACATAGTATTTGAGGACAGTAATCATGTCAGTAGCCAATGTTACCCTGCAGCACTTTCTCCTGCAGTTCCCACTTTAGACTACCTTACTTTTTTTTCTTTCCATTGGAAAAGGTCTATATTTTAAAAATCAAGTTATTTAAATAAAATTTGCTTTTAAAAATGGAAGAGAACATGCATGTGCAAGAACAGATGCTATGCTAAACTACCAACTCAAAATACAGCAATTCTTCAAAAACCTCAAAGTGTCACAGGCAATCCAGCACAAGGCATTTTTAAGTGCAAGATCAAGCGGGTCTATTGAAATGCAGACCACTTTCCTTGGCAAAGATTTTTAAGCCTTCCAAGGGGAAGTTCCTATCAATAAAGTAGTACAGGATCACAGATACTGTGAGGAGACGAGTCATGGAAGAGTATCACTCAGGCAGCATAATCCAAGAATTCTCATTGCTAAGAACTAGGAATTTTTCCCCTCCTCAAATCTAATACATGCTTTCCCCACATGTTGTTTATCTTGGATCTCTCTATGGGATCCAAGAACAGAATTCGCTGCTAATCAAGGTCCATTTCTAGCTCAGTTCTGTCCAATTCCCGTGCCCTGGGCCTGTGCCATTATCTTGGATATCTCTGCAGTGCCAGGCAATGCTTCAGTTGTCCTATTAGTCCCTCCTCCCAGGGGAGAGGAGTCAGTTTTCAACCAACTTATTACCACATTCAGGGCAGGATTTGTTATTAATACTGAATTTGGCAAAGGGTAAGAAGACCCCATTTTCCATAACACATTCCTCACGCAGCAGAGCCAAGCCTGGAAATCCTGTTTATCATATACAGAATGGTATGTCTCAACTATGCTGGCTTTCTGAGCTTTTAATGAGGGCAAATTGAATTCATGTTGCCAATTTGGATTTCAGAGATGCATTTCAGTCTTTCCGCATGATCAACAATCAAAGGGAGAAAGCTCTGCTGTCTACACGGACCCATGCTACAAAGACTGACTTACCACAGAAGGGCAAATATGCTTCTGAAGTCCTGACAGCAGGCCACAGGGAAAACAGCACTGAAGAGAAAGTCTTAACAGGCTGGAGTTATCTACACAGGTAGAATCCATTGCCTCTCATTGCTGCAGGAAGAGAGGGGGGAGGAAGGTGGGAAGAGCAATGTACAGAGATGTATCTTTCTCCAAGGGATATCAATTTCAGAACAAGGCAGCAGGCTAGAGATCCAGCTCTCTTTCCACCTCCACATGCCCTCTCCCCACAAATGCAACTGCCACCACTTGACAGGATAAAAGGCAAATTGTTCAGTTTGCTGCTTTCATATCAAGGAGGGGAGTCTTTGCCAGGGAAAGGGCTGTCAGTTTTTCTGCTGGACAAAGCAATGACAAACACACACCCCCTACACTGCCCTTTTTTGCGTATCTGAAAGGGGAAAAGGAGAGGAAAAAAAAAGGTATCTGTAAACATTTTGGATTTTTTTTCTCTTGAGGGATAATGTAACCCTTCCCTAGCCCCACCCTAAAAGCACTGGTTTTGGGGAGCACTGCAAACAGAGATTCAGAACTGTGCACTGCGGTCTCGAAAGAAGCCCTCAGCCACTTGTGCTTCTCTGAAAGTGACGGTAATGGAGTTTGCTGTGATGTCTGTCACTGTCACTTCGCTGGGGGGCACAGTGGGGATCCAAGGGAGACTGGCATCCACATCTGCTGCAGAAAGAAAGACACATAACAGCATGTTAGTGAAACAGAGAAGGTGGGGGAAAGAAAAGAGGAAGAAGAGAGGGAAAGGAAAGATGTCTCCTTTCTGACAAACCAAAGGTGAAATCAGCCTGTACTGAATCTGCATGTACAGAGCAAGAAAGAACATGTGCAAGCCCTCCCCTCAGAGGCTAAGGGAAAATGGAGGATCAGGTGCCCAGATACACAGTTATATCAGAACAGCCTATGCAGAGGTCAAAAGACCCTGTAAAACCACGAAGCTCATCTAACCATCCACAATTCCCCGGTACCTCTCATCCCATCTCAGCCCCCAATTTCGTTTTGTGTCAGCAAAGCACACTCACCTTGGTTTGAGCACACCTGCTTCTAAACACCCTACCCTGCTGAAACAGCAAAAATTAAAATCTCTTACACACACTCTTCAGATACTCCTAGGGGAACCAAAATGGAGGGTCTGCCTCATACTGCACCTGCAATGCAGCCTGGGTGTGATTCTCTCAAAAATCTCTCAGTAGCACTCCATGGAGAAGCTGCTCGTCCTTTCTCATGTGCCTTCTTTGCTCCCAGACAGCTCCATACAAGAAACCCAAGCACCCCTGCACTTTCTCACTGTAAGAATAATTATCAGCCCCTCTGCCACCCAAAGGCTCACTTCCCCACAGCCCCCAGAGGCTGCCACGAAAAGAGAGAGGAAGGAAAACAGACCCTCTCCCCGTCACTCTACCTGTCCACTATATACCTTGTTGTCCCAACGTGAACAAAGAATGAGACCCCCTTAAGAGCGTATTTCCTGGACTCTGTCTCAAACATCTGGGGTGTCTACTTTCCCCCCAGAAAGAGTCCAATTCCCCCTAATAGTAACTGGGATTCCACACAGGCCATGTGTCAAGGAGAGAACAAAACCAGTTTTACAATTCTGTAGTGCCACTTCTTCTGATCCCCAGGTGCTTTAGTGCCCCACCATTCTGGAAAGAACAGCCCCACACATTTCCTCACTGCCAGGATGTAACACTCGGTTCCTCTGTGCTACTCCCATTGCTGCCTCCCTGGATTCTGAGCACCATTCCAGTCTCTCTCAGCAAGGAGGGAACTGATTCCCAGAACACAGCCCTCTCCCCAAGATCCTGCCTAATCCAGCCTGGCTAACAGCTACTCCTAGCAAGGAGTAACAGGATTTCCTTAGCTACTACAAGCAGCACAAGCCCTGGTTTTCCACTCCTCAGGAAAGCTACGCCTTCAGAAGCTCTAATAATGCAGGGATAGAGTTTCCCTGGTAACTGAGAGCAACACACACTTCCCACAGCCCTCCTGCACAAGATGCTGGTATCCTTCCCCAGAATGCCAAATGTGCTTGGACATCTCCCATGACTATACTCATGCTGCCTACTCAGTGGGATCAGGCGGGAGTTACCATCCTCACTTCATCTCTCTCCCCACTTCTCACATAGCTCTATAGCAAGAGGCTTTAGACGGGTGTGGAGAGGAAAGGGAAGGAGGGGGCAAGGGAGCACACTGTTAGTTCCTAGCAGCATTCCTGTATGCTTCTCAAAGCAGCACTGTGAGAGGAGTGCCGCTGTCCAAGCTTGTCCACTGCCAGCCAAAGTCCTTTGAGCCAAGCAGCAGGCTGAGCAAGTGTGGATAAAGTGGACAGAGGCAGAATTCATCTCTGTCACACTTGTGTGTCACCTCTGCTGGGAGGAAATTTTAAGAAGGGAAAAACTTGCATTATCTTCTGCATGTTTCCTAACACTGAAAGGGGCATGAGGGATGTGAGACTACAGAGAGGCAACAGGACCAAAAAACCAATTAATCTGTGCTCTTCAAACAAGAACGAAACCTGCAAACAAGAGGGACGTAATATGGGCCAGCAAGGGCTGCTCTGAAGACCTGACCTAAACCACAATCCCAGGAGGATGTAACCAAGGTGGAAGGATGCAGAACATCCTTCACAGGCCCCAGAACTTGAACAAAGGGTGACGGGCCTCACCTTCTTTGCTGGCGTGCTGTGTGGCCTCCCAGTCCTCAGGGCTCTGCCTGGCCTCGAGGCCCACTGCATCATTCAGGAAGAATTCGTGCCTGCAGTTTCGGTTCTCCAGACTTGCCATGCGGGGGAACTTCTTCCTTGACAGTCGTAGGTACTTCTGGTTTTTGCGTTGCTTCCGGAGAGAGAATGGCAGGACTGCACCCCCAGTCTTCTCGGGGAACTCTGCCTGCCCTGTCTTGGCCCCTGGCAGGCTACTGTCTCCTCCTCCAAACCTCCGTGCAAGAGAGAAGCAGAGCTTCTCCTTTCCCTTGTGAGCACTCCTCAAGTCCATGCCATACAGCCGCTGCCAAGACACCAACGCAGCAAGGGTCAGAGCAGACATCTGATCATGCAGTCAGGGCTCCTCACTGGGAACCAGGAAAATATTCTTTGTTCAGTCTCTGAACAACTAGATGAGCTATGATAAGGTGTGCTGCTTCTGCAACATTTTCTCTCCCCTCTTCAACTGCCTTCTAAGCTCTTCCTAACATCTGCTTCCTAGGATTGGCAAAGCATGCTGAAACTCCACTTCCAACTGCAGGCTACCTTTGACTTGATGGAAAGTCCAAGCTCAACGTGAAATTAAAAGAACACACAAACCATGTAACCTGCAACTACCCAGGCCCATACTTCATAAAATCCTAGTTCAGAGAGGAAGAGCTGTTGTTTTAGTTTTTGCTTTTTTAAAGACAAATTAGCTAGCTCTTCAGCTAACAGGTTAAAGCCATCTGCCTAAACACTGATTTTGTGTTGTTGTGTTAATTTGTTATCTCCAGTTTTGTACATGCAACAGCAAACAGATTCCACCTCACTGAGAGCAGAGGAGCAGCACAGCAGCTAAGGAGTCAGAAATGCACAGAAGAGCAAGAGGCTACCTGCAGTAGGAGACGCTTTGGTTTGGGGCCTCTTTTCCTGTACCCTGATGCACGGTCTCTCTCTTCCCTGTGAAAGAGGAATACAAATCAAACTGAGTACTAAACACCACAGCATAAAATGTAGCTGGGACTTCAACCTTTCGCATCTTAGCTCCCTCAATTTCCTTCACTAAAACCCAATGGTGACCAGTGTGAGCTTGGAAAACATCCCAGAATTGCTTCCTGTAGGAATGAAAACATTGCAATAGGGGAATTTCTCTGCTAATCAAGGATGGGTTAGAGAAACTTCCCACCTCACATCACTGCAGTCCAGCTCTGGACCTGATTAAAACCTGAATCTGATTGCTGGCTCCGTACTGCCTGTTCTTGGCCTCATTTCCTGAACAGTGCCAATCAAAGCTGCTTTAACCCTGTCTTGTCCATCTCTATCAACACCAGGGTACAAAAATCAAGCAGGATTCATTGCTATACACCTCATCTTTGACTGAAATAGGGACAAGAGGAGCACTTTATGCATATAATGAAATAAAGATACTATTTCTTTTCCTGTGTCCAGAGAGAGAAAAAACATGTGCCCTTACTTTTCTTCATAAGCCACTACCAGGCGAGGGTCCAAGATATGATCCTCTGGCTCCCATGTGCTGTATCTGAAGAAAAACATAAGGAATAAAAAGTAAACAATATTTTAATGAAACATTCTCTCTGCAGGCCTGCTACAAATGTGCGGCAGCCCTGGATACTGTCTTCATAAGGGTCGGTGGGGCCTGCCACAACATTGCGAGAGCTCTGAGGAATCCCAGCCATTCCCTCCTCAGCTTCCCACAGACACCACCTCCCCTTCCCAAAACAGGCAGGGCCAAGCATCAAGCAGCTCTTTGTACAAAACAGGGAAGACTTTCCACCCCAGAGCCCCCTCCACACTGTGTGCAAAGCCTGTGCAGAGAGTCACAAACTGTTTTTAAGTCCATGCCTAAACAGGTCTCATCTGCAGCACTCTCTCAAACCCAACAAACCCCATGGATACACCTTTCTGAAAAATAGGTCTCTCTTAATTTAGAGTGCTCGAAGAGTAAGTACACTTTCTCACCTGCATTATTAATTACTTCTAATCACTGAAGCTGAAAGGATTCATTTAAGAGTTTAATTTTTTTCCCACTGATGCCATTCAACCAAACATGCCGGGCCCTGGGGCAAGCTGATGGCCACTTGCCAACGCCTCCTCCAGCTGCTCGGCTCCCCCTACAGGTTGTTCCTATCCAGCTCATCGACACAAAGTTCCCCAACTGCACTTGCTCTGCTCCTAACAAGCTTCATGCTCCCAAAGCAGTCTGGCAACAGTGTCACTCACTGCCCCAGCTCCCTCCTCGACAGCCAGACAACTGTGACAGGAATCAGATGCTCAGGAAAGGACTGAACCCACCTAGCAGGCAACTCCAAAACTGGTTCCCGAAGTGCACAGTTGCACTTAACACTAGGGAGAAGCAGCCAAAATGCTCCCACTGGGGAAGCTGAAAGAATCGCAAAGTGGTCCTTGGGGCATGTTTATGTCTTGGGGGTCACGCTTGCCCAGAAAAGGTGGGCGTCATGTCTCTACCATACAAACTCTAAGGCAAGAAAGCAAATCTGAATCCTCAAACGCCTCAGAGCACTAATTTTCCTGAAATGTGAGATCCAGGCCAGGAGGCAGAGCTCCTCCCAAACCCGGGGGAGGAGGACCAGAGAGGAGTCACATGCAGGTGCTCAAGGGCACGTTTGTATCAGTGCCTTTAAACAGCAAGTAAGCATTTCAGGATGTTTATGTTTCTGGACGAAGCACAGGCTGCATGTGAGGACATGGGATACACAGGGTACACAGAGGAGGTGGTTTGGGGATGCTTTTCCCTTTTATCTCTCCCTTAGAAAGAAGAAAGGTACTGTAATACAGGAATATTACTGGAGGATGGGTCCAGAAATGAAAATACAATTCTCATACAAAAGGGAGAAAGAAAAAATATGACATTCAGATACTCCAAGGTGCACTGCACATCAGAGAGTTAAGAACAGACGTCTTCATAACCAGCTGATCCCTCCCTCTCTCCCTCCCTCCCTCCTTCCCTCCCTCATGCCTCCTGCAGCAACCTGACTGTGAGCTTTCAAAGCCAAGATACTGTTTGAAAAGAGGAAGGTTTCCTCCCAGCTGCAGGCATTCTGGCACTCATCCTACAAATTTAAGAAAAAGAACACCACAAGGGGAAAAAAGTCATAGGATTGCTTTTCATAGTCAGGAGAAGAAAAGGGATTTGCTTTAAAAAAACACCCTGGTGGGTGTTGCCTTCTTCTCTGCAGTTCAGATTCTGGCCTCGCTGCAGTGGCAAAACACTGCATATAAAAAAAACATGGTTGAGTTTGCCACGCGCGCGCGCACACAGAGCTTTATATATGGGTACACACCGCCCAGGCTGCAGCAAACTGCAGAGAGCAGGCACTCTGGAAAACACAGATCATATGATCTTCCTTCCCCCTCCTTCTACTCCTCCTCTTCCCCCTCCTTTTAACTCCAACACAAGTTGTAAACAAGCTTGTAGCTAGAATCAGGTTGTCACTCCCCCATTCCCTGACTCCAGCAGTGCAATCCATAAATCTGAGGTGTAGGGCATGAATAAGAATTTTTTATTAAGAAGAGGGGGAAAAAAAGTGAAATATGAATTGCACGTGAAAGCAGTAAACTACTGACCTATCCTTATTCTCTTCCATGTTATTTCCAATGGGAATGATGGGATAATAGGTACAGAGATTTTAAAGAGCAATGCAACAAGGTTGGTAATTAAGGAAGAGAACGATGTGGGATGAGGAAACAGACACAAAGATACAAATAGCTTGTGGTGCTGCATGCCATCACAGGCATATGTATGTTTAGAAACAAGGAACAGAGACTGCTAGTGGGATGAAAGTGACTCCAATGCTCTGAGCATCTTGGGTTTAAGTAATTCAAACCACTGAGGGAACAGTTAAAGTGGAGGCGGGCAGAAGGAAGGAAAAAAAAATCAACAGTCTTCAGATTTGGAGCTCAGGGAAAGAGGGAAGATGCTTGGACATGTCATACATCAAAATAAGAGAACCCTGACATCACCTTGCTCCTGGGGGAGCTGTGCTTTAAATTCCCCAAAGTGTTTCTGTCTCCCCCAGAGTTCCAAGGCACAGAACAAGGAAAGGCAGCAGTTCAGAATAAAGCCTGCTCTGTCCAAGAAACATTACGCCATACCTTCTTGGCAAAGGACTTTACAAGAGAAGGACTTCAATGTGATTGTTGAAAGGAGAACGGGATAAACATCAGTATTCTGGCCAAGAGGGGATGAGGCCTTGCAGGCTCCAAATACATTTCCCACCCTCTATCAGTGGTTAAGTAAAACTTGGATATTTAAGGCTGAAGCAGTCCAAGAAGTGACCCATCTACATGGCAGCTGGTGCTCAACAACTGCACAAGGTTACACTCTGACAGCAGAACACTCAAGAATAAAGTCACTCTCTCCCACCACCACCAGAGAGGGGAAGCTGCTTATCTTCACACATGGCCTATAATCATAAGGATTAGGCACAACAATCAGGCACCCAAGAACACATTTCAGCTTCTTGGACACCAGGTACAGCCTGTCAGAACCATCCTAGCAGGCCCCACTTTGCAGCTGCAAGGATGAACCCATAACAAGCAGCTCCCTTTGCTTAGCAACACATAGAGCAACCGCGTGTGTAACACTGCTGTACCCACGCACATTGTGTATGTACACACACAGGCACAAACAGAAAAGCAAAGACAGGGCCCCATATGGGTTGGCCAGGAGGCTGTTCTACTAGACTGCTAACTGACATAGTAATACTCTCCAGTTACCCAGTCCTTTTAATCTCAAAGCATTTTACAGACTGCTTAAGCACAGAGCAATCGCTCTCCTTCAGAAGCAGCTGCATTTTAATGAGAGAAGTGTTTGTAAACAGGGCACAGCAGTGCTGAAAAACCCCACACTTTTCTTCCTTTTTGCAGTGTAGCAACCAAAGCAAAAGCAGAAAAGGCGCTCAAAATAACAGGAAGTTTCAGACAAGGAAATGAAGGCATGGCGGTAATTTTCAAGGGACAAAGATCACCTGCATTTGGCTACAATCAATAAATCTGAAACACTCCCCCTTTCCGTTGGTGAATTGCAGAGGGGAAGCAGTAGGAGAGGAAGACAAGACCATCAACATGTTTTCTATTTTAAAAGACTGCAGACAGCTCTAAAAATAAAGTGGGGTCCTCTTGGTGCTGACTCAGAAAAGCAGGAGCCATTCCAAGTTCAGAAGAATCTGGGTTCTTTGTTGAACTCATAATGAATTTAAAAACATTTGTATCTAGAAAGTATCTCAATGAAATATTTCAGTGGTGGCAAAAACCAGTCAGAATAGACTGGCATGCAGTTTGTATTCCTTAGCTGCCAATTCACAAACAGATTTGGGTTTGGTTTGTGGCTCTTTGGTTTTGTTTATTGTTGTTGAAATGAGGGAAAGCTATTACCCATTATGAATGAAATGCTCAGTTTCAGAGACACAGCGCAAGCTACTATGGAATATTAAAGAGAAAACAGACAAGTAAACACAACTTACTTTGGGGGCCATCCTTTCCACTTCACCAGGTATTCTACTTTACCCTGAGGGTGGAAAAAGGCAGAAGAAAACAGGTGAACTATGGAACCAAATATGGGCTACAGTATGAGATGCAACCAATCAACAGACTGAACTCTGCAACCAAAAAGCTTGTTTCCCATCACTTTATTTTCAAAACATAGCCACTTCCTCATTCAACTACACTTGCTATACCTTTTTCTCCAAAAACTGGGCACACAGGGGTGTTCAAGCATGCTTGTACTACCATCAGCTTGGAGCATAGCTTTGCAGAAGCCTTGCAGGCAGAACACTAAAAACCAACCAGAGAGCAAGACATCCACAGACAAACCTACAAGAAGTCATCACACGTAAATGCAAGAAGGAGATGTATGCCAGGAGCAAACGTCAGATGAATTGATATTTTTTTAAGCAGAGAGAAGAAACACAGTATTTCAGAACCTAAGAAGCATCTCTGACACGTTCTTTTCCATTTGCTACATGCTCTACTCAAACACTGTTCCATCCATCACAGGCACTCATCCTTTCAACCCAAGCAATCAGCAGCTCACAGCTGAAGTTCAGAGCTATCCTTTTTTTTTTTTTTCACTCTAAGTACAAGATTAAAAAAAAGAAAAAATGTGTAGTGATTGGAAACTGCATTCAAGGGCTCTGCAGGGAATGTGAACAACTATCAAAATATTTAATGTTATACTGAGGGGCTTGTTAAGCACTTTCCAAAGCATGGCAAAGGCCTTTGTGCATGCAGGACGACCACTGTCCAAGAGCCGCTGCTACAGCCACAGCCAGCTTTACAGGAGAGCAGAGCAAGGAAAGCACTCGCGTACTTGAGGCACAGAATCAGTTTCATTTTCCTCTCGGGGGGCTGGCTCATCAGCTTCCCAAGGTTGGAAAACACTGCCCTATAAGAAACTTTTCCACCGGAGGATCTCTACGCACTGCATGCTTACACATTAATCCTCGCAACACTGCGGGGACGGGAGTGCTTCCACGGTTGGGGAAACTGAGTCACGGGAGCTTTCCCAAACCCTCTCCGGTTTGGTGCCACCAGCACTCATCCTGCAGACAGGCTGAGCCCCAGCAGCGGGCGGCAGCCCCCCCTCCGCCCCACGCCACCTCACGGGCAACACGTGTGTCCCCCGCCCGCCAGCCTCGGGCAGGTGCCGGTGCCCCCGGCGGGCGTGAGGGGACATGGGGACAGCGACAGGGACGGGCGGCCGCGCGCGCGCCCACCACGCGCCCCTCCCCCCCCCCCCCCCGCCGGTGCGCGGCGTGAGGGGCGGGGGGTGTCCCGGTGCGCTCCCCCCGCCCCGCCCCGCTCCGCTCCGCCGCTGCCCACCTTCCGCACACGCTTCTTGCGGATGCTCTCCACGGCGAACACCTGCTCGCCGATGGCCGACAGCTCCATGCGGCGGGCGGGCAGGCGGGCAGGCGGGCGGGCAGGCGGCGGGCCGAGGCTGTGCCAGTGGCGGTGGCCGTTCCCCGCCGCTCCCCCTCACACGCCCCCTCGCGCGCGGCCGCGCCCCCGCCGCCGCTTTAGAACCTGCGCAACGTTTTCCGCGGCGCGCGCGCGAGGGGGCGGGAGCGCGGGCTGAGGGAGGGAGGGAGGGAGGGAGGGAGGCAGGCAGGCAGGCAGGCAGGCAGGCAGGCAGGCAGGCGGGAGAGGCGCCTCAGGCGGTTACCGCCCCGGCCGCACCGCCTCCCTCCCGCCCCCCGGCGCGGGGAGCGCCGTGAGGGAGCGCTGCTCGCCGCCGCCGAGCCGCGGCGTTTACGGGCGGTTTCCACAGGAACACGTCCCGCGGCGAGCGGCAGAGCGTGGAGGCGGGAGCAGAGCTGCGGCAGGAGCCCGGCCTGGCTCCTCTGCCCCGGCAGCCGCTGCAGGTGCCTCAGCGCCGGGTGCCGGCCACGGCCCACCTTTAAGGGGAAGGAAGCACCCGAGATTCGGCAATGCTGGCGGTGGAAAGCAACGGCGAAAGTCTGAGGGCCCCTCAAACGATCAGAAAGTTTTACTAGTAAATGACACACTTGGCGTGGGAATTGGTGTGTTGGTCCCTGACCTGCTGTATAAGCACACGGCAGCGGGTTTTGGAAAAAGGGGTAAAATGAGAACAAAGAGAGAAAAGAAGAGATTAATTAAAGGCTTGGGGGGGGGGCGGGGGGGGGAAACAGAGAGAGAGAGAGAAAGAAATATGAAAAGAGTGAAAAAGGGATCACCTGTCCTGGTTCCAGTGTCAGTCCAGATGATGGGATGTCAGTCCTAGTTTCAGCGTCGATCCAGCTGATAATCCTGGTTTCAGCGTCGATCCAGCTGCGTCCGTCTGGCCGATGAGATGTCCAGGGTCCTGGGGATGCCTCTGTGCCTCTACTAGCGCAAAGGGCTCTGTGGATGTAGCACACACGTAGCTATCAGTCATCGTGGAACAAGCAGGACCTCAGGCCACCTCTTCAAGGCAACCAGGGATTTCTTGAGTGAGGCATGAGAAAACAGGCACATCATAAGCAGGCATTCAGGTATCCAGGCTCCCTTGCACACCAATCTGCTATGCAGAAATGTGCTTTTGCTTCCCAACCACTGCTTCAAACAACAGACTGAGGGTTTTTTCTTTGAAGTCTCCTAGGAAACTTTTTACATCAGAGCAGGGATTTATTTCTACATATGCAACTACCTACTCTCTCACAAGTGTGCTCAATTGCTCCTCTGCTGTGACTGAATGTCACTGGGTGCTGTTTGCACACGAAGTCTGAGTCAGGCCAAACCTTACTGTAGAAATGGCAAATATACAGTGAGAATGTGTTAATCTCAGTCGTTTAGTCTTCAAATGTTAATTTTCACACCACATGCTCTGTGCACAGGTATGGGTTAGGTAACTGGCAGGGTGCTTACCCTTCCTGCAGGCATCTGAGAACTCAAAGTCCACTGTCAGGGAATGATGACCTTTTGGATAATCATTAGGCAGAACTAGCAGTTTATAACAGGGTTTTGGTACTTCAACAGTATAGCTTTTGAATATTCAAGGCGTTTTAACTATATTATAAAATTATGGTTAATAATAATAATAGCTTTGTGGTTCTTTTTAATTCTTGTTTTCTTGTATTCTGTGTGTTTTAGAGGGAATAGGGAAAAATATTTAAGGTAAAATTTTCTTTATCTCTCAAATTAAGACCTTCAGAAAAAAAGTAGACACGAAAGAAGATCAGAACATTTATCTGAATTGTAGGGATCTGCTTGTATTCCTTTTCCTCACACTGGAATCTGCTTGCTGAAGCATCAGACTGGGAAACGGAAGAAACTGTGCTCCAGTGACCATGTTAGGATAAAAAAAAAAAGAAAGAAATCCCCTAGTCACAACAAACTTTCAGTTATTATTATTTCAAATATTGATAAACTTTTGTACTTCTTAGTCCAGGATGTTTGCAACTCATTATTTAATATATGTCTCTTAAAGTCAAGAATACATACGTATATTAACTTTTTTAATGGATGCCAAAGAAGTTCTCAAAACCAAATTGACCTGCATTTTGATCACAAGCTCTAATAGTCTTCTTATAAAGTGAGTTATATAGTAAGAACCCACACGTTCAGTATTATCAGTATAATTTCCATGTGATTATTCCCTTCTTTCTTTCTGCTTTTCCTACACCAGAAACTGACCCAAGTGAAGCTTAAGCAATATTTGCACTAGTTATGTCGCAGCTTTCAGAAAGGCATTCCTTTCCCTGAAAGTACTTGTCACAAAATGCTACAGAACGCTTCACTGCAGTGTGGTCAGGGTTTTGTGTTTGCTTGGCGTTCATTTTGCAACATTTTGGACAAAACGTTACCTTTAAAAGCCACAGTTACTTTTCATGCTACTAATAGTTATAATGTAATTTCAGTAGGGTTTTCTCCTTTTGCTTTGGCAGCCAAAATCCGAGAGCTGAATCCGAAAAGCAAGAACATCTCCCATCCTCCCACTCCATCAAAGTCCTGAATTACCGTTAAGCGAATGTTGCTAAGCCATTCGTTGGGGCTAGAAATAATTAAGACAAACAATTTAATCACTCACGGTTTTCAGATCTTACAGCCTGTTTTAGCAGTACTTTAAAAGCCATTCTGTGATAAAAGACCTTTTCTGAAGTGTATCAAGAACTAGATTACAGCAATCTTTATTGGAGTTGTTCTTGTTACCACTAATTGTACAGTTGCGCTAATATATAGCAGTGAACTCCATGTGCAGAAAACCAAAGCAAATATTGAACCTTCCTTAGTACAAATTCAGAGACCTAGATCCAGGAGGCTTTAATCAAAATTCCAATTAACTTCAAAGAGCTTTACTTGAGTAAAAATTGCAAGCAGAATCTAGTACAGAAAAAAATTACCATTTTAATTGCTGCTAGCCTGACTAAGCGATTCAGCTTCCAGTTGATACAAGCACTTACATTTACACTAAAAATTTATTAATGGTCATTTATATTCTACAAAGCTTAATCCTGCCAAAGACTTTTTTTTTTCTTCTCCCAGAAGACTGCAGCAAAGATCAGCATAGCTTCAAAACCACCCAGCACATCCCCGAAGAAACTCTGCTTGGTGGAGCTTCAGGAAACGACCTTGCAGCAGAAGCCAGCCCCGGCAGCCTCGGTGATGCCCCGGAGCTGGCAGCCCTGAGGAGCCGGACGGTCGATGCTGGGTGCGAGGTATCGCTGAGCCGGTGGGTGAACCGGCCTCTCCCACTGCGTTGCTTCCTGTCTAATTAGCAGTAGATGGCACTCATCCTGCTGCCCTGCCGGCGCGGGTCCGGCTCATTTGCACACTGCGGTTTCGGCAGGCAGCCTCCTAACACACCACAGGAGTAAAGAGCGGTAAACAGGCGCAGTGGGTGCTGCCCTGGCCCCGGCGAGCAGCCCCGCCTGCCCCAAGGAAGCATGGAACGCGCACCCAGGATGCGCCGGCTATCGGTGCAGTTAAGCCCAAGGGCACCAGAAAAATTACCCTGTCTGTATGCTCACATCAATTACTACTTTTAATGTTAGTTTCTTAAAACGCGTGGAAGGAATGCAGCTGCCCCCTGCTGCCAGCTGGCAACTCCTCGGCTTACCCGGAGCCCTCGGCACCAGCAGCCAGTGAACACTGTGATTAAAGCTATGCTGCTGTGTGTTCCTCACCTGGCTCTGACCTGCTCCCAGCGCAAGGACTTCCCCACGCTGGATGGCCATTGGGCCCCAGCACAAAGTATTGCTCTGCCTCCGGGTGTTACACAGCAGACACAAGGAAAACAAACGTGGAAGACCCCTAGCCCTGCCAAGGGAGGTAGTCCTAGAGGTTAGAGGAAAGATCATCTGACCCAAGCAGAGGACCCCCTGAGAGCTCTGGTTGAGGTCTGTCATGAAGAAAAATACCTTCTGTGTCATTTTCTTTCCATCCGTAACCACTTTTTGCCTATCATGGGGTTTCCCCACCCCTTACACAGCATACAGCACAGTTGTCAACATCAGCCTTCCATCCTCTTTAGATGTGAGCACCCAGCACTACTCTCTAAATGTGGCCATGCCTTGGGTGCAGATCTAAGGCCCCTAGAGGACCATTTGAGTGGGATGGTAAACCAGAATCCCAGATTGTGTTCCTCTCAATCCAGCGCAGTCCTTTAGCATTAGAGCAACCTGGTGAGCAACTGTTTTCCTCTGCACCTTGTCTCACAGCCAGGTGTGGCTGGCAACCTCCAGGTAGGTGTTTCTTCCCAGACTTCCTTGAAGAGCTCAGCTATTTCCCAGAGCAGGATCACTGCACAAAATAGCAGCTACCAGTTTTTGCAAAAGCCACTGGAAGAGGGTTTGTTGTTTCCCTATCTTTTAAATGGTAGCTCAACAATTATTGTGCAAACCCAGTAGCGTTTGAGATCAAGGTCCTGTCCCTCTTCTGTCTTCAGAGGCATAAAACCCCACCTTCTAGGAGACCAGATTATTCTCTTTTCCAAGAGCAAGGGGAATACATATTCACCCACTGAATCACTTGCTCAGTGCAAGACAAATTCAGAGTTCACTGGGCCATGGAGCAGCTATGGAATGGTCGTTTTCCTGGGCAAGGTGAGATTTGTGTCCCAATCACAACCTCTGGCTGTGTGTACATGTCATCCAGCCCCTGACTCATGCAAAATTCTTTAACATGTCCTAGTGAAGGTGCTGAAACACAGAAATCTGCTTTCCAAGATAAACACTTAGCTAGAGATCAGTCTTCCTTCTCTCTGGGCCACTTTGACTGTCACAGCGAGTGAACCATGTTGATTTGGTACACAAAACACATTTCAGATAAATTCCTCTTCAGAAAGCTGTAGTAGGATTTTCTTTGCTCTGGAGCCTAGATTAGAAGTGTGGGTGGGCAAGAGAAAATAAGTGCTTTTGTGGTTTGTTTTCTTTTAAAATATTTTTGTGGTTTCAATGAAATTGGGTTTTGTTGTTTCAATTAATTTGAGTTCTGTTGTTTTAGTGAAAGCCTTCCCATCTGTGGACACATGATATATCTTTGAAAAGCCTTGGCTCCCACATGCTCTATGGAAACTTCTTCAGCTGTTCATTGCTTTAAACTTCCAAAGACTCCCACTCTCATGTATGATCTTCTCCTGGCACCGCCTGTTTGTAGAGCATCCAGCCCTAAAAATGTTCCTTTTCACGGAGGACTATTTGCATGTGAGACAGTGCATGTCCTCTGTTCCTTCCTTTGTGAAGGGCCAGAGTGGCAGTGCTCACTTCCTTCACCCCCGAAGCACTCTGAAAATTTTGAAAGATTTCAAAACCAGCTATGGGGCTAGAGTCTCTTTCACACTTAGCTGATGGTTCAGCATCTGCGCAGTCGTGACATGACTGGTATTTGTGGCCAGATCTGCTGCTTTGGTGCCAGAAGCAGGCTTCAACCTTCCTGCCAGGACACGTCTGGGTTATGCCCTTGGGATGCTGAACCTGGGAGATGCTCTCCACCCATATTACAGCCCTAGAGTATTAAACCATGCCCTGCCATGCCATGCTGTGGGGGGTACAGCAGATTGGGCTGCTGGAAAGAGTGTGTTACAGTCCCTCCAGGCTGAGGAGAATGCTTAGCTCAGACCCCCCATTTCTGGGGGAGGGCTCTGACCACATGGCTGCCATTTACACACATGCTGCACTCCGTGACAGCACTTTTAAAGAGGCCTCTGCTCTGGTGGGTGCCTGACCTGAGATCACAACAGAAAAAGTAAAAGGAGAAGGAAGAATGCACAGCCCTAACTGCTAAGCTCCAGGGAGAGATTGAACTCTCTCACACCATCTGCCTGCTGCCTAAAGAAAACTCCCTGCTGCCTCAAGGCAGCTCCCTGCCCTGGGTGACAATTTGTCCCCTGCGTTACCTCCTTATATCAGCAGAAGCCAGAAACCAGAACACAGTCCTGGGAGGCACCTCAGTGTCTTGCTCTCTGGACCTGAGAAGGCAGTTGCTGTGACCAGCACAAAACTTGCACTTTGTGTGGAATATTTTTTCTCCTTGTCATTGTGCTATGTAAAAACCAAACACCAGCTCATTTCTTCCTGAGAGAATGTCCTCTAGTACCTTGAGAGCCATTCCTGATCCTCATGCCTGACCACTGTTCTCATGAACCAAACAGAGCCCAGCTTCTGCCTCCTGAAAGATGGGAGTTCATGGCTCGTCACCCAGGTGGGTCCTGTTGGTGCACGACGAACAAGCCAATGGGTCCCAGGAGCAAATTGCAACAATGCACCATGTCACCACTTTGCCCTGTCCTTTGGAAGCATTATTTCCAAAAGTAACGTGGAAAAAGGAGTTAATTCTCATTTGTTCCTCAACTACTGTTGACTTGTTTTGTGTATTTGGGCTCAGCAAAAAAGCAGCTTCTCAACTTGCTCACAGAACAGGGTTATTATAATCTGCTGCATGACACAGTGTTGCGAGCATCAAATAAGTAATTTTTGAATCACGGGGAGAGGGATGAAAGGCATTAGAGAGTAACAAAGTGCCCTATCAAGTGCCTTTGCCTGATTTCCCTGCACTCAGCAGCATCCATGTGGGCTCTGAGCTGCGCCTGTTCATTAGGTGGCACTACAGGCCCAAGATTCCACGTGTGAGAGCCGTCTCCAGAGGGCTCCGCTGGGTCTGGGCAGGGGTTTGTAAGCTCAGACCCTACACTGCCCAATTTGAGTGTATTTTTCCTAGGCAAAAACGCTGTCCTGACAAATAGGGGAAGAACATAGGCTTGGTATTGCAAGTGCAAAGCAACAGCAAATGAGACTTCTGAAACCACTGTCCAGAATTGAAGTCTCCAAGAACTGCAGGGGAAGCCTGTAATTGCTTGGGGTAAATCTCATACCAGGGACCTGCAGCCTCCCTGCTCACCCTGGTCGCACCAAGGCAGGGCAAAGGGCCTGCTGCTTTCCCCTTAACTGGGAGATAGCACAGTCAATCCTCTCAAAGACCTCATCCATTCTCCAGTGGCCTGTGGAGAGGCCTCAAAGGCTGCTGGGGATCCAGAGACACGTGGTCTTCAAGGAGAGGGCACTGTGCTACTGTACCTGCTCCTTTTGCCTTTGCTGCAGGGCTGGCAGTGGTACCCAGCACCTGCCCCAGGGCCTGGAGCCTCCTGTGCTTTCGAGTAAAAGATACACAACACATCTCAGGTTGTGCCTTTTCCACTGAAACATCCTGTGCTGAACTCAGGTTGGGAAGGTGCCTATGTTCTTTTATAACTGTTCCAGCCACCTTCTTCCTCACCTTGATTTCCTTGGCATTTCCCTGGTTAAATGTTTACACAAGTTTTCAAAGCCAGGGAGTGTGCGGGCAAGATCTGGGAGCGCTTCCCTTGAACAATTTGGTTTGAGGTGTTTTAACTCCCTCCTCCCATGCTGCCAGTTTTTCCTGGCCTGGCACAGTCCTGGCTCTGCTAAGGCACACCTGACTTGGCTGACAACTGACACAGCTGTTCCTATCCCAGTGTTCCACTAGAGCTGAGCCTGGGCTCCTCCATTCCAACTGGCAGCTTAGTCATTCTCTAGCCCTGGGTCAGTAACCTGCAGTCTACTCAGTGCCCCTCTGTCTGAAGCTGAAAGATAAATGCCCTTGAAATCTGAAGTAACCATGATAATTTTATTTTGAACAGGAAAATGGACTGTTTTTTCCCCTTATCTAATTGATTAGGAATGTCAAATATTCTTTTCTGTACACTGTGCGTGCCTCTTACTTATGTAGGAAGCAGCTGGTCTAGGGAATGAGCCAAACACTTTTTTTAACTAGAAAAAAATGAGCTTTCTTTTGGGACTTGGGGGGCTGTCACTGTATTTCATCATGAGTTGACAGATAAAATCTATCTCTCTGCTTTTCCTTCTGCGTCCTGACATGTCTCTGGGAAATGCCTGCCATGTCCCTGCTTCAAAAACTGCAGGTGTCTGGGAGAATGGGGGCAAGGAGGGGTCGCTGGGGCAGTCAGGCCAATGGGATGTTCACAGCTCAGGAGCCACGTCTGGGCACCTGATTGACATCAGAAAAAAAAATCTTGGCTTTTGTCTGGGTGGATTTCTGTCTGCTTCTATTTTTGCACATTGCTGAACAGTACTAGATGCAGCAGTTACTATCTAGAGGATGATATTAGCTTTGCATCCGTGTGACTTTCTAATTCTTTCTGTAATGGGCTTAAAATGGAGTGTATGTTCCCATTTTTCTCAGTAGACAGTTCAGCTTCCCATCTGAAATTATTCAGCCTTACACTGCACTTCAGAAAAACCTTTCTTAGCAAGAGCCTGAAATTGCAACATAGGTAGATTTTTTTTCTGAGAACTGTTGCTTCAGCAAGATTGATAGGTACAGCACCATCTACTTGCAAAACCCAATAGAAACATGGTTCTTGGTACAGTTTGGCTGAATGGGTGATTGAACCCCCATAAAAGACGTAGGATTCTGTAGGATCACTAGTTGTTGTAACCCCGGAAGTTCATGTCAAGAAAGTTGCCAATGAATATAATTATTCTGTAGGATAGCTTGTAAAAAATAAAGAAAAAATGGACTATCAATGTTATAGATGTCACCGTAAAGCTGTCACTATGCCTGTGCCTCATCCCAAAGCAGACAGCTGCAGATTTTCATGACCATGGCCAGTGGTTTTTATGGAATCCTAGAACGGTTTGAGTTGGAAGGGATGTTTAAAGACCATCTAGTCCAACCCCCTTGCAATGAGCAGGAACATCTTCAACTAAATGAATCTGCTCAGTGACTTATCCAGGCTAACCGTGAATGTTTCCAAGGATATGTCACGTACTACCTCACCAGGTAACCTTTGCCAGTGTTTCACCACCTCATAAAGCCTTATATGTACTCTAAATTGATCCTTTTTTAGTGTTGGGAGTTGGTTGTTTGTTATGAGGGGATGCACAAAAGAAAAGGTAATGAAAACATTGAGTAGTAATTTTATCTCCAGTAACATCTCTGTTCACCTAAGGAGAGAGGAGCAATGGGTCATGCCCTGGTGGATCATTGAAGTGCTGGGGTTGGCATCATCTGCAGGAGGTTTACACCTGAGTGAAGGGAGCTGGGAGATACCAAACAGAAGGGGTAGTGTCTTACATCTCCTTTTATAAATGTTCACATGACTTCTCAGCACTCAGCCATGGCTGATGTCACCACAACTGCTTCCCACTTTCTGTGATAACGATTAACTTGGTGGGTTTTCATCACGCATCTCAGATGTGTACCTGGTGCAAGCAGGGGAGAAAATAGAGCTAAGGATGGACTTTCCCAGTCAAAATAGCACATATCTCTGTGACAGATTGCTATGGGAAGCGATCATTCTGATAGTCACCTTCAAAATATCTCAGTTTGGTGAGTTGGCATGGCACTGACACAGCCCTGAACAGGCTTGCAAGTGAAGTGTCTCGTGACCAGCAAAGCCCACCACTTACCTACATAGGCCTCCAATTCTGAGTCCTGAAGTACATTAAAAATGGTTTAAAGAACACATACACAGCCTGACCTGAATATTCCCTTTTTGTGTTGTAGTTGGTGCTTCCAAGAGCCATTTGAAAAGTGGATTCATGATTGTTATTGGGGCTATGGCCAGAATGACATTCTCAAAGCTGAATATTCAGCAGTAACTGAACTGCTGAATGCTGCTTGATAGTCTTGTAAGGACCAGGGAGCTGAAAAGGCTTGATTTCACCTGGTCTGGCAGAAAACACTGGGATTTGTTTAATCAGCTAGCCAAACAACCTTCAGCATCTGCTCCCTTAACAGAGGAGGCCAAGTAACAAACATTTGCAGGATAAAAGTTTCCACCAAGGTCTCACTGGCACAGGAGGGAGATCTGCCAGTGGTGCTGCTGTTCATCACAGAGTCCTGGTGTCCAGGGGCTGCCCTGGATATAGGGGCAAATATCGACAACCTGATTATTCCCACCAGGCATGACGACACCTGTATGTACACAGTAATTTGGCCTAAGTACTTGGATTTGTCTTTTCCAGGTTTCTACTTGTGTTATCAAGAGCCAGTGAATTGCCAAAGGTTTGGCAGCTGATAAAAATAAGTGCCATGCCAGATCCAGGGAAAACCTCACGCTCAGATGTGTGTTGCTAGCCCCAGTAACTCTTTCCTACATGTTTTGAGGTCCCTGAGGAACATTTTCTTTGACAGCACTGTTAGAGGACAAGGCATACACTGCATGTTGAGCAAGATGGATTTTGCTGAGACAGTGGTTCCCATGATCGAGTTTGAGCAATAACGGTAGCTGTTAAATAAATCAAGAGAGGAGTTGTGCTCCTGGGCTTGCTGTTGCTTGTCATACACTGGTACATTGTTCTCCAGAAGTGGGATTCGCTGTTCTTGGCATTTGCCAGCTAAAAATTAAGCACCTTAAATTGAGCTGAGTGAAAATGAAGCAGTCAAACACTAACAGCCCTTGTCTCCTTCTGTAGACAAAAGAGAGTGTTGAGCACTGCCACAGCATGATTCATCCCAAACTTAAAAAATTTAAGCCAGGGAGTTAAGTTCTTTTTCTGGACATGCCCATCTCACTCTGTAGACTGTTGAGGGAGATGAGACAGCTGGCCAAGACTTCAGAGCCAGTGTTTAGACATCTGTTGTGAGGTGAATCCCACTGATGTCCACCACACAGATTTGGGAATGCATAGAGGGCACAGCAAACACAGGGGCAGTACCAACACTCAGACTCCTGCAGGGCTGCATGCTGTGTTGCAGCTCTGCCACAATTTCCTTCCTATCTCCCACTAATCCATCTCCAGCACCTCTTTGACATGGTTAAACTTGTTCAGAAACCATCTTTCATGTACCAAGAGGTTGGTCAGTGACATCACTCTGACTGCTGATGTGGTTGACCACATACACCCTTGTAGCAGGGAACAGGCTCATTTTCTGGATGGGAGAAGAATAGACCAAAACAGTGCCAAGAAGATCTCACCTTCACAAAGCATTTGTTTTCACCCAGAACACAAATCCTTACTCAGAGGCAAACTGATGTTTTGAGCCCAGACAATGCAGGTAGGTAGGACCTTGGATCTGGCTTTTCTGGATTCCCTCAGGAATGTTGGTGCGCAAAATCAATCCTTGAAACAAATGAGTTTGCTCAACTTTGGGTGTCAGTGGGCAAGTACATCAAACACATCCTAGACCTGCCACCTGCTGCTCCACTGCAGCATCTGTCCCTCTTGCCTTGTGCCAGGACAAGGCTGGCCACTTGAGAAAAGCATTGACTGAGCGTTGGGCCCCTGGGTCCATTTTGCCCAGCAGCCTGCATCCTCACATACAAAAGTAGAAATCTGGGGAGATGCATATAGAGCTGAAGTGATGTCACTGTGCACAAAGGCCTCAGTTTGATTTAAAGAAGGACAACTCCTTTCTTTCTTGCACCTGTTATTTAATCAGAAATCCCAATAATACTCAGACAAAAGAGACATGGATCTGATCAGCCCCTTGGAGGCTGTTGATGGACAGTGCCAACAAATGACAGGCATGGTATCTCAGATGTTAAATTTCTCAGGAAAGAAATTAGAATAAACAGAATTAATTTTACTTGGATTCCTTGCCAACACAGACATTTAAATACAGTCAGTTGGGTGCCAGTGACATTGTCATTGGGAAGAGAAATCCCAAAGGAAAAAAAACTGACCACAAGCCAAATGGGAACTGAAGAGCCAGGGTGAGAGTAAAAGGTGTTCCCCTCCTCCCCGTCTGGAAGCCTGGCCAGAAATGTCATGAAGCCTTTCATCTTCCATGTAATGTATATTGTTCTCTTATTCTATTTAGTCTGGCAATAAATCAGTGTGTGTGATATGGCCAGGGTGATTAGTTTGTGTAGATGCCTTTGCAGCCTGAGTACGGTGACACAGCAGCGGTTTGGGATCGCTCACCTTGAGGAGATGTTACCCTGCAAAATGGCTAAGCCTGCATCATGCTGGAGGGAGAAGTGCTCAAGGGCCTGCTTCTCACCACAAGAGAGCTGAGGGGGTGACGAGCAGCATAACCTCACTTCTCTGCAGTTCTGGGAACAGGCAATCCATGGCAGTGGGGATGAGCTTGCAGCCCTGAAGTGCTGACGATCCCGGGAGCCATTTGCACTGACCGACCCCCACGCAGCAGGGGAGAAAAACAAAAACCAGCCCAGGAGGGCCTTGTTGTGAGAAGGAAGTATTATTTAACGTGCATTGTGTTGGGAAAGGAAAACAAGGGTCCTGGCACTGAGCCAGGTCCATTTGCCTCTTTTTTTTTTTTTTTTCTCCTTTCTATTCTTCTGGGCAATTGTTCTAGCGAGGACAATTTCTTTTTTGGGGGGGGGGTTTGTTTTTTTGCTTTGGTTTGTTTTCTTTGGTGTTTTTGGAGTTGACAATGCACAGGGTAATTTCTTGGTGCTCTTCCTGTGTTTTGGCACAAGGACTGCCCGAATGCTGGGCCATGTTTCCTGTGGCAGAGACTGCCATATCCACTGGCACCAGCACCGTGACGTGGGTTGCATCATCAGCTAAACAGGGGCTTCTGGACTGCCCCAGAGCTGGGGGGCAGCAGGGAAAGGCAGAAGTGTGGGCAGAGAGGTGAGTCAGTGTGGAAAGGCAGCACACATTTCTGCAGGGTGACTCACCAGCCCTTAGGAAGAAAAAAAATAATAAAAAAAAAATTCCAGCCAAATTCTTTCAGGGAGGTAAACAAGGTCACACAGCGCGGCGAGATCCTGTTTACCTGAGACAGGACGTCTTTGCAGAGCCTGTGCTGGAAGCAGGGACATGTTGACACGACTCAGGGTGGCCAACGCAGGGAAATGGGGCTGGGGGCAGCTCTCAGCCTGACGACCCCAACTTCATCACAGCAAGAACAGGGTGAAACCTTGCACTGGAGTGGATGCTCTGCTCTGTAGAGGCTCTCCCTGCCACCCTGTGGCTCTGCCAGGAGGGAGAGCAGGAGGAAAGGGACAACTGGGTGATGGCAAGGCTGTGCTGGTACTTGATGCTCACCTTTGCCATGCTGGTGGCCCTGGACAACCTGATCCACTGCTGCTCACTTGTCCGTGTCCCATCACGAGTGAGTGCATTCCCCACGGCCCCACAGGGAAGTCCCGGTGGCCACACAGTTAATTAGAGCCCATTCCAGACGCTGACTGAGTGTTTTTTCCTGATAACAAGACGTGTGTGAGTGTATGTCGCTCGTCGCTCGGGTGAATATCCTGTTCTTGCGACGGGCCAGGGAAGCGGGGGGCAGCCGGGGGGGGACAGACTGGGACGGGACACGGGGCAGTGTGCCGGGATTTCGCATTCCTGGCATTCCTGTCTTGGCCTGCAAATGCAAAACAGCACAGTGGGAAGAACAGGGCATCCACTGCATGAGAAAGCCCAGCTCTTTTCCCCACTGGAGTGTGTGCCTGGGGAGGACAGGGATATACAGCAGTAGGAGTTACCCTGGTGTGAGCACTTGAATTCAGCTCACAACAAGCATGTTTCTGTTGCTCCTTCCTCTTCCACCATCTCCAACTCATCAGCCAGACTGCAGTTCTCCTTGTATCCAGACAGTGAAGGATGTTTGGCATTCCCCTCATCCCAAGCTGCTGTTGGGAACCATCATGGTGATGGAGAGCACCACTCTCTCTCAGCAGTGCTTCAGCTCTTGGGGGTGCAGGGAAACCCCCACAGCCCTGTTCATTCCCAAAGAAAGCACAGAGCCCAAGAGTGCCCCTCAGTCAGCTTCGTCAACCTGCTCCCAGCTCCTCCACCCTTGCAGGGGTGAGCCAGGATCCGCAATTCAGATATTTCAAGAAATGCAGCAAGAAGACCTCTTTTCTTGCTTTCTTTTTTTTTTTTTTTTTAACTTTTTTTCACTGACACGCCAAACCAAACACAGCCAGTGCTGACCTTCAGCCAAACCTATGTCATGATGGTTTTGTCTCACAGTCAAATCACAGTCCTTGGGTCTTGCACAACCAAGTACTTGGAAAAAAGAAAGAGTTCTTTATTCCTTTTAAGCACACCCCTGTTCCATCTACTCCAGCTTCCCGCTTTGCGCTTTCATAACCTTCTGTGGTTTGGTACCTTTCTCAATGAAACAGGCACATGTCATAGCCCCACTGACCGCTGAAAAAGAAGGAGAAGGAGACTCCCTGGCTCCCATCACCAGCTGCACACACATGTGTTGTTGGAAGGGGAAGGGACCGGGAGAACAGAGGACAGTGCCTTTGGTCACATGCAGAACACAGTTTTTGAGGAATTGAAAGCAAGTTATGTCTGCAAGATTGCAAAAAACCCCCCAAGGATGCTTCTACATTTTAGGAAGTGGGCAGCACAGCCATTCTTGGGCCTGGACAGGCTTTTGCGAAGCTCTCAAGGGAGTCCTGGTGAGAGACCTCCCTGCAGCCATCAGGAAGAAAACCAGCCATACCCATGGCAGTTTCCATACCCATGGCTGGGCATGCAGCAGGGGTCTCAGCCTCATCCCACTGCCTGGTGCTTTTGTCTTGGCACTGGTGGGGAGAGGAGCTAGTAAGATTTGAGGGTTGCTTGGTTGGCGGGTGGACACTTGCCCCTTGCCACTGTGATTTTGGCAGGTCTGTGTGTTTGATTTCTGCCTTGCTGGTGGGGGAATCCCTGCAATACCAGGTCAGGGTGTCTGTGGGACTGCAGTCAGCACCAGCTAAGATGCCTTTGCTCAGCAGAGAGGCAGGTCCTTGCTGTTTCAGGGCCTGTTTGTGTAGGGAAGAGCTGCTGTCCATCAGTCTCAATTTTCTTCCCAGCATGGAAGGCCTTTTCAACTAAGCCATGTTGCAGAGGAGCATTCAGTGCTGGACAAGGCAAAGGGGGCTTCTGCTCTTTGAACTCAGCTCCCAGTGCTGCACAGAGGCTCCCTCCAGAGTTTTTTATTCCTAAATTCATTGCATTCAACTTCTTTTCAAAATGCCTTTTACACCTGCAGCTGAGGAGAGTCCTGTTATTGGGGAAAGGCAGGAAGATTTTGGATAACACATTGACAGGTGCCTTAAAAACACATTTGGCTCTGTAGGAGAAAGGGTGTCAAGGTCTGACACTTGCTGGCAAAGTCAGTCCCATCCTGACATTACTTGGGAAAGAGCGTGCATGTGTCCTGTACTGCCCAGAGAAAAAGTCCAAAGATCAGGAGCTTAATCAGAGGCACAAAAGCTCCAGTCATTCAAGGATTTCAGCCCAGCCCAGAGCTCCCAAGCAATCCAGCTACTTGGGAATGGGAAAACCCCAGCAGGGATTCGCTGGACTCTCGGAGGATTACAGTCTGAATGACTAAACCTGTTAGGTCACTTGAATGATCTGCTTCCTTATATGGTCAAAATCAAGTGTCAAAACCACAGATTTCCTCTTTCCTTAGAACTGGGTTTTCTCAGTACCACAAATCAGAGGATGCAATGCTAAAATTAAGTGTCTGAAAGCACATGCATAGTGTTGCAATCTTGCTGCCTTGCCTACTGGTCTGTGTAATGCATGAGTTGGGTAACAAACAATAGGGATTGGAAATAGCCAGGACGGAGATTTCCTCTTTCAGTTGCAGAATTGTTTCCTTGACTGGTGCATGCATAAGCCAGGTGGCAAAATGCTTGCCCTGACCAAGTTTCCTGGCAAGCAGGAGGGGTCTTTGGGTGAGGGGTGGGAAGCAGTGAAAGAAAAAGTTCCCAAAAAACAAATTCTTCCTTTGGGCTTTACTGTCCTCCTCCTACTCCTTTACAAGCTCACTGTGTCTCTCAGTAGCTGGTTCTGGCAGCTCCTCACAAACTTCTCAGGTCCTTTTCAAACCTGTGGATGGGAACTCTGGGCATCCCATACCAGTGATGGAGAGCTGAGATGCAGATGCCCACATCCAAGGATCTCTGCTAACTGCCCAAACCTGGCACTGTGACCTCTCCCATGCAGTGACAGTACCCCAGGGAGCCAGGGGAGCAGCAGACCTTGCTGCTCTCCCCAGTTCAAGCACTGCAGTGACCACCTTTCACAGCCTGCAGAAGTGCCTGGTGGAACTTGCTCTGGCTGAGCTCAGGCATCCAGCTCTCACAAGGTTCTTGTTTCCCTCCACTCCAGTTCCATAAGGATTGACCACATTTGAAGTTCAGGACCCACTCACCTTACTCACAGCTCACGCTCGTGACACTTTGGATTTGTGGCCGCAAGTGTTCCAAATGCCGGGGTGCTGCCAGCAGAGATGACATCCTTCCCCATCTGCACCACAGCAAAGACAATGCACCACAGTGGGCATGGCAGCACCGTGCCAGCTCCCAACGTTTGTTGCCCGAGGGCCTCCATTTCCTGGATGGGTGCTCACATGCAGCCAGATTCCTTGGAGGATTTTTTAATCCAAGCTCATAAATATTCATGTTTTCCAGCTAGAAAAAAGAAACCCCCTGTTACTGGCTGTCCTTCCTCAGGGATTAGTGGTGTCTGGTACCAGGAAGTCTCCAAGTGCCCAACTCTTCTCCTACACCCTTCCACCCAACCCTGGTCTTTCCCCACAAAGAGAAGCAGCTCCTCAACCCAAACCACTCTGATCAGAGAACCTCTTGCTTGGAAAACACCACACAGGATGAACTTGCAATGAAATATTCCACTTTCTAGGTTAGAGCAAGGAGGGAGGGTTCAGTCCTGGGTTGGGGGATTGCACCTGGCTCCCCATCTGTGTTCAAAGTGGGAAGTTGAAACGGATTTTGTATCCTACATGGCAACAGCATCTGGCTGCTCCTTCCTGGCCATGAGCTTTGAAACCATCTACAAGACCTGAGTAAATAAATAAGTACAACAATAGGTCACAGCATACCCGGTGGGACTATCCATGGAAAAGGGAAAATACGTATCATGGGGAAAAAACTGCAGATCCTGTCCAGCTGCTACCTTTCTGTTTCATTTAACACACTTGAAGGTGGCCATGCTGGGAAAATGCCTTATTCAATTACTGGGCTGCTCACACCTGCCTCACTGGAGACAGGAGAGCCTCATCCCAGCCAAACCTGAGTGCAAGGAACACCCATTTCAGCCCTTTTGCAGCCACCTGCAGCCCGAGAGATGCTCTGATGTGTAAAGCATCCCCCATCCCTCCCAGGATACAAGCCTGCACCACTGGCTGTCACCTTGTTGCAGCAGGCACTGGTCCTGCCCTTCACGGACCAAGAGCCTCATCTGGATTTGTGCATCCTCCTGGGAAGGAGCTGCTCCTCACCCAGCCTGGGATGCTGGAAAGCAGGGTCCCCTGTGAGTGAGAGGTGTGCTCCTGCTTCGCTCCACTGGCCAGAGCTGCCTCAAACTTTCCAGGGCAAGGCTATGCTGTGATTGTGGTGTTTTGTCCATGGCTACCAGGTTTATGGGACACCAGGGAGACCCCCTTTTCCTCCCATCCCCCTCCCAGTGCAAGCATTTTGTTTTTCTTCTTAATTAGTGGAAAAAATTCCTGAACCTGTCAGAGGGAAGGAAGGTCTTTTCTCTCTCTCTCTGTGTCTCTCCTCGGTCAGTTACTGAAATGCAAACAATATCCATGGTCATGGTGAAACATTTTTTCCACCTAAATAACACCTCTGCAGATTTTAAAGGCACAGGCCACTTTGCACAGCCTCTCGGCATGAGAGGTGCCCAGGAGGCATTGCAGGCACCCTGCAGAAACGCAGGCGCTTCTCAGAACTTTTCCTCACGGACGTCAAGCCAGTGTGTGCACTGCCACAGCAAATCCCCCTGCCCTCCTTTCTCAAAGAAGCACCCTCCCAACCTGCTGATATCCATGAGGCCTGCTGACATCCCAACCCAAGGCCTGGGGAGTGCTGAAATCCCCTCCGTGGTGGGGTGTGGGTGTGAGGAAGGGCTTCATTCTGGGAGCACACCTTGGTTCAGTCATCAGCACTTTTCCTGTGCTGTCCTCATTTACTTTTGTCTCTGATATTGCTGCTCGCAGCTGAAGAGATCAACAGCAGCTGACACCATCTCCTCTGCTTTTCCCTGGGTCTGTGCTGAGATTACTGCTGAAAAATAATTTCTTTTCATGCAGACAACAGCCAAGCAGGGCCTGGGCTTGGGGACCACAGCCTGCCTTCACTGACTGCATTGGCTAGCTTTGATGAGGGCTAAAGATCAGGACATTTGGGAACTTGGGAGTTTCCAAAGCTGCTGGGGCAAGACCTATGGCCAAGCTGCTTGCCTGGTGTTTCTGCACCATCCATTGAATTTGTGCAGCATGTGCAAAAAAAATTCACAGCAAACATTTTGAAAAGTGCATCAACTGTCAAACCACAAACCTCCCTGCTGCCTGGGTCCCTGCTGTGTTTGGGTTGCTGCTTAATCCCTTGAAAACAGCTTTATTGAGATAGTAATAAAAAAGTAATAAAAAAGGGGCGTAGTTTCCCTTGAGGCTGCCTTTACTCCAGCCGTTGCTGTGAATCCAAGGCAGTCCATCATGCCAGAGTCCTGTCTGGTATCTGCCTGGTTGGGGGAGGAAAAATGGTAGGTGAGCACAGCCATAATTTTATATTTTGGTGTCTTTAATCTCTTGGCTCCTCTGCCAAGAGCTTCACGAATCCTCTGCTGTGCCTGTTAACTCTTTGTGTTAACCCTGCACTCTCTGCAGGGAGGCCACAGCAGTTGGCGTTACCTCCTGTTCCTCACAACACTCTGTTTCTGTGGCGCTCTGCCTGCGACAAAATCCACAAACAGCTGAGCCTGCCTGGCTTCCTCACAGTGTCTTTTAAGATGGGAAATTCCCAAGCCTTCGACAAGTTCACTTGGTCAAGGGCAGATTGTGGATCAGGGAGGGGCAGCACCCTTTGGTCACGGGCTGTCTGAAGGCAAGTGAGGAACAGCTGCATGCTCAGGCAACGAGTTTTTGTTGCGGGGCTTTTTTCCTAAATAGCTTTCAATTCTTCATATTTTCCTCCTTCTTTGTACCCTGCTTTTCCCTCAGCACAGCTGGCTTCTCCACCCCTGGGGCCCACTAGATATTGGTGCATGGACAATGAGATGGGGCTGCACTCCAACACATCCCTATCCCACCCTGGAATAAAGAGGGAAGGCACTGCTTTCCACTGAGCTGTCTCCAGCCAGGTCTGCATCGTGGCCAGCTGAGGCAGCAGGACAGAATGCCCATGGTGGTGAGGGTACAGCTTATGCCAGGGAGGCACGAGCTGAGGATAGGGAGGAGAATGCCTGTGTGGGTTTTGTGACACAAGGCTGAGCTGGAGAAGGCTCTTCCTTCGAGCCACAGCCAGGTGTGGGGAGAGTTTAAGCTGTTTGTGTTCTTGAAAACCAATCAAATAAGTGGTCAAAGGTTTTCCCGGGCCTGTTCTTGCAAACTGATTTTTCACTTCATTTACCCATGAAACAGATTTAGTGTTGCAAGCTCTAAATGCTAAAAAACCACGAAGTCTGGCTCTAGAACACAGGGTTTTGCTCCTGTATAGCCCCCAGCCTTGCTCTCCCATCTGCCTGAGGCTTTCAGGAGCTGTGTTATCATTGCTGCAGCCTCTCTCCACTGCCTGGATGGCTGGATGCATTTCCTCCATCAAAAGATGAACCTCCTGTTGAATGACAGATCCAGAGACTGGGCCTTTAGGTAAAGCAGCAGTTGAGTAATTAAACCAGGGAGGGTTGCCAAAACTCCCTGGCTCCTCTGAGATCACCTGTAGCACTGGATGCAGGAGACACTTTCCACCAGCATGCTGCCAGGGTTTATTTCCCAAGCCTGGCTTTGCAGGGTGGGTGTAAACCACCTGCTGCAGCCTTGAGAAGTGGCACAGGTCCCTCCTTCCAGTGCTCCACACTGAGCTGTGCTGAATGTGCACCAGGGTGCTGTGGCAAGCAAGCAGCACCTGAGCAAGCCCCTGGATGAGCCCCTGGACAAGCAGCTGCTGCCCGGGGGTGCCAGGCACTGGGCAGGGCGTGGCTCTGGGTGCCAGGGCTCGCAGCCTGTCAGCACCTGTTCATTCCAAGCTGTTTAAAGTAGAGACCACACTTGCAAATGTGGTTGCCTGGGGACCTCCATGGACAGGCAGTGTGCTGGACCCTGGGACACTGAGCCCTTCCTCCCTCTCCCCAGTTCAGGATGATTCTCCCATCTATTCCCTGTTTGCACCCTTTTCTTCTCAAAGACCCTGCTGACAGGCCCTCAAACCCAAAGTCTCATGCCAAAAATCTTTCTTTTCCCTGAATTATCCTCTGGAAATCAAAGTGGGGATTGTGATTTTGCCTGTGCTTTCATTTTTGGGGGCAGACAAACCTCACCATTACTCCCTCCCTTTGGAGGATCAGAGAAAACATGTCATCACCCCAATATGAACTGTGCCCAGCAAGGTGCACACCCATGAGTGTCAAGCTTGTCCTGTAAGGACATCCTGGATTACCCCTACACACTAATGGCCCCGAGTTCACCACTCCAGCACAAGTCTCCACTTGGGTCTGTGTTCCTCACAGCTGAGCCATGGACTGGGGATGCTGTGCATGTGCTGGGGGGACGCCAAAATTGAGGCACAGGGCAGGACCTGCCTTTGCTCCCCACAGCATGGCACCCAAGTGCCAGACGTGTGATACCTCCCTTGCTGGGAGGAAAGGGAAATGCAGCGGCCTTTCCGACCAAGGGAAGGACTGCTGTTGTCTAGACGATGTGACTAAGGAGGGAAGGGGCCAACTGTTTGTACAGCTTTGGGAAGTGTAAACAGTGCTGACTGTCCCAAGCCCTTCAAAGCAGAGGAATCCGGAGATGGGATGAAAGCACAGGGAAATTCTGGCCGGGTGTCCTAGCAGAGCAGCTAAGGAGAAGGGGACCTCTTCAAGACAAAAAGCCCAGCACCTGAGTCATTACAAACCAGCCCAAGTGAGGAGGGAGGAGCACAGCACGGCTGGCCGTGGGCAGGGCTGTGTGTGGGCTCTCAGGACTTTCCCAGCTTTGGTTGCTTCTCTCTGCAATCTCAGAACAAGTGTCCTGAAAAGGAAACTGGAGGCCCTGGAAATCCTGCTGTGCCCTGCAGTGAGCTGGTTTGGCCTCTGCTTTTCATTCAGCTCACAAAAGAAAGAGAAAAATGCTGTTCAAGAGGTGATTTCCTTTTTCCTTTTTTTTTTTTTTTTTACAACTTTAAATACAGTACTGAGTATAAATTAATCTTACATTTTTAAAAAAGGCAAAAAAAAATTAAAAATAAAATAAAATAAAACAAAACCTCACCATATTTACAAACCAAAAGAAACAGATTTTGGAACAGGGTAAGAAAGTGTCTTAAGACTTGAGGGCTTGGGGATGGAGGGAGGGAGCAATGTGCTGCCTTGGCAGTGGTATGAGAAGTGCTCTGGGCTTGCAGGAGGTGAGGACTGGGTCCCTCCACAAGTTGTAACAGCTCCTAGGCTGTGGCTTTGGCTGCTTTCCCCATCTCCCTCCAGAGCTTTGCTCCACAATAGGGGTGTGTGTGTGAGGGGAGAAGTGCTGTGTGATTGCCCTGGGCAGGTGCTTTCTTCATGTAGAACTGCAGCGCCCAGCACAGCACAATCCAAGACCCTGACTCCAAGGTGATGCTGGGAATTCCCATCATATGTAACATTTCTGGTAATGGTTACTGACCATATTACCTGTGCAAAACCAGCCCTTGCCCACACAGTCCTCCTCCCTCCTCGAAGACAGGCAGTGGCCATGGAGGGATCCTACAACTGACCCTCCAGGTGTTCTCTGAGTCCTCCTCCCTTAGAAGAGCTAATTTCTGTCTCAGACAGTGGCTGCCAGTTGTGAAGACCATCCTCATTTCTTTCTCTATACCTACACTGAGCTGTCCACATCATGGATCAACATCCAAGCTAAGTGGGTTGGGAACATCTAATGGGTGAAGACCAAGAAGGGGTTTGAGAGGGAAAATGTGAGAAAAATGATGGGAGATGTGAGGACATCAGCAGGGAGAGATTAGTGGAGGCATAGTATGCAGGACATCCAGGAAAGGGTTAAAAACCTCGTGGGAATGACATGATTCTGCTTTCGAGACCACATAGCAGGCAAGGACAGCTCACTGAGATTAAGTCATGCTTCTAAGTTTGGGTGTCCTTGGTCTTGTTGTGGTGCCACTTCACCTCCTGCAAGGAAGCTGCGCTGGATGGGGGGTTGGTGCAGAGTGAGAGAAAAGGGTAGCAAGAAAGAGAGATCAGATGATGCCTCTGCCTGCCCCATCCCTGGCCTCACAGGCACGTTGCAGTAACAGTGTGCTTTTCTGCCAGCCCAGTGAAGCTGATGCATGCATGTGCCTCTGAGCTTTCTGCCACTGGGAAATGAGATCCATTTAAGAACATATATATATATATATTTATATATGTATGTATAAATACACATACACGCACACACATGCACACGTATATATATATATATACACACACACACACACACACACACATATACACACGCACACATCCAGAGTGAATTTAAAAAATAATTTGAGTCCGAGCCTGGAAAGTTGAATTCTCCACCAGCTTGTGCAAAGATGGCTCCCCTTGGCAGGGGCCGGGGGTGTGGAGACGATTCTGCCACCGTGTGCTCCTTCCCCACAAACCAAACACCTTCCAGTCAGCACCAGGAGCAGGGGAAAGAGGGAGTGGGGAAATGCATTTGGCTTCTTTGTTTTGTTTCTTTGCTTGTTTGTTCTGTTCCCCGAGATGTTGTACACCTTAGTGGTTTTGGTTTTTCTTTTTAAAAATAAAATATACACACGCACGTTAAAAATATATATCTGTCCAGGTAGGGCAATAAACGTCCTTAGTGCATTTTCCATCATTGGTTGCCGCTCGCAATCTGAGATTTGCCTGTTTCCAAAAAGTAGGTCCAGTGCAAGAGTAGATCTCAGCTGGGCCCCCCAGCCTTACCAGAAGCACAAGGGAACTGGAGAATGTTCCCCTTCTGGCCTCTGTCCATCTGTTTTTCTCCTTCCCTCAGAAGAAATTGGACCCGCTTTCCTTTTCACATTTTCCATCCTTTCCTCCATAGCAGGGAAGGAATTGTCCTGTTCTCATCGCAAGTTGTGGCTGTTGGTGTTCACGGTTTTGTTTGTACTTTGTTCTTTTCTCATATATATATATATGTAGGTCATCCTTGTCCTTTTGTGTGTGTGTGTGTGTAAAACTTTAAAATTATGCTAATAAATGAAAGGGAGGCTTTGGTGGGAGAAGGTCCACTGATGGAAAGGGAAGCACCAATTGCCGTCTGAATCAGACGTCGAGGCAGATGGACAAAGAGGAGAAGTTATCATTCCAAGGACCCCATGGGGGCAATACAGCAAATACATTAAATAAACCTGGAAGTGGAACAAAACCAGACTCAGTATTAGAACACGTAACCCTGTGCCCCCTGCAACTCCCCTCCTATCCCCTTTTCTCCTCTAGAAATATTTGTGCCAAAATGCCAGATTAGAAGCCTGGGAGCACTTTTGACCTCCTCTATTTTTTTCCGCTGAACAGCTTGAGCCAGAGCTGAGATTTGCATGGGTTTGCATCATTTCTACCCTGGGAACTTTAGGCTGGCCAGGAGAATCCTGGGATAATCAAAGCCCTTGTAGTGCTAAGCGTGGGAATCCCAGTCTCAAGACACTGCCCAGTGCCCCTTGTCCCCAGCTCCTGAAATGCCACACATGGGAGCCTGCTGTCCCTTCTCCCGGGGTGAGGGGAAGCAAATGTGAAGTGAGTATCTCAGGCTTATTCAAGTGGAACTGTTGAGGTGTGGGCCAGGGCTCTCCCTGTTAAGCTGTGTCGCCTCTCTCTAAATTCAGCTCCCACCAATCTGCACCCTGACTACTCTTTCCCTCTTTTCTGCACCTTTTCCTCACATGGGGAACCAGGGCTTAGCCTCCTTTCCCTTGTACCAGTGAAATTCTTCTGATGATGAGGGAATTGCTCCTGTTTACACAAGTCATGGAGAGAAGAATCAGACCCTGGCCTGACAAAGTCCAGGTCTCTTGCCAGAGATTCCAGTTCTCCTTTCCCCTGGTATGACCTTTCTCATGCACACAGGCTTCCTGCTAGGAGAGTGATGAACCAAAAGTGTTGCTGCTTTTCAGTCTTTCTGCCAACTCAACTAATGAAATAAAAGGGAAAGGGAACCCCAGAGCAGCATTAATTCTCTGTTTTCAATGGAGAACCAATAGGGAAACTAGAACAGGAGTTGCTCCACAGAAGAGATGAATTACATGGACCCCGAGGGGATTTAGGTGTAGGGAGAAGTCAGGCTTGTTCTCTCTGCCTGAAAGGGAGGCAGAGAAAGGAGAGGGCGGAGCCTGAGAGCAAGGATGGCTGCAGCATCATCATTCCAACTTTGCAAAGAGCCTTAATTCCATAAATAGAATGTACACGTTGGCACCCAACCCAGCTCTTCCTCCTCCTTCAACACAGGTTTTGTCCTGCAGAAGCCCCACGCTGACCCTTCCCCAGTGGTGTGGGAAGGGTCTAAGATGCCACGTCCCAAGAGGACACCTCTCCCGACTGGAAAAGCAGCTTGCTGTTACCTGCCTTGTGCTCTCTCTCCCCTGCCAGCACTTCTATGCTATGAGGATTTCTTTCAGCACTTTCTTGTCGTTGACATGCTTGTACTTCTTATGTTTCCTCTTCTGTGCCGGCGGCCGGCGTACTCGCCGCCTCTGTGAGACAGCGGCTGTAGTGAACGCCGGTGACAAGCCTGCCAAAACAGAGGGGAGAGTGTCTGTACAGCCAGGGGCAGACAGCTCCTGTTGAAATATCCCTCTCCACACACTGTCAACAAAGAGCTCTGCAACAGCAGGGCCACAAGGCCTCTTTCTGTTCTTCTGTTCCTTGTCCTCTGTTCTCCACAGTCTCTGCCCTCTCCCTTTTCCCACCATGCCCTTCCCCTCACCTCTCACCTTCCCCTCCTTCTTTTCCCTCAGTTTCAGCCCCTTCCTGGCAGACAGACATCCTGGGAAAGGTCCCTCAGCTGGGATAAACCAGCGAAGGCCCTTGGGATTCACTGGAGCTAAGCAGACAGAAACCAGTGGAGGTCTCTTTTCTTTCTCCCCAGCCCCTCTTCTCACACCTCCCTTCACTCTACTGATAGCAAGATCCTTACGTCTCTGTTCGCGGGGCCCTGGACGGATGTTCCTCGAGGGTGGTGGGAACACGGCTTCACACCGACACTGCACATGGTCCTCCAAAGGCACAACGACTTTTGTGAATTTTGGCTTCCTCTGGACAAATTCGATCTTGTTCACCTGTTTGCAAGAGGAAGGCAAACAAAAGATTAATACAGCCACGGCTCCCACTCCGTAAAATTAGTCAGTGTCTGTGCACTTTGGTCCTGGCTTTCTTCCCAAAGGGTCAGAAGGCAGCTTACATAGCCCTGTTCAAATTCAGGGGTGGTGTGTATGGGAGATAATCCTGAACATGGCAGCAGAGCAGACCCAGACCAGGCAGGTTTGGAAGTCTCTGGTTGGTCCCCTGATCCTAACTATTGCCAGAGCTTAAGCAGGATGACTGCCTGATCAGAGACAGAGACACGGCACATGCTGGACAAGCTAGCCTGTTTCTGACAGATGCGATGGCAGAGACCTGGGGCAACCAGCGTAATTCCCACAGGGACCGACAGGAAGGGCAGAAGGAGAAGAACTCAGGTCCGAAGCAAGCTAACGCAGCCCCATCAGCTCTGCTGAGGCCTGTCTGAATTTGTCTCAAGCTCTTTAGTAAACTCGCAGGGCTGAAGCCTCGGCTCTGTGTTTCATGGGAAAGGCGGTGCTCTGGAAATTCCCCCGGACTCTCCACCAGTGCTGACTCAGAGGGAAGACTCATTGCTCCACATCCCCCCACAGGGCACAAGCTTTCTAGGGGGTCCTCCCACTCCACCACCAGCCAGCCTGACCCCACTCAGCTTATCTAACAACTCTGCGGTCCCTGAAGTGCTCCGCAAGCTATAAATACTCACTCTGCTGTGCATCTGGGATGGAATTCCTCTAAACCCACTGCCCCCAGCAGCATCCCTCAGCCAGTGCCGAAGCAGCCAGGCTGTTTATCTTTCCTTGAAAGCCCACTCCACACGCTTCAGACCACACGCTGCTCGCTAGACAAACACTTCCAGCCAAACAATAGAGAGACCTCTGTCCTCAAAGAAACCATTTCCAGGTCACTTTTTCAGGCTGGCTTTTGACCTCTCACTTGTTTTTTTCCAGAAAAACAAGTCCTGCTCCCCCCCATTTTTTCCTCGCTCGGCCTGGCTTTTCTGAGAAAGGAATTTCCTGATGAAAAGGGCTGTGTGTGAATACAATCTCTCCCAGCCAACCTCTGCTGCCTGCCTGGGGGAGTCTCTTATAGCTCAGGCAGAGGATTAGTATGGGATGAATATTATTTTTAAACAAGCTGTCTGGGAGGAAGCTGTGAGGAGATCACTGGTAGCTGTGAGGGGAGGATCAGAGCAAGAGGTTAGCTGTCAGGTGTCTGCTGGCTGATGGAGCAGGTCAGGAAGGAGTTGTGGGCTGAGAAAGAGAAGCTGTTCCAGTGCGTGTCTTGGAAAGAAGCTGCAGCAGCAGTGGGGGGATGGAGACTGACACTGAAACCCTCCTCTTCTTGCATCAAAACCAGTTCCCGTGATGAAAGCGCCCTGTTTCTTCTACTCTAACACAGCAGACAAGGCCACCTCGAGCACAGGAAGGGCCATGGCGTGGAGCTGCAGCTGGGGACAGTGCCCTGGAGCTCTGCATGGTGACAGTCCCCAGCTGCTGGACAGCACCAGCCCCTCCAGCAGCTGGCACAGACGTCACCCATGCTGCATGGCCAGTGCAGAGGGACAGACGGCTGCCCGAGCCCAGCACCTGAGACCTGCCGTGGGCTTGGCATTGTGGCGCAGGGATGGTGGTGGGCGGCAGGAGGAGGGAGCAGCGGCAGGCGTGTCCCTCACCTGGACGTGCCGCACGCGGATCTGCGTGGGGCGGCACTGCACGTTGCGGTTGTTGCAGCACCCGGAGCAGCGCTGCACCTCCACGCAGGGCGGCCACACCACGAAGTTGGCGTTGGTGCTGTCCACCATGCTGCGCGAGATCTCGAACACCACCTCCCGCGTCTTGCACTCCGCCAGGACAGCTGTCTCTGCTGCTGCCAGAGCATCTACAGAGGGCCAAGAGACAAACCCGGGATGAAATGGGCTCTGCAGCTGTCAACAACCCACTACAGCCACCTCTGCTGCCAGAGAAGGACCCCACATGGCTCTCACATGCACACACACGTACACACCTCCCTATATGTTTTTTCTCTTTCTCCCACCCCTCCAGCTCTCTCCCCACACACAGCCATGCCCTGTGGAGGAAGCCCCTGTACAGTGATGCTTCTCAGTGCAGCCCAGGCAGGAGATGACACTTTAGAGCAGACAAGCACCATCGGGATTTAAAGCAGAGCAGTGCACAGAAGTCCAGACTCCCTCTCCTGCCCTCCCAGGGTGTAACACCCAGCTCCCAGTCCAGGCCCAGACCCTCCTTCTCATGCCTCCACACATACGGGCACACTGTAACCTCCACCCCTACATCTGTAGGGACCACCCATGGCTGCTCATGACTGTCCCAATAATCACAAGGTGCAAGATCCCCAACTCACCCAGGCTTCGTCGCTCTCGAGACAGGGTCAGAGGGATTTGATGGGGCTGAGTTGCATTCAGGTCCAGGCTCGAGCTATCCCGCTCTGCAAAGGGTAAGACATGACTTAATAGCACTAGGCAGAGGCAGGAGAAGACAGCAGGCACTTGTGCTCAGATCACCAGGCAAAGTGCAGGGACAAGGGCTAAGCCACGGACCCAGGATGTCATGCTAGGTATAAATCCACAAGCAAGGTCACAGCTGTGCTGGGGCACTGACACTCTTTGCTCAGACTAGGCAGCTCAGAGCAACAAACCTATCAGGAAAGAGGGGACCCAGCCAAGTCTAGGAGAGGAAAACTCCAGCTCAAGAAAGATAAGGCCCATGTCAGGACTTTCTAGTGCCGGCGACGATTAGCAGAGGGATTCAGATTGGCCAGCTGAGACCAGGATAACACCAAGGAGGATTAAAGACCAGGTGGGACAAGCAGAATACCTGGTATTTAACACTGAGATGCCTTGCTGGGATGGCTTGGAACTAGGGAAGTTGAGAGGTGAGAGGGCAAGTGAAGGGGGGGATGAGTGGTAGGTGGGGTGTTTGCTTACTCTCTCCCAACTCACCTCAGCTGCTCTAGGTTAGAGCAGTTTTATGACAGAAGAACAGAAAAATAAAGCTAAAATTACTTTTCCTCTAGACTACTCTAAGGTAAGAGGCAGGATCTGGAGGTGGTTCAGTCGGCGATGGGAGAGGAAGACCGACAGCATTCAGGCCAGCCCTGAGCGGTTCCCTCCCACCCCACCGCTTTTTCCCATAGGAAGTGCTGAATAGAGAAATGCCCATGGTCCCCATGGAGCACTCCAACACGCAGCCCCTCCTGAGCTCGGGACAATGGCTGCGCTCGAAGATAGCTCCCACCCAGCCACAGCTCTTTCCTTCTCCGACCTGCTTTAGCAGCTGAAGGAAACTGAATGGACGTCAGCATCAAGGGAGCAATTTTCTTAAAGGGAATTAGGGGCCAGTGGAAGATCTCTGTTTATCAGATGTGTGGTGGAGCAGACTTCCCTTACCTATCATGTCCCATTCCTCTTCCTCAGCCCTGCCCTAGTGCAGCCCTCTCATAAAGGGGAGCAGGGACTTTGCTCTCCGCTCAGGTCTCAAGCAATTGCTGATGGATTTGGGATAGGTGCATTCACAAGACAGGAATCATGTGCCTGTCAGTGAGCAGTCAACATCTGCATGTGAGGTGGACAGACAGACACCCTTTGAAGTGACTGGAAAGGTGTGATCAGTTCTAGGCACCATTCGCCTCGCCCTCAGGCAAACACCCAAAATGAGAACTAGTGGAGCACGCTCAAGAAGGGCCTGTAGTTCTCTTTGGGCTAGAGAAGGTGAATGGATGACTGGTTTACACGGGCAGCCACTGCTTTGTGGGCAACCACAGTGAAGGAGATGACTCCCACTCTACACACCTCTGTTTCTGGGTCTGCAGTAGTGCCCAAGGTCAGGAGAGCACTCTCTCAGCCCATCTGCCTCCTGGAGCTGCTTCATTCTGGCTCCTTGTGCAGTCAGGGGAGGGAAGCAGCTGTGACACATACACAGGGTGCACAGACAGCACAGGGAATAACTCCAGCCACTTTGGGATTATTTTGCTAACACACTAATTTGCTAATTCCTCCCAGGGCAAGCAAATGTTGATGCCCCTCAGTCAGTACCTGGGAAGAGATGAGAGCCACGGGATGCAACAAAGCATCAGCTTCACAGCATCACTTTTTGTTTGCCTGACCAGCTTTCCTGTCTGGGACCTGAAGCGAAACCAGTGATTCAAAGCTCTGCAGCCTTCTCTCCTACCCCTGGGCTTCTGGAGCCAACCAGGTAAGCCCATTTTATTTCTTAATCATGAGGCTGGTTAATAGCCATGATAGAGACATGCCTGTTTCTTAGACACTGGGCCATGACAGACTGGATTCATCTTCTCAGCTGCTCACCTTGCCCACCCCTCCATCCTGTGGCATTTTATCAAACGAGGGTGGGGGCTGCCTTTGGTGCACAAGTTGAGTTGATGAGAGGAGAGAAATGAGAGCAAAAAAATAGCAGCAACTGTTGACTCAAAACAAATCTGTTGAGAATCATATCCCTCCCTCCTCTAGGTTGTCCTTCTACACCCTGAATCAGTACTGAAGACATTTGGGGCGGGGGTGGGGACCAGCCTGGGACAATCCAGCACAGCTAATTTTGGAAGTTGCCCCATTGTGTGGCTCGTGGACAAGGAGGAGGGAACTGGTGCGGGCAGGGAGCGGCCCTGGCAGTGGTGGGGAGCCTCATCGCCTCTTTCTAAGACAAACAATAGCTGCACGCAGCTGGTGCCCTCCCCCTCGCTTTCCCCCCCTGCCCCTCCAGGGCCGTTTTGAAAGGCAGCGGGAATGCTTTTGAGACTGCGCCAGTGGTTGGACTGGCATAGGAAACAAAAGCAGGAAATTCTGTTCCCCCGTAGATAGTGTCTCGGCAAGGATTACAAAGCTCAAAACAGACAAAACACGAGAGAGAAGTCGAGCTGGGGGGGCTGGGGGACGACGGGCGGGAGCAGGGTTAGAATAGAAAGGAATTTGCTCTGAAGAGACCGTTTATAAATAAATTCCTGGGCCAGCCCAGCCGCCGTGGCGCGTGCTCCAGTTCCCACACGTGCCGACCCCTCCACGCTTCCCTGCTCCTGCTGCTCCCTGCACTCAGCCCTGGCCGAGTGACCCCGGGCCCTGCAGCCCCCGGAGCTCTTATCTACAGGCAGGAGCTGAAGTGACGCTACCCTGACTTAGCCCCTGTCCCTCATCTCACCCACGGACACGTGCTCTACTGCTCTCATCCCAAGAGCCTCTGGGAGCTCATGGCCTTTTGTGGATGCTGAACCTGGAAACCCACTCAGCCCTTTCCTCCTCTGTCACCCTATTTCCACTTCCCATTTTGCTGCCTCCTAAACCAATCCATGTCCGATTCAAGCCCCGCTGCCTGAGCATCTCCCAGGGTGAAGAATGGTGATCTCAGTTCCTTGTACTCACCTTGCCCATCTCCTACCATTTTTGGAAGCCATTGTCCCTCAATGGACCGGACAGTTAGGAGATCTAAAACAGCATTCTGTTGCCTCTAACTCCCACAAGTTTCAGGGAGACTAAGTCTGTGAACAGCCACATCTTGGCTCCTGAATGGTTCCTATTTTTACGATGAAGTCTGTTGATAGTGTACCTGCTGAAAAACAGAATATCCCCTCCCAGCCCCCCAAGGACTTAATTAAAAATAGAGGAGTGTTTGGCAAAGAGGAGATTTACCTACGGAGTCTATCCGCAGGGCACGCTGGAGGTCACTGATGGAGCGCACTGAGCTGCCACCCAAAATCTCGTAAATGTCTTCGGGTATGGGGTCCCCCTGCCAGACGACAAAAAGAAAAGGAAGGGAGAAACAAGCATTAGAGAGATGAACTGTAAATACTGACTGTCGTGGAGAGGGAGCAGGGAATCAAGCACGGGGGAGACATGACTGAACCAGCGAAACGCAAAGACGTGCGTTGTCTTGTGTTGGCTTTTAAACCTTGAGGGCTTTATTCCTCACGAAGGCATGAGCCTGAAACCTAAGCAGAAGCAAGAGAGCCCCTCTCACTGCCTCTCACAAAGCTGTCAGGAGACTAAAAAAGCCAAAAAATACTGGGGCTGTGCAGCAGAGCCCTGGACACTATGCAAGCAGCCAGCAAGGCTTCCTTCTCCGGTGGTGTATGACTTCTCCAGGTGGCTTCTCATTCCTGCTGCCTGCAGTAAAGGCGTTTTAACAGACTTCCCTTACACTATCAGATAAAACCTTCCCAATATTTCCCTCCGTTATGAAACTCCCTCACAGGCTTTGTCAGTTATCGTGTGTGTGTGCGTGTGCGAGCGCGTGTGTTTTCAAACCACAGAGGCCCAATAATATACATCATTTGCATACTCTTTTTTAAAGGAGAAAAAAAAAAAGGCAGGGCGTGGAGATGGAGATTGACCTTCGTGGCTGAGGCTGCCCCAGCGTGAGCCCACAGTGAAACCACAGAAGCTGCAGGGAGGTGATGAGCTGAGGAGCTGATTTGGAGGAAGAAACATATGGGAGTTTGGATGTCATTGAGCACCAGCACAAACAACCTTAAGTAAGCAGGTTTAGCAGCATCAGACAAGGGGCCAAATACAGAGTTTGTGCAGGCAGGTGCAATGCCATCAGTCTCTTGGGGATTTTACTCTGGCACTAGGCTGGAGCGGGCCCCAGTGACAGCACTTAATAAGAGTACAAAGGAGCGGTGTGGGAAAGCAAGTGCTGATTAAAACATACTTCCGAAAGACTAGAAAAAGAGACAGAGGAAAGTACTGGCCCAAGTGTTTGCTTAGCTCCCAGCTCCCTTCATTCAGGGCTACTCAAGTGGAAAAGCTGCTCTTTCAGCTGGGTGCTGGATGGTGTCTGAGGCACAGCCCTACACATGTCCCTGTAACTGAGAGGAGAACTTGGCCTGTGTGCCTGTGAAATGCAGGGATTTTCGTGTGGGCTTTTATGGACAGTTGGTGGCATGTGTGTGGTCCTCCTACTGTACAGCTATTCCTTCCCTGCCTGCGTTCAGTGCAGAACATTTCCCTTTTGCTTGCAGCCGAGAAAAGCCACCAGGCAGGTGGCTAAACGTTGGCTTTAAACCTGGAGGGCTTTGGCCCAAACCTGCCGCCACTTTTGGATGGCTGCTTGAGCCTGGCACTCACTCACATGTGCCTGTCCTTGGCCACCCACCGTTTGCTTCCACAGCGGGACAACAGGAGTGCTCCCTCCTCAGCCTTGCCAGACCACCCTCTAATTCTTTAACTTAAACTAGGATGCAGTGATGCAAAGGTTGCTGCAGCCCAAGTCATGGGGCAGAAACCTCCTGAACAGAGCAGCAGAGCAGACAACACCAGTGCCCTAAACCTCCACAGCCGGATCCACCAGACAGCTTCAGTCAGACCAAGCTTTCCTGCCCCACTCCATCCCTGTCACTGTCACATCTCACCACAGATCTGGCTGTCCGCCTGCAGCAAAAAGCAGATTTTACATCCCCAGGCATTATTTCCTCAGTCTCCGAGGGAGAGGCAAGCAGCATCAGTGATGAATACACAGCGAGAGAGAGACTTGTATAATTCAGGGATCACTGAATAGCTGCGAAATGAAGATGCCTTCTGACATCTCCTGCTGCGTGAGGAAGAGGGGGACCAACAGCCCAGTGCCAGAGAAGCTCTGCAGCACTTCCCTGCCTTGTGCCACACACATTTACTGGAAGAGGGATCATTTGCAATTCCCAGTACTTGCAGTCAGAGCTCAGTGCTGGGTGGTGAAATTGCAGGCTTTCAATGTTTGCACCTGTCAGCCAAATGTGTTTGTGTACAAATGCTGCTCTGCATGGATGCCCCTGGACCTTCCTGACACTTAATACACGTAGGAAATGGAACTTTATTTTAAACTCTGGCACTTGGTAGGGGGAGAGCGTGGGCAGGTGTTACGAGACTCAGTGACTTTGGAAGCGAGCTGGGAGGTGTCACCTTGCTAAGTGAGCAGGGGGAACAGATATGAATCAGGGATTGAAAATGCAGGCCCTCAGGAGCTGTATTTCTGGTGACTGCCAGTAGGAATGAGCTCCACTCCCTGCTCACGGCAGCAGTTTCAGATGCCGATTTTTTCTTCTTGCAGATACTACCAGCATGACTACAGTGTAACACCAGCCCACACGGCTCAGAATCCTGTCCTCCTCCCCCATTTTTGTAAGGCAACTCTGCCAGTGACAACTGCAAGCCTGTGAAGCTCCTTACCTTACCCGTGTAAACCAAGGCCAAAGCTGGCCTAAGAGCAGCTACAAACTGAGCTGCACACCTTGTCCTTGCTCCATCTGGGGTCTGTCACTGGGAGCAGCCACGCCTCTGGCCCCTGCCCCAGCCCTGTGCCTGAGAGGCTTTGAGATGGGCACTGCACACACCCAGCCTTGGGGCGCTTGTGGGGTGAGACACAGGGAAGCAGAGCTCAATCAATCACCTCCACCTAATCCCATGGGGTCAGAAGGCAGAGGAGCATTGCAAGAGAGGTGGGATCCCCAACACACCAGCCCAAGCAGCTGGTGCTTTGCCTGCTTAGCAGCTCCTCTGGAGTTATTTGTCTAACACAGGTTAACAATCTCCTTTTTTAACTGTGTGGCAGATCAAAGAAGACTTTTGTCTCAATGGACTCTTGGCTGGCTGTCAAGTGCCCCAAGGCCTGGCCTCATATTCCTGCGAGGCCCTGAATTCTTAGAAGAAAGTTTGTTTTTCCCTCCCTCCCTCTGGTCCCCAGTTCCTGACTCTGGCTCTCCCCTGAGTCGCAAGGGCACCCCACATTTTGCCAATCCCTTGGCAGGGACATTCACTTCCCTTTCTTGAGCTGGTTGCTGGTGCTTGAGGGGCCACAGAACATCTGACAGAAGGCAGCAGAGCAGCTGCTGCCTGCACTGTGGCTGTGACACTGGAGCCTCTGGGCACATCAGCTTTGCTCCCGTCCTCCCAGATGTTCAGCAGCACAGTTTGGCCACTGCAAATAAAGACAGGTGCAGCAATTCCCCTGTTCCACTCCCCACACATGCACTCTCCCAAAATCTGCCTTCTCTCTAGCCCCACCACCTCTTACTCTGGAGTTTTTTCACAATTTTTGAGCACCAGGGATGCTGCAAGGTCCCCTTGCCATCAGCTGCTGCCAAACTGGTGCAGGGAATACGCAGTGCTTGGTCTACAGCCTCTGGCGTGGGTTTCACAGCCCTGCCTGAAGGTGTGTCCTTTGGTAGGTACAGAGGAGGCGGGAGCAAAAATTGTGCAAGCAGCAGAGAAGACAGACCCTCAGGGCACAAAGAAATCAGACAAGGATGCTCCCGAGGTGGGGACTCCTCCAGTTCCTTTTTCTGTGGCTGCACACAGAAGGACAGAATGGTAACAGCAGCATCGGTTCACGAAGGGCAGGGAAGCACCCAGCTGTCTGCCCCTCTGCCCAGGAGAGGAGGACTTTCTGAGCACCTCCACACCAATCATGGCAAAGGATCTTGGCAGCAGGGTCTCGAGTGATCACTCAGGCAAAAAATCCCACACAAATAGCATTTTTTAATTCCCTCTGAAGCTGATGTGTTGGACCCTGAGGGGAGACTCCACCGCATTCCCTGGCAGAGGGCAAGACCAGCAGCACCTGACACTGGCACTCCCCTGGTACAGGGCTTCCAACCTTCCAGCACCACTCCTGGCCACAGGGGCACGCTGACAAATGCCTGCCAGAGCACTCTGCAGCAGGCACAACCCTCTTCACATCAGCCCCTTCCTCTTGGAGTCACAGCTTATGTTTTCCCCCCTTGAAATAATCAAACAATTATTTGATCTAGTCTGTGTTCCTAAAATACAGCCAAACCTACCCACTCTTTTTCCATTTCAAGGGGCACTCCACTGCTCCTCCACACTCTCCTCACCTACCCTGCGATGGCTGGAGGCATTTCCACTCCCCGGGCTGGTTGTGTACCAGCAGCACTGGAAGCAGCACAGGAGCCCTGTCATTCCCTCCTGCTGCTGCACATCAGCTGACAGTGAGAGGGAGGCAGGGACGACTTGCCTGGCTCCTTCCACGAGCTCACCCCAGACGTGTCATCCATCCCGGCTTCCACTGCTTTGTCCTTGTCACTGCCTCGTGCTGGGAAGACTAGGGAAGAACGCCGGAGCCTTGCAGCAGGAAGACGCAACGGGGAGCTGGGCCGAGGTTATAAGCAAGCGCCCAGCCGCACCCCATTCCTTGGGAATTCCAGAAAGCACTGCCAGTGGGGCTTCACCCCGGCACAACCACCACTAGCTCAGCCCATCTCTGTAAATGTTGCAAGGCAACTCTTACAGCCCGTGGGGCAAATGCAAATAGGTTTAGCATCCTCGCTTCCCAACTGGCAAATACCTTCCCGCTGAGGCTTGTACTGCCTCCGGCTGGAAGAGCTCCAGGGCCCTCCAGCTCCAGATGGGTGTGATCAAAGAGGGAGAAGGACTCAGGAGGCTCCATCTCTTTGCTCAGGGCCTCTGTTGATCTGGGGAGCTACTGCTTCTCATGCACTTTCTCTAGCAGGGTTGGGGAGGAGCTGCAAGCCCCATTCAGAGGAGGACTCAGGGTCAGCAGCCTGGTGGGAGCTGTGCTGTCTGTGCCTGGTGCAAAGGGTGCAACACACTGCCCTCAATGTAACTGTGAGCACTGGCCACAGGCAGAAGCATTTACCCAAGCAGAAATGTTCTTGGTTCTCTGGTCATACAGTGACAAATATCACAACAACCTCAGGCCAGAATTACCAAACTCTAACTCTTCTAGGCTGTCATAGAGCTGTGCAATGTTTCAATGTGATTATGTCTGGCAACTGAGTAACAGCTCCTTGGGATCAGGCACTTCCATCTTCACCCCTCCCCAGTGCCAACCATAGCTGATGTTTCATGCTGCACGGGAGAAAGAGATCTGAGCCATCCACAGAGGAAATACCATCCTCTGCCCAAAACAAACCTGACCACTGGGTAGCCCACATCTCTAACTGCTTCCTTTTGCGGCTTGGGCAAGGGCAAAATGGGCCCATGGCGAGGTGACGTGATGCTTTGCACCCAGCCTCTTCTTTGCCATCCCACGAGGGGTGCACCCACTTACCCTGCCCAAAAATAAGGAAGGAAAAGAGAAAATTGATGCAAAGAAGGGAAAGTTTTGGTGGAAGGATATTTCTTGCCCCTGACAATCAAGCTGCAGATCCAACCCGCAGTTTTGCCATCTTGGGTAGAGCTGAAGTGGGAACTGAGCCCTGTACGGGAATGTTAGGGTCTTTCTGATCCCCTCAACCTCCATGCGATTGGGTGATGAAATGTGACAGCAGTTTGGGGCTCCTTTTCCTCAACCAGGGCTCAGGATGAGGCTTCAATTTCCACATAGGGAAACTGAAGTGGGTTGGGGTGTTTTTTCAAATCCACCGCCTGGTCCCTACCCTCTGTTCTTCTTCTCCCTGAGCATGCTTGTGTGACCGTGGAAGCACAGCAGACACTCACCTCCCGCCCCTTCCCACAGCTGGGCACACACCTTACTGAAAAACCGTGCCACCCAGTGTCGGTGCCTCTACTCACGCCGTCCCCTTCCTCCCCCTTCCCAAAGCCCCACGCCCTTTCTTCACTGGCCCCCTGGCGATGCCAGGGTGGGTTTCACACTGTGCGTTATTCCAGAGGTGCCAAGAGGACCTCGGTCCCTGCTGCACCCCCACTGCCGTGATGCCAAAATCACCGGGTGGGGTGAGAGGCTCAAGGGACCCGGCGCCCGCCGCGGGGTGACAGCCCTGGGCGAGGCAGGGTAGGAAACTGCAGGTTCCCCGAAGGTCGCCAGCAGCATCTCTGCTCCCACACTAAGCAGGGGCCGCTTCAGCCTGGTCTCCCCTGCCCCTGCAGCCGGGGGCAAACACGGGGGTGGGTGTATTCCCCAGCGAGTCCCGTCCCGACGGGAGCGCCAGTTTCAGAGGGGTGCCCGCTGCAGAGGAATGCCCGTTCCAGAGGAGTGCCCGTTCCAGAGGGGTGCCCGTTCCAGAGGGGTGCCCGGTGAGGCGGGCGCTGCCCTCCGGGCGGGGGGCGGCGGTCGCTGCCCGCCATTAGCGCTGCCCGGCCCCGCCGCAGCGCTTCCCGCGGAGCGGGGCACGGACCGCGCCCCAGGGCTCCGCTCCCCCGCCGCTCCCCCGCCGTCCCCGGGCTGTGCCCGCCGCACCTGCGGGCCGGAGCCGCCGCCGGCTCTCCCCCAGCGCGGAGCCCGCAGCTCGGCAGCACCGCCCGCTGCCCGCGGCGGAAACTCACCTCCATGCGGGCCAGGGGCAGCGACAGGATGAACGCGAAGACCACGCCGAAATTCATCCCGACTCCAGGCCCCGCCGGCTGCGGGCACATGGACGGCCAGCCCCGGGAGGGAAGCGCTTCCCGCAGACAGCCCCGCGGCCGCCCGGCCTCAGGCATCGAGGGTGCCGCGCGTTCCCATGTCCCCTGCGAGCCGGGAGGAGGTGGAAGAGTCGCAGGAACCCTTGGAAGAGGACGTGGAGGTGGTGGTGCTGAGGGGAGACAGAAGTAATTCTCGGTGACTCGCCTGCCTGTGTGCTATCTCATAAGCCCGGTGGGGAAAAAATGCAGTCCCTCGGAATTATACACATCCAGAGTCTGGGTCCCCCTTGCCACAAGGGATGCTGCAGCGATGCCTTTGGCTAGGTGGTCCACATGCTATTCTTCCTCTTGGTTTTCTTCCCTTTAAAAAAAATATATTTATGTGAAAGCTTCTACATTCAGGTAACAATGTCTCAATGTTCTTAGAAGAAGGTGCACAGAATAACAACTAAAAGAAAAAAAAACTTTTCCAAAGTTTGGTGTGAAATCCGAAAAAGGAAATCTTCCTTGACTTGTCCTCTTCTTAAAATGCTCCTTTCCTTCCTTTTGGCCACTTGTTTTTTAGAGAGAAGTTGCCAGTGTACACTGAATGTCTTCCCCTTACATTAGATTCTGGCTTGGGTGCCTTCTCGTTCCAAGTGTTGGCGGTTTGCTTGGATGGGAGGTTTGCTTTGGGTTTGGAGACAGGTGAGAGCAAATATTTTTGCTCTGGGTTGTGAGTGTGTGTTTGTGTGCGTGCGCTGAGCCTTGACAAGCTTCAAAGTGGAGTCACTGATGCTGCCTCCCGCACTCTGTTGCAACAAGAAAGGAAAAAACAAAGAAAAAAATGCAGAAAAGGTAAAATTGCAGGAGAGACGAGTGAGCCGACGGGTCTTTATTTTCTGTGAGCTGCAAGAGAGACTAAGCTGGCACTCGGGGCTGCTCCTTTTATGAGGGAGAGGAGATGGGTGGAGCATAACTTGCCATCCTCCTCTTGGCTGGGTATCAAGGAACAAATCTAGTGAGGGAGTAGCAGTTCATTGCTGACAAAATAAAAAGTGTGTTAATTTAAATGATAAATTAATTAAAAATGACTAATGCTGCAGCAACCTGTATAATGTGGCTTTAATATCGCGTGAGGATTGGGGACAGAAATTCCTGCCTCCTCGGCAAGAGATAAGAAGAGAGGAGTTCCCGGCACGGTAGTTTGTTATTTTTTTTGGCCCCAGGTTCTTGCTGCTTCAGTCTGGAGCCCATTTCTCTGAGCTCCACTCGCTGCCTTCCCTGCCCCTGCTACACCACTAGCTCCAGGGAGAGAGATGACTTTAATATCTTACATCTCTTTGTGTGCAGGGGGAAAAAAAAGAAGCCAGAGAAATTTACACATTGCTATAAGATAATCTGGTGTTGCTTGTGGCACCCGGAGGTATTTTGCTGCATGATTATCTCCCCGATGTAATAAACATCTGAAGGGAAATTAAGCAAGCAGATATTTGCTGTGGGGGGGAGAGGGATGGGGAGGGGAAGGCTGCTAACAGGTGAGTTCAAGAAAGAGTCACATCCTATTGAAAAAACACCCGTGTGTGCACGCCCTCTCATGCACATACGAGCGATCTCCCGGCGCCGGCTTGCACACTCGCAAAGCACACTCCAGGCACGACCAGGAGGGATTTCTGCACCATCTTTGTGCAGGCTCGTAGCCACCGACACATTCCTGCACCGTCATGCACAGCAGGCGCTCGCTCTGAATCCCAAGCATCTTCCCTGCTTTTCCTATGCTACGCACACGCTTCTGTTCGAGCCGTTCGCATGCACAGCTACGTGCAAATTCTGTCTCATTCACACATCCCTGGGCGTCCATGTGTTCTCCTTCACTCTCCCCCTCTCTCCTCCCTTCTCACATGCATACACCCACTGGCGTACCGGTGGCCTCATCTCACAGCATCACACATGCTCCCTGAGACTCTCTGGGCGCCTGTGAGTCCCCTGCAGCCAACCCTCTCTAGAACACACGGTCTCACACCAGCACTCGCACATGCACCATCCAAAGTGTCCGGGTGCAGGAGGAGCAGCTACTGGAACTGAGCAGCAGGCAGCCCTCCAAATGCTCCTCTGTAGCAGGCAGCTGACAGCACCTCCCAGCTTGGCTAGCTACACCCCTGAACATGGTCTCGTGGATGTGGGTGTTGGTCAGGAAGCACAGGGGCACAAGGAATACTGGGGGTCCTCCATAGCTTTCCTAAAACAGCCTGGCTCCTCTGGGGCAGCATGTCAAGGTGCTCTTGGGTCACAAGGGAGCACCTTCGTTCACCCTAGCCCTGAAGAAGAGTGGGCAGATTTCTCCACAGCTGGAGAGATGGTCAGATCCGTATCAGCTCCAAAGATCAGGCCATCTGAGGTGTGTGAGTGCAGGGATAAGGAAGGTCCTGGAGTCCCTCAAACTGAGTCTCGAGTGGCTCAGCTCCAATTTTGGAGCTGAGGAAGGGGGAGGAAGTAGAAATGCAAGGCATACCTTTGCTCATTTCTACTGCCAGAGACTTTGACAAGACTTTATCTTAGATGCTCCAGCCATGTTAGCCCTGTCCCACCCCAAATTCCTCAGGACGCTCTTAGAATTCCCCTCATTCTCCATCCTGGCCCGCCACCAGTGTACCAGCCATTTCAAGTGATGATAATTTGGCTCTAACCCCCCAGCAGGGTGGAGCTGCAACCGTGATGTCCACCTGGGTGCAGAAACACCTTTTGAAATCTGTAGAAGGCTTCAAAAAGAAAAGGTTTTAAAAGGGCCTCGGTCCATCTCAGCTCTTTCCAGATGGCACCTGTCAAAGGAATGCTGGAGCCTTGGGCTCCTTAGCTGTCAGCAGGGGGGAAAGTGAGAATTTGAGAAGTCCTTCTATCTCTGCAGGGGAAGTTGAGTGCAGCCAGGTCCTGAATATCCATGACCCCATCCTGTGTTTAAGGTCCCCAAGGGGTCAATGGAGGCCCAGGTGCCTCTTGAGGATCTCTGCCCCCAAATAAGCTGGTGTGGCTCCACCACCTTCACACCACCTGTGTGGGGAGTCCCCCGCACTGTAGTGGCTGCCTGGCCAGGACAGAACAGCCTGTGTGTGGGAGGGCTGATCAAATTCCTCAGCAGGGAGAGAGATTGCTGCCGGAGAGGAGAAGGTCTCAGCAGAAAGCCAGCAGGGACTGCTGCAAATGTCTTGCTTGGTAGCAACAAGAGCTGCTGCAGGGCCTGATTTTGGGGGAGATATGTGTAGTGTGTTTTTTTTTAAATATCCGGTTCTATTACATGCTAGATGGGATAGAAATAGAGTTATTTATTTTCACGTGGATGATGCTGGGCAGTTTTTAGAAGCTCGACATCAGAAACAAAAAGCTAATCCCTGCTGAACCTCCAGACAGCAAGGAAAAGGATGTTTGGAATTTGACTAATCATCTACCTATGACCCTGCTTGGAAATAGAGCAAAGTGATACTCAAGCTGCTCAGGCTTCAGCAGTTTTTCCTTACTCTTTCTGTTTTTAAGACAGGTACAGATTTTTCTCTAGTGAGGCCTTTAGACTGGCTGGGTCAGAATCCGTGGCACCAAGTTTGGTAGGGGTGCATGCACCTAAAACTGCTGTGCCTTGAGTCTGCTGGGGGCTCCTCTGATTCCCTTACTTCTCTGAAATTAGTTTGACTTCTGTCCCACAACCCCTAAAACTACTGGGGGTGACTGGATCTCCCCCTCACCTGGCCTGTGGGATGGGCATGGAGGCCTGCAGGGTTATTGGTGTCCCAGATGTCACAGGACAAGGGCTTGAAAACACCATTGCATACATTGGGAAGGTATTTTGAGGCTACATGAAGCATCTGGACCATAAAAATGTCCCATTAGAGCATCATGACTTGACATGGTCTGGTTGCAACTGTGCAAGCTGGCAGTAGCCCTGCAGACAAACCACAACAAAACCAGATTTCCTAAGAGCCTGAACCAGGATTTCTTATTAAAACACTTTTACCACTGCTACAGCTCTCAAACCTGCAAACAGCTGAACTCATCTCCCTGGTTATTCTCTTATCACCAGGGAGGAGAGCGCCACATGTCCGAGGACAATAGGCAGTTCCTTGCTGCAAGGCTGCTCTCCCCTCGCCTCGTGTTGGTGGAAAAAATGATCATACTAGCCACCATCCACAGCAGCATGAAGTGAGGGGTGAAATATATATATATATATATATATATATATATTTTTTTTTTTTTTTTTTTTTTTTTTAGTTTATTACATTTTTTTTCGGGGGTGGTAGAGAATTATGAAACAACAGGAAGAAAAACAGGGCTCACAATGGAAAAGCAAGACTCAGTCTGAACAGCTGAGATGTCTCAGCCTCTCCATGATGAGTCCTATTTTGAAAACAATCAATGGAAAGAAATTAGGAGGTGTTGACAGCCAACGTGTAGTCAGCCCGCCCACTCAAGGTATCTGACTTAGGTGTTGCTGCTGCTCCGGTCTCCAAGTTCAGGAGAAGGATGAGCAATCCCCACGCCCACGCCGTGGGGCTGCCGCAGCCGTCAATGGAGGGGAGACGCCGCGGCACCGAAATGAGGCACCGGGAGTAAGTTTTACACCTCGTTTACACCCAGAGATCCATGCTGTGGGCGAGTTGGTTTTACAGCACATCGCCCGGTTGTGTGGGGTTTATCCCGGCTATCCCAGGTGAGGACAGGGTTGTTGTGCGCAGCTCACACGGTTTTACACAGTTTGCCCAGGGGTGCTGACATGGGAGCTGCCCCGACTTCCTAATGACTGAGTTCAGTTCGATGGAGAAAGAAGGGGGAAAGGAGAAGAGAGACCAAAGGAAGGAGATGGAGACAGGCAAGGAGTTGGTGTTTGTATTTGGTGCTGGAGAAAGGCAGAGCCTCGGGGCACCCAGGGCTTGCATAATTTGCCTTCCCGCCCCTGGCACTGACAGGGAAAATGCTTTCCAAGGATGAGTAAAACCCTGACAGAGCCAGCGGCTCCAGGGGAAAGGGAAGGTGTCACCTGGGGAGCAGGCGTATGATGGGACCTGCCAGGCTTTCTCTGGGAACCACCCCCCTCTGCCTGTCTCTCGCCGTCAGAAGGATTCCCCCAGCCCCTCACCGCCTCCTTCATCTCACCTATTCCTGGCAGGAGCCTGGCAGAGAGGAGAGGATGGGGAAGGGGGACGAGCAACGCAGACACACACAGAGGGCAGAGCCCAGCTCCTGACAACGGCAGAGAGGGAGAGGGCTGGTGGCTGCTGTGCCTTCCTGCCCCGTGCTTTGAGGTGAAGAAGGCAAAGGCATCTCACATCTCTGCGGATGTGCAGCTCGAGCAGGATTCAAAGAGAAAAGGCAAGGCTGGGGGGCACTGATTTCCCAGCACTTTCCTGCGTGTGTGCTTATTCCTGCATCAAGTGGGGAGGAGGGGATGCAGCCTTCCCTGGTCATGCTACCATATATTTCTCCCCCACCCCAACCCCCAAGTTTAGGGTAGAAAGGAACAATTTCCTTACACTGGCAACCATCCATTATGTCTATGGATCTGTTCCCCACCCCATTCCCCCTCTCTTTCCTGTTTTGATGAAAGGAAAAAATGTTCTGCTTTCCTTCTTTATTTTTCCAGACTGGTGAATAGCACTCAAAAGGAATTTCTCTCCCTCCCCCCTTCCTCTCTCCCAGTATAATAAATATATACGTATGTGTGTGTGAACACACCACACATTGCAGGTCATCTGTTGTTTTTCAAAAGGCATATGCTATTTTTGTTTCCAAACTGATTAGGTGGGCAGCGGTCCCCCTTTTCCACTGACACCACCCCAAACACTGCTTCCCCTGCCCTGGCCCTCTGCCACTCACCATGTCCCCATCCTTTGCCCCCGGATCTGCAGTGAGCGGCGGTGGCGGTGGCAGCAGCGAGAAGGAAGCTTTGCTGAGCTGGAGTAAAAATAGCCCCAGCAGTTACTCAGCTCAGAACGTAACATGACTCATGTGAAACGAAGATGAGGGTCGAAAACCAAAAGCAGTTCTCCCCCCTCCCAGCCCCCTGCCACCTGCTGTTGCTGCTCACGTCACGGAGCTAAACCCACTCAAAGTGCTCCTGGCTGGGGGTCAGGGCATCAGCCAAGACGGAAAGCCCCGCTTGTGCTACCTGTGGGAACTGGTCCTCTTGCCTGCACCCATCTGGTGGTACTGGCACCAGCAGCAGGCAGATTTGGTGATGCTGCAGCCGACTTCCAGCTCATTTGCCTCTCTTAAGCTGTGGGCCCTGAGCCAAACTGACATCCCGCTGATACAGTGGGACAGAACACTCTGCAGCAGCGCCCTTGTGCCAGCAGCTGGTTTGCAACAGCACAAATGCAGCCAGGCACCCCAGTTTGCTGTGCCTGCCGTGGCCTGAGCCTGGGGAGATGAGAGAGGTCATGCCCACCCATAGCCCTCCCCGCACCCCACTGCTGTCACTGGGCAGGGTACCCCTCATGCTGTGTGGGGGACAGCTTGCTCCCTGGGGTGGGTGGCAGAGCAGCACGGCTGGCCTGGCAGGAGGCAGGCTGCCGCTATCTTCTGGCCTGTGTAATAAAGGAGGGAGTTTAAAAATAGACTTTGAGCTGCAATGCCGGAAAGGCAGCGAGACGTATAGAGCGGGTGTGTGTTTATCCTACACGCCCTGTGCCTGACGCCCCGCTGCCACGGGGACCTGCCCCGCAGCACAGGGCCTCTCGTGGGTGCCCGCCTTGCCTGCAAATGCTGGGCTGAGGAGAGCCCTGAGCTCTGCCTCACAGAGGTGAGGCCACCACCCCATCCCAAAGTCATTCAGAACTGTAGGACATGTGCCTCTCCCCCATGCCAGACCCACATGATGTGTGGCTCCTGCACTCCCCATATATCCAGACAAAGTGGCATCTCTCAGGACAAAGCCTTTCAATAGATCCCCTGCCCTCTGCCCTCTCCTGAACAATGAGAAATCAAGGAATATTGTCCGAGCTGAATAAAAAGATCTAAATTTAGAGTGTCTGATGTGTTCTTGGTTTCCTGCCATAACTCCCCTCCTCCCCGTCCTCCCTCTTCATTGCTTGCTTAGCCTTATGCACAGAAAGGTTTCTGATGGGGTGAGATCACCACCAAGACCCTGTCTCCCCAGTGATGAGACAGAGGGGAATTCCAAGTTTGACTCTAGTCTCTGTTTTTGTAAGGCAGGGAGGAGGGGAACACACTGGTTTTTTCCTCATCAGCTTAGATGTGCAGAAAAGGGAGGGAAACCTAAGATCAGGAGAGAGGAAACGTTCTCTCCCACTTCAGCCTCCTCATATCACGGCCCTGACCTGCCCCAAACACTGCCCATATGTTTCCATCTGGTCATGGCATCCTCTCATACAGCTCTGCCACGGCAATCCTCAGAGCAGTGCTGCCCCTCTGCTGATCCAGCCCAAAAGCTCAAGCCTGTAAGACCCTCACTGTCCTCCCACTTTCCCCAAGCAGGCCTGGCCAGAAGCAAGAGTCTCAGAAAGAACAAATAAAAGTAGAAAAAAGCCTGATACAATCCCCAAAAAAAAACGCTCCCGATGTTTAAACAAGGGACTCCCTTGGGTTTGTGCCTGAAAAGTCTGGGTGTCAGGGGAATCTATTCATTTGTTTTCCTTTTTAAACAAAAAGGCCTTCCCATAACCACAGCAAGGAGGGAGCCAACACCTCTTGACAAACAGACATTTCTTAAGTGCACACATGGGAATCCTTTCAGCCTTGCTCCTGGAGAGGAAAAAAGCCTAGACTGCGTACTGACCACATTGCTCAGTGTCAGTGGAAAGGGAAGCATGGGCCAGCAGCATTTGCTGCACAAAGACGGACACCAACAGCTAACTCAACTTTGCCAATGTGTCTGTGGGGTGTCTGGAGGTGCAGAGATCCTTTCCAATAGTGGAATCCAGGCAGATGGGCTGGGAAACTGACTCAAAAGCAAGGAAAACTTTTCTCACCCTCCTTTGGCTTCAAACAGTATCTCCCAAGAGCCTCCTCTGACCCTCCCCAGCTTGGTCACTCATCTGACAAGCAGGTGAAACAGGACTTTGAGGCCAGCCAGGCCCTCCCTGCTTCATTCTCTTTCCCTGGCTGCATAATCTGTCTGGGGGGATTATGAATCTTTTCTATTACTATTATTGCTAATTTCCCTTTTGCCAAGCATTTGGGGACAGGCTCCTTAGACTGACAGCACACCAAGCGTGCCAGAACCATTCATGGGGCAGGAGAGGGGAAGGAGCAGCACTAGGTGCTCACAGGGAGGGGGAGAGCAGCCACAGCCCAGCCAACATAATATAAACCAGCAGAGAAGCCAAGCAGGGCTGGACCCACTGGGGCAGAGAGAAATTCTCCCCTTCCTTCCCTCCAAAAAAGAGTGAACAGCACAAGGGACCCAGGAACTGAGGGGGAGAGCTGGGACCTGTTTGCTGCTGGAGTGTGAGTTTAATGCCCATTCCCAGCTCGGAGGGATTGACGGCGCTGGAGGCTGGGGAATGGAAAAGCTCAGGTCTCCAGTTCCATGTGCAGCTGCTGCCAGAAAGCATCAGACTAATGGATGCAGCAGGGTGGGAAGGGAAAAACCAGCACCAAGGCCCCTGGAGAGGAGGCTTCCTACCATGGTCTGGCTTGTCACCAGCAAGAAGAGGGATGTTCCACAAGAGGGAACACTCCAGGAGTGACTCCAGCCCACGTGTGAGCCCCCTGCTCCAGGTCCAGCTCCTCAGCACGTAAGCAGAGACAGAGATGGGGTTGGAGATGAAGTGACCCACAAAGCAGGTGTAGAGTCTGTGTAGGAAAACTGGTCAGTAAGCCAGGACAGCGAGGGACTGGGACAGGCACAGGTATGGCTCCAGCACAGCTGGGGCTAAATGGAGCATAAAATCAAGACGTGTTCTCACACCTTGTGGAGGTCTGGGCTCCGTGGATGGCTCCTTGTAAAATGCTCTGGCTGTGGTGACACTAAGCAGGGTCATGGAACTGGATGAGGATGGTGGCACAGGACTAGTTTAAGGTCACAGTGCAGGGACAGGGAACTTGGAGCCAGGTTGGGATCATAACTTGGAAGCAGTGCAGGCACATGGCTCTGCTTCAGAGACACAGAGATGAGAAAAGACTCCCAGAGGCAGGCAGATGTGGGGAGGGGTGCCAAGGCCCCACTGTGGAGAGGCCAGGGAGTGGGAAGGGGCATGAGAAAGCCAGTGGTGAGAAGCCATAGGGACAGGAAAAGGGATGCAGTAATACCCTAAGGTCACTAGGGAGGCAAGGTCTGTGGCTTTCACCCAAAAAGGAGGTGGGGACCTGGTCACACACAGCCCCAGGACTAGGCTCCAGCACAGCTCAGGACTGAGGAGAGCTCAGCTCAGGCCGAACACATGGCCACCATGGTCCCACAGGTGATCAGAACCACCAGGGTGACAACAGGGACAGATTCCAGTGACAAGATCCAGTCAGGAGCAGCAGGAGACAGGGCTGAAGACAAGGCTGCAGCACAGGTCCAAGGTGCTGCAGCCTAGGACCAGCCAAACTACCATCAGCTAAAGACTGGAGTCCACTTGGAACAACCAGTCAGGAAACCAGGACAGCTGGGGATAAGGCTCAACACAGATACACCTACAACAAAGCTCAGGCCAGGAGTGGGAACCTGGACCTGAGCTTAAATGGTGTGAAGGTCCCAGGTGAGCCTGCTTAGGGCTATTTAGCCCCACCAATATGCTCATGGCACTGCCAAGCATTAGCCATCCCCATGGCAGGATATTTCCAGCCTCTTTAGGGTGTGGGACCTGTAAATCTGTCCCTGGTGAGGCTCACCATCTGGGCAGGATGTTGATTACCTAAACCAGCCAGAGGGAAAAGAGGCTCAAAAGCCAAGACATACCTGAGCAACACGTAGTCAAGCTGAACTATCCTTGCCTGGCCTCATCCTTCTTTCACTCACTCTCCCTTACTCTCTGGAATGACAATGCAAGATACTGCCTCCATCTCTGAAACCTATGCCAAGAAACTTTTATTTTTAAATTCACAAACAATGACCTAGCAGCTGGTCCAAGGCTTTTTTTTCCCTTGCTAACAGAGTGGAAATTATATATATATTTAATTAGCTCATCGGAGCTAAATTTCCCTTCCCACCATTCTTCATCAAAGGCAGATGTAAAATGACCCCCGACTCCAATCTCTATTGAAGGGGGTGTGACCCCTCACCATCTAACCAAAGTTTCCAGAAAGCCAGTTTCTCCCATCCTGCCTCTTTGCTTTGTCCAATTGTTGGCAGAGGGAGCCAAGAGTTTAAAATGCCATTTTGGCTGCCTCTCCATTATCTTGGGCAGACGGAGGGTTGAGATACCTCAGAGAATGGAAAAATCCCGATAAAGGAGCATGGTACAGATATACCCTCACGTCTCACCAGCCCTTGGACCCAGCTGGGACCCAAAGATGCTTTCTTGCTGTTAAAAAAAAACCAAACCTATTTTGTTTTAAATACCAGCCGTCTTAGGTTCTGGCTGGACTTGAAGTAAAGCCCATTGTGCACCCAAATATTAGCCCTTCTCTATGCCCTGGCCATGTGCCATTCCAGGGCAACTCTCCTGCCTTCAGGAGAGGGGGTTGCCTGCCACCCTCATGCACACCACGCTGCCACCAGTGCCATCAAGGCCAGCAGAGGACCATGGTCACTGCATGAGGACTCTCTAACACAGGTGCATGCATTGAGGCATGGCAAGGGGATACAGCAGTCTCTTCACACCTCTGAAAATTGTGTTGAAACCTGTAAATCACTGGGTTTTCTTCATGTTCCCCCTCAGGGTATTCCCTGAAGGCATTGCTTCTCTTCTCCTGTCCCCTTTTTTGAGGAAAGGCACTGGGCTGGCTGCCCCAGTCTCTGAAGTCCAGAACTGATGAAAGGAGCACACATCTCCTTTTTTCCACCCTGGCCAACCTACCCAGATATTTGTGTGAACAGCAGGAGACAGAATTCATGGCACACAGATCCTGTAAAATCACTGTTCCTCACCTTGAGAAGGGCCTTGTGCTCCAAGGTTCAACAAGACCTCCTTCTTTCCACTGAAGCAGCCAGGTAGAGATGCCTGAAACATGGATTTTGGTACCTTTGCTATATCTCAATCTTTCTGCCACTCTTCTTCTCATTCTCTCCCCTTTCCTCCCTCCCCCCAATTATTTATGATGTGGATCTAGACTTGACTTAACTAAGCAGAAAATAGTATCATGATGGATGCTTCTGGCATGTTGGGGTGCCAAAGTGACCTGCACTTGACTCCGAGCCATTGGTGATGGTTGGATTTTGGTTGGAGAGGTGTCCTACAGGATTTTGAGATGAACAGTCACCAGATGCATATGCTGTGAGTTAGACCCCTCCAGATGCCCCAGCCTCCCCAGTCAATCTGCTTGGCATAGGTCCAGCACAGGACATGCTAGATGGGCTGTTTTAGACCTGGCAGCAGCTCTGGGCTTCTCTGCATCGCTGCGGTCCCAAACTGGATATGCCTCAAAGTTTGGGAGTTGTTTGATCACTGCCTTAATCTCCTTCAATGTTTGAGCCACAATAGAAGGTCAAGACAGACGTAAAGGCTGGCTCCTGCTGCTGCTCCGGAGCGATGCGAATAGGTCAGACTTATCTCAAGAAAACACAGCTCTGGGACCCTCTTGTCCACCTGTCTGGCCTCTCCTTCTCCTCCCTCACTCACTCCCTGCAGGACCCTGCAGGGCTGGCAGGGTCACGAATCTCAGCAATGCTGGTCACACAAAGCCCTCTCCAGTGACAATAGCTCCTTCTTTCCCCCATTCCTCCTTCCTTCCCCTATTCCTTCTTGCAGTTCTGCAGCTCTCACACATTCCCAAAATTGCTCCCAGGGGTTTCCAGAAGTTCCTGAGCAGAACCCCCTTCCCACCCTCCTCTCCCAGCACGGCTGGCCGCAGCCCTGCAGGGCAGCCAGGCGGGTGCTTTTGGGGAGGAGGGGTGTCCCCACCATGCAGCTCTGCTTGGGAACAGATGTATTTACATCTCTGTCTGTGACTGAGGGTGTGGTTTCAAAAATTGGCGCAAGTCACTCGGAAAAAAGCTTCTGGAGAAAGCAGCTCTCCTGCTTTCTCCCCTCTCCTTCCAGCTCTACATTCTCCTTTTTTTTTTCTCTTTCTTTTTTTTTTTCCCTGGTTCCTCCATTTTTAGGGATTTTTTTCAGCCTGATCAGCTCCAGCTTGCCACCCTGCCACCTGCTCACCCCTGCTGACATAGGAAGCTGGAGAAGGCTGGAGGCACCAGCCCTTTTTCTGGCAGGAGGAGCCAAGAGCAGCAGAAACCAGTCCTAAAACCACTGGCTCCCAATGCCTCTCTCTCTTCATACTGGGGAGTATCCCCACTGTTATGTGGGATGTATGTACCTGTGGCTCTGCCCCTGAGCAAAAGATGCTCCACACATCTCCAGAAGGCCACATAAATGTGTGCAGGGAGATTTTTGCCATATAATGTCTTACATAGGGATGGATGCCATGCAAGTGGCCTGAAGGTTCTCTATGGACTCACATGTGTCCCTGTATGGAACACATGGCCTGTGGGATCATCTGTGTTTCTTACGTGAGGCAACCATGCACAATTTTGCCTTTTGCTTACCCTCATGGAGTTTGATGGGCCTGGAGCTGGGAATCAAACCCACACAAGCTGCTTTGTTCTTCTGGGCCTCAGCTGAAGAAAGCGAGTCTGGAAGAAGCAGCAGGGTTGCTATAACCCACTCTCTTCTCCCCCTCCTCCTCAGCCTGTTTCCTGACACAGTTCCTATATAGGACAAGTTTCTGTTGCAATCAACTGTTAGGTTAATGGAACCATGAATTAACCCTCCCCTTTTCTCCCACCTCTTCAGGGAAACTGCCCAGCAGGCAAAACAAATCCTGGATATCTGTTCTCTGCTCAGAGGGAGGTACATTCCCAAGGACATGTGTGGGAACTCAGGCTGGAGTGGCCTGCAGGTTGAGGACTGTTTGATAAGGACCTTTAAACCTTTAAACCCCACTGCACATAAGTTCACAGGGACATTTGCCACTCTCACGGAGGATGGGAGGAAGAGAGGGAGGGAGAGGCAGGCTTGTGTAATTTGGATTCCTTCACCCAACAGACAGCAACCCCCAGGGCAGCAGCAGACAAGGGGCAGTGAGATCTTTCAGACATGGCCAGCAAGGTGTTCACTGGTGGTCTGAAGAGTTACCTGGCTGACTGGCTTGGAATAAAACACCGGATTTGGAAACAGGATAGTCCCTTCCTTCTTGAGTTTTTCTGCCAGGTGCAGGGGCACTCTAGCTGCTGGCTTAGCTAGGTGTGGTGAGCACATTTAAAACCTGCCTATGTTGAACTGATCAGTCCATTTTTCTGATATGGTGTCTTCCCTCATTTAAAGTTTGCACTGAGATTCCTGCCTGACTCTCCATGTTTCCAGAGCTATTTTTTTACCTTTAGCACTAATGGAAATTACCAATCTAAAGACTTCAGTATATTAATACTATGAAATTATTTTCCTGACTCTTTTTCTGGATTGAGGGGTTGCAGTTTAGCTTGTGGTGGGGCTAGCAAAGTTCCTCTGCCTTTGATATTCATGCAGGACACTGAGGGAGCAGGCCTCCCTCTCATTTGCACCTTTACTGCATCCTAGATCTGGAGTGTTGCTGACCTCCTTCTGCCGAGGGACTGGGCTTGTCAGGAGCGAGGTGTTCTGGTCTTGTTTTAGCTCCAGGCAGGGATGCAGCAATGGGTTCTGAATCACAAAGACCTGTGATTTTTGCTGAGAGGTCATGCTGAGCAGAACTGTCAAACTTGGACTGATGTTTCTGTAAAAATGCAGGGAAGCTGGAAGGGACCTGGGGGAGGGAGTTATACAGAACAGATCCTTTGGTCCTGCCTGGTGCTAGCACTTTTAGCAACAATGGTAATATTCATCATCATCATAGCATTCAGATAGCAATTTCCATCTTGCAGTTGCTGTGTGCGCACTGACTCATTTATATTCCCTGGTGAGACAGGGAGGAATTGTTAGCCCATGGTCAAGATGTGGGGAAAAAGACATCCCAAGCCCTGCAGAGAGGGTCAGGAGTGGGGTTTAGTTGATAAAATGGTCCCTACCTTCTAGTTCCACATTCAAAAGGCTCTGTGTGAAAAATGCCTGCTAAAATACAGCTACACTGTCATGGTACTCCAGCCACAAAGGACTTGGTAAATCAAAGTATCCATCTCTCCCAAACTACGCAGGATTTTTTTTCCCAGCAAAGCTGTTTTGGTGCGTGGGCACATGGGAAGGATTTTACCACTGCTGTAAGCTCCTAAAGTCCTGTCATGGTCATTAATTCCTGGTGCTGATATTCTGGCACCTCGCAGTGGGACTAAAGGGGCTAAGGAGCATTTCTAAGCACGGAGCCACCCTCGTGACGCACAGGCCGCCGAGCGCCATGAAAGGCAGGCTGGTGGCTACAGCCTTTTCCCAGGCCAGCCTCCCCCGCTCCAGCTGTGCCGGGCAGGACCCCCTTTGCCGTGATGGGACCGCTGCGTCTGTGGCTCTGTGTCATCACTGACCATGCCTGCACGGCCTCAATAGCAGCCATTGTCCCGGGAAAGGTCACCCGAGCCAGGCACGCAGACTGCAGCGAGCGTGGAGGCTGCTGCTGGAACAACTGAGCATGGGGAAGGGAAGCGGGGGCAGAGGGCAGAGGGGGATGAGGGGCTAGAAGGGGCAAGAATGTCGGATAAGGTCTGGGTTGCCTCCTGCTTGGGGGAGGTTTTGTGTCTGTATGCAGGCCAATTTCCATGGGGGTAAGCTTGCATTTGTGTGGGCAGCACCTGGACCCTTGTTGGGAAATATCTAACACCATACAGCTCAGGGCTTTCCTTGGCAATCTGCTTTTCCCATAGCTGGCTGTGCTTTTCTCTTCTTCCCATCTCGAACGCGGCGCTCCCAGGGCTTTAATGACTTTAGCACCACACCTAGAGCCGACATCACCTAATCTCCTCTTACAGTCTCAGTCCCCAGACAAGTGCCGTGATTTACCGTGTCTGACCTCCTGCTGTGCCATGCAGTGAAGGAATGTCCTCTGCGCAGGATCCCACCGCCTTTATCACCTTTATCATCCCGATGAAGTGCTATGTTCTTAGTGCCAGGGATTTTTACGCCTCTCGAGCAAGACCTTCGATCCCTGGCCTGTTAACATTGGGTCATTTGTGCTTCTTTCTGAAGCTTCACAAAGAAAGGGGGGCTGGAGCCATTCTGGCAGTCATTTCCTTTCCCCTCATCCCAGCTCTCTGGAAAACACACTGGAATTTCAGTAACAAATATTCCTCCAATTTCACGTTCAGATGTCTGGGTCGTGAGTCCCACCCTGATTTCTGAAACACAGGGTTCACCAGTCCAGAATGGGTGTCTGCCTCAGCAATTCCTTCGAGGATATCCATGAAACCACTCACAAAGTCAAAGCAATTGCCAGCATTTTTTCCTAATCTATTCATAGTTCTGTAGGGTTTTAGTCAATGCTCTGGAAGCATATGCCATTGGGGGATCATCTTGCATTTGAACAGCTGCTAATCTCTGCAAATTTGCATTCACCGGGTTTTTTTAGCCTCCTCGTTAATCTCAAGGCAATTGGTTTTGGGGTTTCTGTAACAAGTATTTTTTAATTTTTGAAAGCAGTTCTCATTATCGGAGGGATCACCCTGGGACAACCGTTCTCCAGGGAGAATAGAATAGAGATAAATTAGAGATGCATTTAATTTTAATTCATTTAACATGCCCAGGATGAGCTGGAGGGTGGGCAGGGCAGCAGGCTGGGAGAAAGAAAAGTGAGAGCAGTTTGCCCCTGGGTACCTCTTGAGAGAGCCTGGCTCATTACGTTATGAGACATCCTCATTTAGGAAAAGATCACAGACCTGGGTTTTGCCCCAGACCCTGTGGAACCTCACTGTGCCCTGGATATGCCCGCAAATCTCCACCAGGCTCCTCTGCTTTCGGATCCTTCTTCACAAACTATAGCCTCCCAACACTCTCCATATCCAGGGGAATAAAGAATAAGGGGGGAAGCCGAGCTTCTCTTCCAAACTCTGCCTGCAGAAGGAGGTCCTCCAAAGCGTGCTGCCAGCAGGAGACCTTGGGAGTGCAGAGTTCTCTGCTTGCACAGAGCTGGTGAAGCCTCCAGAGCCCAACTGCCCCTGGCTGAACCTGCTTGAACCTGCCCTCATGCTCTGCCAGGCTTCTCTATGCTGGCACCATCTCCTGCTCAACGAAAAAATAAGGGGACTTTCCCAGGCGTTCTCCTGTAGCGGTACCGAAATGAGGCAGCTCTGAGAGCGGACTGCTCTCATCTACAAGGATGCCTCTGCCTTCCCCGGGCCTGACTCTGCAAGAGCTCTGGTGGCTGCTCTTACTGGGGTCAGAGTCACTCTCTTTGCCTGGTGTCTTCTTCAGACTCCAGTTATGATTCCTGATCAATCTGATTCCAGATCAGCATATCAGCTACGGGCTTTTTTAAACTCTCAAGTCCTCAGGACAGATGTTTCTTTGAGAGACCTCAGTTACCAAGAAAAGGGTCCTTTGCAACATCCAACATGGGAAAATAGAGTGAGAATACGTTCTTTGACTTTGTCTCTGCAGAGATTTTCTCCCCCAACCCTGTGCTGAACAGACTCTTTTATTTTGGTTGATTTATGAGCACTTCGTTGGAGGTTTGCCTACCTAAAATCCCCAAGGCACTGCCAGAAAAGGACAAAAATCAAGCAAAATTAAATATTTTCTTCAGTGTATTCATAATTCTGAGATCCTGTTGCCAAAATGAAGTGGTTTAGAGTCATTTGAGATGTCTTTGGGTATCTGAGACTCATGAAGGGAGCTGGCAGATCTGCCATGGAAGTTACTGGAGCCCAAGACCGTATGGAGTAGCAGCTGGAGGCCAGGCAGGATACACTACTGCATCTAAAATGAAACTGGAAACCAATATTTGGACAACTGCATCGAACCACAGCTGAGTAGTTGTGAGTGTATCCCCAACTCGAGAGAAACCACCTCAGGATAAAGAAAAACCAGAGAACTGAATAAATGTGGCACTACCAAACCTTGCAAGCACCCTGCCTTCTCTGCCAAATCAAATCCGGTTCTTGCACTAACACTGAATTGAGCTGCTTGTCAGATCTGCCACAAAATAATTTCATCCCCGCTCAGGCTGGCCATCTGTTCACTCTTCGGATTCACATGATTTTATGCCACCACTCTGTAACCTGATGATCAATAGCTTCCCCGTTGCTGGAAGCTGGTGTGCTGCATAAAATCTTTCCCAAGCGCTCTTCTTACAAGGATGGTTGCAAGGGGCATTGAGATTTCATCATGATGTTTACCAGCATTTTTCCTGCCTCCCCCAGAATGGAGCATGGGTCTCCTTCATGTCTGCCTCTCCTTCTGCAGTGTCAGGGACTATTCCAGCTCTTCTGCCTGCCCTGAGGACCTCAATGCTACAGGGGCATCCAACCACCTGCTGCTGCCTCCTTCTGCCGTCAACCAGCGAGCCCGACCTGCTCTGCTTCTCTCGGAGGGTTAATTGTGGAGGGTTAATTGCTTTAGGTCACTGTGTAAGCACCCTACCACTCACTGCAGGGCTGATAAGAGCCTGAGCTTTATTCCTCGGCCTCAGTTGCCTGTTGCTGATCAAGGTTGCATTGAGCTGTGTCACCATCATGCAGCTGGGGCCAGCAGGCATCGTCTGTCCTGGCCACCCAGCCAAGTGTGGGCTGGGAGCAGCACCAAACCACCACGGTACTCCCAAAGCAAAGTGAAAGGCTCTCAATTAGCTGGGGATGGGCGAGGGTTGCAAAGCCCAGAGGTGCTGTGGTGGGCACTCAGGCAGGCACAGAGGTTCGGACTTGTCAGGGAGTGATGCCTGAGGGTGTCTGGTGAGCTGCGGGGCAGGAGCCCCCATCACATCCCCCGGCGGATGGGAGCAGGGGAGGAGAGGCCCCTTGAGGAACAACAGAGCATTGAGCCGCTGCCCTATCTCTCCAGGGGGAGGGAAGCGGAAAGGTGATAAGAGCCTTCTCAGATCAGGAATTCCTTCTCAGTTTCCCCTTCTTGTTTGCCTTTCATCAGAGATAATGTGGGTCTTGGGCAGCTTACCTGTATGCTGAGCTGCAGCAGAAGGGGCAGCCACAGCCACCCCTGGACCCATCCCCCTGGGCACCCCTGGACCCACAGCTGCAAGTCTCTGGTGGGTTTCCACAGGAGCAGTCCAGCCATGGCCCTTCTCCTTCCCCACCATCTGACCTGTGTCCTTGAGCCTGCTTGCATGACATCCCATTGATTTACATCAGCAGCTGTAACCTGAGGAGCAATTCGGAAAAAGGGAGCAAGATTATGGGCAGTAAAGCCAAGGCTGATAAAGATGGCAGAATATTTGGGTAGCATTTCACAGCACAGGCACTAACTTCCTGAGAGGGAGCAGGAAGCATCAGAATGCCTGCCCGTGCCCAGGCCATGAGAACTTGGATGGCCAGGCCATGACCTGAATTCTCAGAGGCCCTGAGTCCATCTCCTGCCCCCACAGATGTGATGGGTTTGAAGCGAGCAGAGTTCTGGGAAGAAGCAGCACTACCAAGCCATGAGTTCCTTCTGTAACTATGTGAACAAGCTCCAGAAGGAGAGGCTGATTTCCAGCTGCCTCTTCTAAACCAAATCTCCGACTGCTTAGTCCAATCCCCTTGTCCTCTGCATGACACAGCCCACAAAATCTTGCTTGCCAAGCCTTTTCCCCAGCCCACATTTTTGTGGCTGTGGTGCCTCCAGTGACCAATCCTAGCAATGTGGCACAGGGAGGTACAAGCGTGTTCCGGGGTCCCTGGGAAGTGGGAAGGAGATGGGACACTTGCAAGCAGTCAGACCCAATGTAGCTCAGCCCATTACCAGTTTTCTGAAGAGAGGCTCAGCTGCACAGTGCTTGGGAACCCCAGAGCAAGACTGGACTTGCCTCCTCAGCAGATGTGACTGACAAAGTTTGCCTGGAGATTTGGGCTGTGGTGTTGTCCACACCTTCCTGCCTACACCCCCATGACAACAGCAGGGACATTGGTCATGGAGTCTGGCAGCTCGAGAGGGATACTCTGTCAGCTCAAGGTGGGCACAGACATCCAGGCCAGGGTCTACCCACTGGGGTGAAGAGGCAAACGAGAGGGAAAAAAACAAAGAGAAAAGCCTGGGTGATGGAGAAAGAAGACCAAAGCTGGTGTTTTATCCTTGGCCTGGGCAAAAACATTTGGGGCAGGAGAGGGATCCTTGCTCTGTCCAGAGGAAACTCTGGGAATGTCCCTTTGGTGCTGGAAAAAGATCACAATTTGAACTCAGTCCTTTTAGGAAGGGACTTCTTAAGCACAGCTTCCAGTCAGATGGCGTGGAGATTTCTCTGTCCCCTGGGACCACCAGTCCTTGCCACTCAGTGGTGAGGGATGCCCTGTCCCCTGTGGTGCTGTAGCTGGGACACACATGCCAGGATGCCCAGGGATGGGTTTCTGGTCCCTCAGCCACCCTGGCCTCTGATTCATTCCTGCTGTTTGTTGCCAGTCCTTGCCAAAGGGAAGGCTGAGGAGAACACGGGAAGAGAGGGTGACTCATCCTTCAAGCCCAGGTGGCTGTCCTAGCTGAGGGACACCTGAGGGCTTCCGGCATTACAGGAAAGTGGTAGGAAGGGCAAATATTCCCAGAGAAGCCATGCAAAATAACGGCAGGAGAACAGGGTTTCCCTGCTGCATTGTGAGCCTGTGCATCTGGGAATCTCATCAAGCCCACACGGCAGAGTGAGCTCACAGCCAGGGTGGGAAGGCAAACCCGGAGCCTTTGTCTGCCCTTGAGTCCTGTCCAGCCATTGCTTTGGCTCCCTGTTGTGCTGCCAGAGCTGGTAACTACCAAATGGCACCACTCGGACCCACCCGTGGTGGGATGGGGAGGTAGGATGGTCCCCAGAAAGTACGTTCGTGAAGGTGCAGGCGTTCCTTCACCAGGATCTGTCACCTCCCTGTCACAGCCACCCCTGTGCCAGCACCTCCAGAGACCAGATGCTGAGGGGAAGGGGGGAGGACACATGGCTTGGGAGAGCAGAAGGAGGGGAGGAGGGACAAGATGGTGTGGATGAGGGCAGTGGGGATGGTGGTGCAGCTGAGGGAAGCTGCAGCTAGACAGGGATAGCTTGGGACTGGGTTTTGGAGAAGTCGATGAGATGGAGGTGGAACCACTGCTAATGAATACTGTATTCGACCTGGCAATTGAGATAGATCGTACACAAGATTAGAGGTCATGGAAAGTGTATTACAAGCTCTGCATTGCTTTTATTCACTGGAGACTGTTGGAAAAACAAGCAGGAAGGCAGCACAATGGGTCCCCCAGCTACGGACATCTCAGCACACATTTGAAAGACAATGGAGAAAACTATTAACTCCAAGAGCCCTCTATCCTGTCTCCAGTAAGATGCATTCCTTGTTTGGCCTGGATAGGAACTAGGGATCAAACAGACAAAGCCAATTGAAAAAAAACCTCGTAGAAATTTCTTCAGGGGAAAAAGGGGGTTGGGTAGAGGGGAAGAATGACACAGCTGCCAGGATTAAGCACAGCCTGAGTGAGGGTATTCAGCAGACGTTGACTGGCAAAGGGAAGGCAGGTTTGCAACAGCCTGGTGCTGGGTGTATCCTGGGTATGGAATACTTTGTTTTGCTCTGGCTGTTGGCTCCCAGCATCTCCAGCCAGGCTTGTAGAGCGATCCCACCCAGCCCCAGAGGCATTCAGGCACTGGGGAGCAGCGAGGACGGTCCTGGGGACTCACAGCTTCTCTTCTTGCTCTGGCACTTGGCCGTGACTGGCAGGACAAGGTCAGAAGCATCCTTGCTTGAGGTCTCCATGAAGGTCCCTTCAGGAGGGAAATTTGCATCCTGTCACCTGTCTTAATTAGAGAGATTGTCTAATGAAATTGCTCTTCCATCAGCATTCCTCTTTCTGTTAACAGATGGTGGCTCCCTTTCCCAGGAACCAGGAAAGCTGTGCATCTCTCCTCAGGTTCTGCCACGTTCTTGCTCATGACCACAGCTCCCTCTTTTTGGATAACCATCAGCATGTCACAGGGCTCTGCTGCGGATTTTAAGGTTCAAACAGTCCCATTTGTCCATCGGGTGACCGAAGGGACCCCAAGGGGCTGTCCCACCTTCCCTGCCTGAGGTGACCTGAGTCCTTCAGCCATAACTTTTCTGCTAGACAGAGGCAGGCCAAGAAGCGGAGGCACAGTCCCTCAGGACTTGTGACCCCTGTGCTGGCAGGGCTTCCCCCACCTGCCTGGGAAAGCACTGCTGGGGCTCACAGATACCTGAGCAGTGGCAAACTCTTGCTCAGATGGGCAGTGGGACTGGACAGGCTATTGTGCTCGAAGGGTTCAGCATGATGTTCAGGCTGGCTCCTGCTTCTCCTGCTGCTGCAGCACAAGCCTGTTTGCTCTTCCAAACCCCTAAAACCCATCACATTGTCTCTATGGCTTCTCCCAGGTCACCAATCTAATGACCCTGCCAGTCTTGACCCATGTTTATCCTGTTTGCTTGGGCTTGGAAGGTTTCATTTGCTGCTTCTCATGCTGAAATTGAAAAACAAAGGGGTAAGGGGACATCAGCGCTGTAATCAGAGGAAGGCTAGGAAAAGTGAATGGGCTGGGGAGAGGTTTGGGGGAACCTCTCCTGCTGCAAGCAACCCTCTCACCACTGCTCTCCATGGAGCCCTGGGGAGGTACTGTCACATCTTGGCTCTGGAGGAGAAGGGATATCCTTAACATCATTTCTTAAGGTATTTTGGCCAAGCATCCTGTCCCCTCTTCCTCTCCCCGAGTTCCTGTCCTCTGCAATGACCAGTGACCTCAGCTTGCACAACAGGTTGTTGAATGCAGAGGTATGAGACCTCCCCATGGTTCCTTCTGGGCCTGCAGGCTACTTGGTTCATTTCCTAAGTCTAGAAATAACCTGTTATTTCAGAAGATCCATCCCAGCCTTGAAATTAGCCTCCTCAGGAGTGCTGTTTTTGTTGTTTTGACTCATATCCCCCCTTCCTGCCCCAGACTGGAAGGTCTCAAACCATAATTTAACCATGGGGTTGCAAAGAACTGGAGAGTGCAGTCAAACAGATCCACCCTGGAGAAAAACAAAGGTTTTGCCATTCCCTAGCTTCCCAGCTTTCCTTCACATACCTCAGCAATCATTTCCATTGCCCTCTATCCCTCAAGCTTGCTTTTGGGGGTACCTGGGACGTACTCTGAGCACCTACTCAATTCCCTGCATGGTCCCTGAAGGAGATGTCTTCCCTGATCCAAAAAGATCCCTGCTTCAACCTCCATTCAGCACATGCCATTGCTGATCTCCCCGCCCTCTGCATACCCTTCCATGTGTCCTTTCCCTGCTCCTGGACACATGTGACAGTCCCAGATTTGTTCTATCATAAAATGTGCCTGCATGCCTGCTCTCTGAGACACCCCAGCCCCTGACAACATCCCTGGGAGCACCTTATCTTCATGATTCCCAGCCCTCCTGACCTCGGCAGCCTCGCCCTCCTCCACCCCTTGCCCCAGGAAACACTGCTCTATACGAAGAGCAGCAGTGCTGGATCCTGCTTCCAGATCGGCATTTATCTCATGCTGGGCTCCATCCCTCAGCATCCAACACACATCCTTAAACCTTTTGTATTCTACATAAACATCTTTGCCCAGACCTTCTAAAGGGCCAGGGAAGAGAGGAAGCAACAGTCTCCAAAGAGCATGAAACCTCTGCGTCATGGTCTTATCCCCTCATCCTCTGTGGATGCCGAGCAGTCCGGCTGTGTGACACTGTGTCAGGCAGTAACACGAGGTGTGTAGGATTGGAATGTGTGTGAAAGGCCAAGATGTGTCAGTGATGGATGCAGAGCATCGATTTCCTACATCCTGAGTCCCCAGTTTCCCACCTGGGTCCCGCAGAGCATACCACAGGACACTCCACACCTGCAGCATCCTCCCTGTAACTGGAAGCTCATGAGCCACCTACTCGTTGTGGCTTTCCCTGTATTCCCAGGTGGCCAAACCCTGCCTGCCTGGCAGAGCTGGGCTTCTGGATTCACATGTGCAGAGTGAATGTGGTCCATCCAGGAGGAAGAGCAGGTGTGGATAAATTTGGAGCATAAGGAGGCGGAAGAGTCCTTGCAGCCCGGAGGAAACCAGGTGCCAGTGTTGGGGTATCTCAGGGGAGGCAGCAGCAGCAGCAGCAGCAGCAGCAGAGCACAGAGCAAGATTGCAGGCTCAAATGGAAGGCTCAAATGAGGAAGTTAGTGAAAAGCATCTGGAGATTTGAGGTCAGGTAATTCCTCATATAGCAGTTCCTGCACCACTCTGGGAACGGACAAACAAGGCCTTCCTTCCACCCGGCTTCCTCCTCCTCAGCAGCTCTCCTTTTTGGGAGAGGCAGCCAGCCAGCCCTCTCCTCCCACATGGCTGGCTGCATCCCTAGGGGTGACTCACCTGGCCCTTGCTGTGCTCCAGGGCTTCACACACCTCCCTGCCCCGCCGTGGGACTGTGAGCAGTGTGGGCACAGGGACGTGCCCGGGGCTAACACAGGACAGCACACGGTGGGTGGTGCCCCGCGGTGGCACAGGGAGGCCAGGCAGCAGCTGGCACTGCTCTGGGCAAAAGCTGGAAAGCACCTGCCGGCCTCCCAGTGCAGTGAGGTGTGGCTGCTATTTTAGGCTGGGAAAGCACAGGAGAACAGATCTGAAATCTCCCTGCAAAGCTGCGGTGGGCACTCAACCAGGTGTCAGCTCCAGCACTGGCGAGCCCAAGTGGCGGTGCTATTTTAGGAATGTATTCTTTTTCTCTGCTAGATTATTTTTGGAGGCTGACTAGGCACCAAAAGGACCCAGATATGTTGCAGATAAGGGGCTGGTGACATTTTGATGCTTATGTTCCAGCCACAAACACTGCTCACGAAGGCAGACCCTGGGGACTGGAGGCACTCCTGGCAGCCTCAGCATCCTGGCTTTGCTGCCCTTTCCACAGGCAGCAGGGTAGGGGTGCTGTAAGCTTCCCCTCAGCAGTGCTGCCCCAAATGGTTCCCAGTGTCCCACAGCATCACTCAGCCTCATGGCATCACTGACAGGGGAAATCCTCCTCCCTGGCTCTTGAGCAGGCAGTGTCTATGCCATAGGGATGGGGTTATGGAGGGGAGAGGGGTCTACATCTGATGGAGCTGGGATGGGCTTTTACTCCTCAGCCACAGAAGGATCTGAGATGTGAGTGCTGTCCCTGATAACAGAAAATGTGTCTCCATTACTTGCAGCTTTGGTACAGGCGCTCTTCTTGGAATTAGGGATATGTGGGCTGGACGGGGGGAATTGCCTTGGCAATTGAGAAGAAGTTGAGAAGAAGGCTGTATCCACTGTCATCACACTCCACTGCCACATGCAAGGCCAGGACTTAGAGAGCCCAGTCCAGCCTGGCTGGGGCACTTGGTGCAAGCAGCTAGGAGACCCAAGGGCTTTGCTCCATTCTGGGAGAGTGGATTTTCTGCCCCAGAGCCACATGGAAGATCCCTTGGCACTTGGGATGCAGCACTCCTGACCTGCACCTTCAAGAGAGGAAACTTCCTCACAACCTGAAAGGTGCCATGGATGGGGATGAGGACTGGGGCAGCTTGTGACCCTGCCAAGCAGGGGCCTGCACACTCCTCCTGGCCCTGGGTGAGATGGATGCCAGGCCCTCTGACCTTTTTGCTCAGAGTTTCCTTTTGTGCCTGCGGGACAGAGGGCCCGTTGTGCATGCAAGGCGCAGGGACAGCCCCCCTGGCACTCGGGAGTGCTGCAGGGGAGAGCTCTGAGGCAGCGGCGAGGCTGGCGCCCATGCTGCCACCGAGTGCTGTGTTGTCCCCATGGCACCCTCACTCCGCCACAACAGCCAAAGCTTTTGCAGCAGCTGGGGATAGAGCACAGGACATCCCCCAGGTCACTCTCTCCAGGGCTTCTCCATGCCAAGAACACCAGGCAGTGCTAGTTCACAGCTTCCTCCTCTCCTCACCTGGGGTCCCCTGAGGTGTCTTTGCACCCCAGAACTCAGTGCAGGGGGTTGGGCAGGGGGAGAGGGAGGTGCAGCATGCTAGAGGGGTGTGAGGTGTTCTGTAAGCTGGGACTGAGACTGCTTGTCTGGGCTGTCTCCAGCACAAGCCCATGTGCAACTCCTTCTGAATCTCTTTGTTCCCCTCAGTGGCGTCAGCAGCTCTGCGCTCCCCCCAGGAGATGATTCTGCTTCCGTCGCTACCCTTTCCTGTGTTTCTCCCCCCTCACTCCCATAGAGCCAGGCAACACCAGCACAAAAACAGGATTTGAGTGGCTGGAGAATTATCCTGATAACAATGACCAAGGAGACAGTCCTCTGGACAGGACCTTCCCTAGAGTCAGGCCTCCAAGCAGCTCATACCAACCTTCAGCACCCCCCTCTTCCCTGCCTCTGGGGCTACTTGTGCACAGGGGGGATTTCAGGCAGGGGAGTGAGCAGCCAGAAAGGAGAACTGCTCCATGCCAGCAGGTCCTTCCATCCCCACACCTTGGCCACGGTGGCCAGGCAAAGCAGCCACTGACAATGTCCCCACTGTCCCCAGCTCCTGTCCCCATCAGTGGTCAGCACATCAACAAGGTACCATGCTGCGTTCTCCCTTGCCAACCCAGCTCCTTTTCCCTGGGGACAGAGCATTTTTGGGGAGCAGGCAAGGGTAATTGCAATCTATCTTCAGCCATGAACAGAGCTGAAGGCAGTTCTGGCTTACAGGCAGGACCAAGAGAGCTAAAATGCCTGCAGTCGTGCTCCCATGCAGCAGCAGTCCTGAACCTCTGTCTCCACCCCTCTACCTCAGGCAAGCCCAAAAGAGAGCTGGGGTTGCCTAGCATCCCTCATGGAGATCTGAAATTCAGGGAACCCTCACTCATGGCCCAAAATGTTTTGCCTGGATCTTCTGAAGGAGGTCCCATCCCCAGCTGCTGGCCACTGCTTCCTGCCGAGGAGCTGTCGCCCTCCCAGCGCCACTGGAGCCACGGGGAAGCTTTGCCCACTTCACTCTATGCAAACCTGGCCAGCACAGCTGGGGCAAGGGAGGAAGGGGCCCAAGCGAGCCTGGCTGCTGGTGCCTGGAGCGAGCGAGGCAGCACATGCACAGACGGATCTGCTGGCAGGTCTGGAGGCAGCCACAAGCGCTGGGAAGGAGCTGCAGAGCCGGAGCGCAGCTGGAGCCTGAAGAAGGCACATCTGGAGCCACGCTCCAGCTTGTTGAACAAGCCGAGTCCGTGCCTGCGCTGCCCTTCCCCTCCCAGGTGCTGGGCTCGGCCCTGACCGAGCGCTCCCTTTGCCTTGCATGGCAGGGACCTACAGACTGGGGGACAGCAAAAACCAACTCTGGGTGTGCCCGAGTGACACCCCCCTGGCTTTATGGCCTGGAAACATTTCCACTGTGCCCCACTCTAACTCGGCATCTGCTTCCCACTGGGATGCTGGGTGGCTTGGAAGGGGTGCAACCCAAGAGAGGTTCTAGAGATTGAAGCAGTCCTGCCTGCTGCCACATCCAGAGAACACCAGCCTTGCAGAGCTGATGGAGGGAGAAAATTACTGCCTCCAGCCTTACTGATTCCCCCAGCCTTCCTGAACCTTCCAGCCTCAGCCCCTGACCTTGCTGTTCCAAGGGGAGATCACCACTGCCCTACCCTGTAGATGCCCAGCAGATGTGCTGGGCCTTGGAGCAACTGGTGGGACTGAGGCCAGCTGTAGGTAGGAGTTTGTCCTGTCAGGGCCAGGGGGTTGTAATTCCCTCGTTACCATCAGTGCTGCTGATCCATAAATTCCTGGCAAGGGAGGAAATCTGATTTTTGGCCAACACAGGAGGTCTCTGACCAACAGAGGCAGGAAATAGCTACGGTGAGCGAATAAATAAATGGTGCAACTGTAGCTCTGCCTTACATGGTCTTCATGGGGAGTTTTCCTTTGTTTTTCAGGTTGGCTATTTATACCACAGAGTGTGAAAATGATGTCAGCAAGGCCTCTGCTCCTCGCCACAAAGAAATCAGCCCCAAGAATTTTTGCAGGCCTGAGAGACTTCCTTGAACAGAAATGTTCAGAGGCTGTTCACAAGGCTGGTGGACCTGAGGAGTCCCCTCTACTTCCACACAACCAGCTCAGGGGGACAGTTGTCTCAAACCCATCTAGGATATGGCTCTACCCTGTAAAAGTCCATATTGCCTAAAATGTACTCACAACCCCTTCCCAGAACATCTCTAACCCTTTCAAAGCCTCCCATTTCTCACTGTCTTTCTCTTTTGCTCCCTTTTTTTTTCTATCCCACTCTCCATTGCCGCTTACAAGGATTTTGGCTCCTGCCATTTCATCCTGGCAGTGTTGGTCCAAGTCTGCCCTCAGAGACAGGGGAAGAAGGGATGGGGAATTTTCCTTGTGGAACTTCCTTGCTCCCCTGGGAAATCCCAGGAGATACTTTGGAGAGCTAAATTCCAAACTGGGTCATCCCCATGCTCACAGGAAGTGGGAAAGAACAGAGTCAGCCCAGAAGAGGAAAGTCCACCAAGTTCAAGCTGAGCTTGTTCAGCTGTGGATGGTGGGCAGGAATGGCCATTTGGGAAAGGAAAGGAGGAATAAAACTTTCTTCCCCACCAGCCTGTCCCCTTCGATTAGGAGTGGCTACAACAAGCCCGCACGAGTCAGAGTGGTTCGGTTGCCAGCAGAGCCTCGGTGCCCATGGGCAGGGGCGGCCAGCGGGGTGGGAAGGGAAAAGCCAACACGAGTTCAAGGATTGCCGGTGTACTTGAGACAAGAAAAACTCTTTCTGGTGACACATGCATCAGGTGTTTCCAGACGATAACAAAACCTGCCTGAGGTCATCGATATTTAATTAGCAATGAGCTCGGTTAAACATTATCCCGGGGGCAGGAGGGAGGGGGAGAGGTGCTGAATTGGAGAGAGATTTAACTCTTTGCAGAGAAAGAGAAAGAGAAAGAGAAAGAAGAGGGAAAGTTGCCTACAAGAAGAAATGTTAGGCCCCATCAGATTCTGACATTAGGCTGGACCCAGGGGTGAAAAATCTTTGGGGTACATGTATCTCTTGGGTCTCCAGAGGAAAGATGTGCTTTTTCCCATGGAAATGAAAAGAGCTAAATTTGAAAGCTCAGTGCTCCTGCACCTCAGCAGCCCCGGGGCAGACAAGCACGGCTGCTGGAGCACAAGGTTGGTGAGCAGTGAGGCCAGTGGCATGTCTGGTTTCCCCGCCGGAGCCCTCCCAGCCTCGGCCGTGCCGGCAGCTGGGGCAGCGCGGCGCTTTCCCTTGGATGGCTGAGTCACAGCCCCGCTACCTGTGTGGGTTCACACCTGGGTCCCTGCCCCGCCGCCGTCTCCGCTGTTTCCTCTGGCACACATCCCACGCTCCGCACCGCAGAGACCCAGCTCAGCACCCCGGGGGCAAGGAGGAGGAGCAGGAAGGCATGGGGGGACAGTAGTGAGGCTTGCGTTTTGGGATGAAGGCTCGGGTTGAAGAAGGGGTCCCAAAGGCTCAAAGTGGGGGTGACATGTGCATTTTGGCCCTCTAAGCACAGCCTGAAACTCTGGCATGCTCCAGGAGGAGATGCTGTGAAGGCACCAAAATCCAGCTATGGACCACCCTGCTCTGTCCTTCCCCAGCCACTCACACGTGCTGCTCCCTGCTACCTCCCCCCTCCAAAATCCCCTCTTGGCTGCCCCAAACCTGACACCCATAATTTACCCCTAGATCACAGGGACCTGCTGAAAGATTGAGCATGAGCTGTGCTCTGAGGGGGGACATGAAAAGCAGCTGTGTCTCCTGCCCACAGCCAGGTTCCCCTGCCACGCCAGCAGCCCCTCAATACCAGGGACACCTGGGAAGACTCCTGCTTGCAGAGGGGAATGGAAACCTCCTTGGGAGAGGGACAGGGAAACACAGCATGGCTTGGGGTATGGCCAGCCACAGCTTCCACCAGCTGGCTGGTATCCCTGGGGCCTGCTCCTACCTGTCAGGAAAACCCCTCTTGGAGAGGAGGCAGGTGAATCTGGGCTAGTATTTGGCTACTGCTTTCTGTGGCTGGATGCCAGGGGATGATTCCACTCTGCCTCAAGCAGAGCCTGGGGAACAGTCAGCCTTTGCCAGTGTTCAGTGTCACCTTCCCAGGGATATTGCACGCTGTCCCTCCTGCATCTCTGGCCACAGTGATGGTGCTGGTCTCCCATTGCTGAACCCCTGGAATGGGTCCCCAGAGAAAAATGGCCTTTGGTGGAAGGGTCTGATGAGACCCCCAACACGGCTGCATGGTGAGGGCCTTGGGCTGGGATGAGGCCAGCAGCAAGATATTCCAACAGCAAGAAGTTCCTGCAGCAAGGACGTACATCCTGCCTCTGCATCATCCGTGATGCAGACAACCTGCCCAGCACAGGTGTTCTGCCTTCCTATGACCTCACCCTCTCCTTATCCCTGCTTATCACGAAGGCCAGGCACCAAAGAGGATGGATGTGTAGAACAGACATAAACTCCTGCCAGCACCTTGCCCTTGCCATGGGCAAGCATACTTCTGCTTTCTTGCCCTGGCTGCAGTGACATCCATGGGCAAAGCCCACACGTGACCCATCAAATACAGCTGGGGTCCTTCAGAAGTGGGAGACGGAATGAAGCTGAGGTGGGGAAGGTGCCACAGTCCTAGTCTTGTACCCCTCGCCCATAAGCTCTGAAAATGGAGGGGAGTGAGGTGGGGAAAATGAGCAAATCCCCTGTTTGAGGGCAGAAGAAACAGCAGCAGCAACTCTCCAGGTCTTCGAGCGAAGGAAGAGGCTGCAGCCCCAGGCAGGGCGGAGCAGATCGGCAGATGCAAGAATTTCATCTGCAAGGAGCAAGGAAATGTCCCGGAGCTGTTTGATCTTATTGTATAGAGGGAAGCAGGAGTGGGCGTCCAGCCTTGCTGGAACCAAACAAAGATTATAAATACCTCCACCATCAACAGCTCCTGGCTGACCTGGCCTGCCAGAGCCCTGGCTGCTGGCTGATTCCCAAGGGGAATAAGGAGCTTTGGTTTCCATCCACCCCTTGAATGTGGTGGTAGATAGGAGCACAGCACACAGCAGACAGCTCCAGCCACAAAGCTGAGGGGGGAATTATCCCTGTGGAGTGATACATGTGGGGGTAGCTTCTCTCACTGACTGCCTGCACGGCTGTGCTCAGTGGGAAAGGCCCCTGTTGGTTTAATTCAGTCTCTACCGCCACTGGTGTCAATAAAGAAGCTAAAAAATACATATTTTAAAAGCCCTGAGATGTGGCAGTTGGGTGTGAAGTGATGCCTGAGCTCGGTGGACAGTCAGAGAGGTGTCCCTGTGTCCCCCAGATGGACCAGGGTGTGTGTCTTTCCCTGATTCATTCCTTGGGTCTGAATTTGATGCCACACATGCTACCAAGAATGCTGTCTGACATCGGAGTTTTTGTGGCACTTGTGGGGAGCTGGATAGCACCTGGGCATCCAGAGGACCCTAGCACAGGGACTGTCCCTATCAGGAAGGAAGGACAGCCCCACACAATTTTGGGGAAGTTGGAAGACAGTAGAAGATAAATTTAGTCTTCCCCAGTGTGCTCATCGGTAGCCACAGAAACACGTGATTCCGCAGCACCATGCTGGGGGAAGGAATGAAAAGACTTCCCAAAACTCACGTGGGCTCCTGTAAGTCCCGTGCCCAGCCAGGGAGCAGTGCTGCACCGGGACCACTGACATCTCCATGGCAAGAAGGCCCTGGTGGCCACAGGAATGGGGAAGCTTCAGCTTTGGCTTTGCCTTGGCACAGGGAGCTGCATTCCTGGAGTGGGGCTGCCTGCCACCCCCTCGCCCCACGCTTAGGAGTGCCTCTGTGGGGAACCACTCCCCACATCCATGCCCCCGGGTCCCACAGGCACTTCTAAAGGTTGGTGAGAAGCCAGCAAGTTGTCAGGTACAAAAGAAGTGCTCAGGCTGGAGTGGGGGGGGGGGGCTGCAAATCAAACGCACGCCGCCCTCGGAACAGCCCAGCGGAGCTGCTGTGGCAGAAAGCTGCCGCGGTGCGTGAACCCGGCCGCGGCTCCCCCGGGGCACCTTCGGAAGCCCTTCTCCCCCGTCGAGCATACTTGAAGCTCCCTGCTTGTCACTGGGATCAAAGGCAGGGGCCGGGGTGGGAAGGCAGGGTGTCAGCTGGGCCACTTGTGAAGCTGACTGCGGGAGCCAAGACCTCCAACTTGAACCCGATTTTTTTCCCCCCCCCAGGCATCCTTACACACTTCTAAGGTCTCCGCTCCAGCATCACAGCTGCATCGCGTTTCATCTTCGGCAAGGAAGAGAGGCGGCAGGGCTGGAGCCAGATGCCGCTGGAAGAGCGGCCCCCAGCCGGGAGCGCCGGGTCCCAGCCCTGCACCGCGGGCAGCTGGGGAGCACCGGGTGCCGGGGGTGAAACACAGCCCCGCTTCCCAGCCGCAGCCCTCCCACCACCAGCTGGGACAGGGCACGTTCCCACGGCATTTGATGTTATTTCAGCAGGGTCAGGGCTGTCCCTGTCCTCCTGTGGCTCTCGGGTTGGTCTGAGCATCACCAGGGTGTGGGATCTTTTCTGACTGGACTGGGACGTTGTTGGACGTTTTGGAGCAGGGAAGATGCACTCAAGCAGCACCACCACAGCAATCATGGAACTGTGGGATATGAGATGACGGTCCCAGAAAGAAAAAGCTCACAGTCATTAAAAAATTGTAAGTCACCCTAGAAGCGATTCTTGGCTCTGAGGAGCTGCTGGACCAACGTGTGACCTGCAACAACTGCTGCCTGATGCACTGGGGATTGTCCCGAAAACAGAGAACACACTTTGCAGGAGCAGGAAGGCTGGGAGATGAGGGTTGCAGGGTGGACTCAGGGTTTAGGAGTGGGAGGCTTTGCCAAAGCCAGCTTGGCACGCCATGGCTTCAATCCCCACCCACAAGGCTTGGCAGGGATCCCCCCAAACCAGGCTCCCAGGAGCTCCCCAGCAAAGCAGCCAGGCGTTGTCATGGGGCTCCAGGGAGCCCTCGGGGGGCCGAGGGGACCCTCACAGCGCGGGTGCCCCGGCTAAGCAGGGGTTTTCTCCAGGCCAGTCCCACCAGCGAGCCCTCGGCGGCAAGTGTCTACAGAGGAAGGAGCGCCATCTCCTGACGCTGGATGTCCCCAGGATTCCAGGAAACCACTTTTGTGGGATTTCTTTTCCCCACCATCCGCTCCTTTATCAGTCAGCAACAATCGCTTCAAAAATAAACACAAGTCTGTGTCACGATCCGCTCGTAGGAGCGGGGGTCGTGATGGTTCGTTACTTTGAATCTCAGAGTGCAAAAGAAAACAGGGACAAGTATTTTTGCTTAAATCAAAATCAAAAAGCACTTTATTGAGTGCCAACAACACGCTTATGCGATAGAGGAGAGAGAGAGAAGAAAGAAAGAAAGGGGAAAGGGGGGGCATAGCTACCACGGCACGACGAAGTCCTCGTTGTCCGGATCCGATGGATTCGTCTCGTCCGTAGGGAGTACTCGTAGGGGTACTTTTTGAGAGTCTCTTTATAGTCTTTTCGAAAGCGAGGGGCAGGTAACCAAGAGATGAGGCAATCCCTCCAGAGACGAGGGGCAAGTAGCCAGCAGGTGGGGAGTAAGGCCCATTGTTTTAGAGTACAGGTGCAGCTGTACCGACAGATTGTTCTTGTGCAGTCCTTTCCGCCCCGTTAGCTGAGCGGCACGGTTCTCTGCGGCACAGCTCTACAGCACAGCTCTGCAGCACACCCGGGCACCTGGCAGGCATCCCACCAAGATCTGGCTGGACCTCATTGTGCAAAAGTCCTTTTCCCCCTCTTAGGGTCTCTGGGTTTTCGGCCTCTGCTTCTGTCGATGGTCGTGAGGCAGATAGGGATTTCCGTCCAGACTCTTACACCACCCCGTGGCTCACGATCGTCGTCAGGAACCTGTAGCGTTGTCACGATGCCTTCTGGAGTCTGTAGTGTTGTCACGATGTCTTCAGGACTCGTCCGTGCCAGTAGCATACCCCGGAAAACAGAGACAAAAGAGAAAGAGAGAAGGGAAAAGAAAAGGAAAAGAAAGCAAAAGAATAAGCAATTTTAATCACATAAAATTTTGTTTAAATTTCAACAGGGCAACAATTGCCTTATTATATTCAAATAAACTAGTTTAATTTCTTATTGTAACTTAAAATCATATTAATCAACAGGGCAACAATTGCCTTATTATAATAAAATTTTCATTAATAATTATTCAAATAAAGCAGTTTAATTTCTCATTATAGCTTAAAATCATATTAATAATTAATTAAATCGTTATACTTTAAGATTACATTAATACATCGTTACACCTTAAAATTACATTAATTGATTAAATCACAAACAATAAAAATACCTTAAAATTTCGTTAATAATTGATTAAATTACAATAAGCAGTAAAGTATCTATCCAATTTCTTATTACACCTGAGCTCGCCTTGCATCAATAATGTCAGGGGGTGTCCACAGAGGACGAAACATCAACCAGATTATGCATCAGGACCACGGTGGCAGTAGGTGACCACCCAAAAAGGGTATCCCGCCAACTGTGGTCAGCATCCTTTCTTACCCTTTCCAGAACACGATGTATTTCGTTTACATTGTGATGAACAGTTACCAAGGTTTTCTGTCCGTTCTTCTTGATCTTCTCCAAAATTTCGATTAAATCCTGATGAAGCAACAATTGCTTTACCAAGGTAAGGTTCATCCCAATGCGGGTAGGCACAACTTGGTGTATCAGTGAGTAATTGGATTGCAAAAGGTGATAAGAAGTAACTGGAGCTGAATAAGAAAAATCACATCCTATGATTTTAGTAAAATTACAAACACAAAAATTCGAATGATTTTTAGTGTCCATCACCAAATTTTCTACAACTATTTGATCACAAGCAGTTCTCAAGCATGCACATCCATTGCCTATATACACAAGCACTGTTTCAGGATTCTCTTTAAGATGAATTTCAAAATGACAGATATTCTGCTCCGTGTCTAAGCAAATGTCCTGAGCTCTGATTGCATTGCTTTCGCAAATGAACCCTAGTTGCTCCCGGGCAACACAAGTTTCTAAATCGACAGTTTGCCATTTTTTACCAATTTGACAGGCCCATTGCTTATGTTCAAAAGGATAAAGAAAAGTTCCACCCCAATTCAGCCCCAATGCAATGATAGGGAATATTGAATGCACTGAAGCATTACATACGGTTAACATTCACTGAGTTAATATGTTTGATAACAACCACTGGTGGGTTAATGACAACTGCAGTGGTCGTTGTAATTTGGTTAAATCTCTAATTGTGACAGCCAATTTATTCTTTAGTACTTCTGAATCAATGCTATTCAAGATTCCCAATCCTGTTCCCACAACACGGTTATGTCTCTTTGTGTTAAAAGATGAACAAGTTGGCTGAATTTCTGTGCATTAGCAATTTAACTTGTTTGAGAGACCATACCTGGTCCTGATTATATTTGATCCAATTTCAAAAATTTTCAGGCTTAGCATAACCGATGGTTGGGTGATAGGTATTACAACATCAACTTCAAGTCCCTCCCCCCCAGTATCTTGTATTGTTTTTACCACACATAATTTTATGGGAAAATTGTACAACAGCTAAGTTTAACAAAAAGTTCAGCAATCATCACCTCATGTTACCATAAAGGGAGGGAAAAAGCATTATTCTTGTCATCCAGCACAAGGGGGGTGTTTATACCATAATATGTAGCTACTGCACTCAGTATGGGCTTTGCTATGGCATTTATTTTAAATCTATAAATTCTTCATGTCCCTCGGAGTTCCCCTGTGAAAAGTAAACACAACAGAGCCTGCCACCAAGGGGCAGAAAAGGTTAAAATGATGGAATTATCCAGCGTGTATTTGTCTGATGCTCCTTTCCTAGGGCATCAGAGGCTGTCCATGCCTTTTGCTGCCAAAAAGAAAGCCACTCAGTCCATTCCTGAAACACAGCATAGAAATAAGTAGAGATACAAACAAGAAAGATATTCTGTACTTCACATTGGAGAACACTCCAAACAGCTATCAGCTCGCCAACTTGGGCACTGCCTTCCCCCTCTGTTTCACCGGAGGAAGTGTGGAGGGCTACCTTAATAACTGAGGCAGGTTTGTCTTGGCTGCTACTGAAGCCTTCTTGTATTGCCAGGTTTTTTACAGCTCCTTCAGTAATTGAGAAAGTGTTACAATAGTGTTCAATCTGAGCATCCCACTTTCTAACTAAGGCTCTCTGGGCCACCCCGTCAGATTGGGGGGTCCCGGTAAAAGCTGCCGTAATAACTTTAAAAAGGCAACTCAAAACAATTGGTTGTGGTTGTGTAATTTTCTCCACTTCTATCAGAGCTAAGCTGACCACAAAGAGCCCCTTTTCCCAGATAGTGTGTCTTTTTTCAGCATCTCTGAAGCCACGGGAGTGAAAACCAACAGGTCTTGTTGGGCCCTCAGGGCCCCGCTGCCAGATGTGAACTGACAGCCCTGAGGAAGCAAATCCCCATTCCACTTGGAAAGGATCTGTAGGGTGAATAGGGCCCAGGGCTTGGTGAGCTGTTGCTTCAGAAATCAGCAATTGTAAGGCTTCTTCTTGAGAAGTATCCCATTCCCATCTCACCCCTTTTCTCAGCAAGTTATAAAGAGGTCTGGCAATTATGGAAAAATCAGGGATGTGTTTTCTCCAGAACATCAATAACCCTAAAGCATGTTGGAGATCTTTCCTAGATTCAGGCATTTTAATCTGATCTAAAAAGGTTAAGGTTTCAGGTGGGATATCCTTCCACCAAATTCCCAAAAACCAGTTTACCTGGTTCTGAGGACAAAGTTGTTTTGGCTCGTTGCCTGGACTTTGAAGGAAAGGTTGCTTTGGCTCACTTCCCAGGCTCTGAGGGAGGGGTTCTTTAGGCTCACTGCCCAGACTTTGAGAAAGCAAGGGGGGTCCACTAATGTCTGGGTTTTCACTATGAGGGACCCCAATATCCCTGCTAGCCAGTGTTTGCTCTGATTTCTCTTGTGGGGTTTTTACAGGTCCACATTTTCTATTGTAATTAATCAGATCTTCTGCAGCCTCACAACATGTATAAACTTTGCAATCACTGGCAGGTGAATTCAAGTGTGAACCCAACGGCTGAGAAGGTGTAGAATTTGGGGCATTCCCAGGATCAGTAGATCCGGTTCGATCTGTTGGGTTTTCAAGGAATTTTTCTAGTTTCTCTACGGGACCCACAACTGCTATGGTTTTCTGTAAGACAATTGCTGTGGGTTTGAGTGATTCTGGGGGACCCCGAATTAAAGGGGTCTTCATTTCAGGTTTCACAGGCAGTTGCACAGGGGATTCATATTCAGGAATCAACTTCTTTTCATGTATCATTTGCAGACAAGCAGCTTTGTGAACGCTTTCTGGAAGTTGATCAGGGGTACTAACAATAGCTAAAGGGTCTCCGCTTTCTGGAGGATTGAGTCCCCCAGCTTGGAAAGTTGCATGCTGAGTTGGGGACGAGGTGTTATGTTTGTCTCCTGTTGTTAAGAAAACATCCATGTCCCCAGTATCCACTGGCCTCCTGTTCAGTTAAATGAATTTGGTCTCCTCCGGTGAGTGACACTTGGGAGACATATTCTGTTTTAATTAAAGGTGTCATAGGAGGACAGCAGTTTTCCCCACAATTTTTTACTTGCTTTAATTCTTTGTGGGGGTAAAGTGATTCCTTTTCCTTTGTGTCTTGTGGTGGATCGGTGTTCCTTGAGTTTTTAAGACATTTTTCTCTCAAGAGATCTTGTAACAAGAGAGTGTAACTCCTTTCTTCCTCTAATTGTTTTTGCAAAACTTTCACTAGGTTTTGGAGGGAGTCTATTATTGTTTCCTGCTCACTGCACCGCTTAAAGCGGTGATCTATAGCTGATGTAAGGCATGCTCCTAGTACAGAGCAAATTACAGCTTTATCTCGGCCAAGTCTGAATTTTGACCCACGCTGTAAAGAGTAAATTCTATCAATCACATTTTCTAAATTAAACCAGTTGTTTTGTGCCCACTCTTCCCCTCCTGGAGAGGGTCGGGCATTGTGTTTTGCTAACAAAGCATAAAATGCAGCTGTATGTTTTGTTTTAGTGTTTGAGGTCATGTTTTCGAAGGGATAGTGAAAACCGCTTTAGGGAGGTAAAACTTAGTTGCATCCACAGTCCCGAGAACCGGGCTGTGTTCCCCTTCTCTTCCCTAAAGTGGCGAAGAGACTGAGTCTACTGGAGGCTCTGTTTAGTTACAATCCGTTGCCTCTCCTAACACCCAGTAGACTAACTCCTTACACACCCACCTTAAAAAGAAACACAACACTCCCCCTTTTGCACAAAGAGATTCTTTTGTGAAATTCTGAAGACAGAACCCTCAACAGAGTATAGGGGTGCTTTTCACCTAGGCATGTGCAGTTTGCGGGAAATTCGAGATGCCCCCCTTGCTTTCTAGACACCGCTCACCCTTTTGGAGTGTCGGGCTAGGTGCGGCTGGAGCAAAACGTCCTTCCCCTGTTACAAATTACACAAAACCTTGCAACCCCTTCTGCCTCAGAATCCTGTCCGTGACGCCAATTGATGTCACGATCCGCTCGTAGGAGCGGGGGTCGTGATGGTTCGTTACTTTGAATCTCAGAGTGCAAAAGAAAACAGGGACAAGTATTTTTTGCTTCAATCAAAATCAAAAGCACTTTGTGGAGTGCCAACAACAGCTTATGCGATAGAGGGAGAGA